>MU158933.1:500457-514038 GCA_015888305.1 Antheraea pernyi
AGATAAGTAAATGGACTTAATATATTCAGATGATTTTATTACATTAGGTTCCAGGCGGACAGAGTCACGAGTACAACTACTCATTAATGAAGTCTATAATACTAAAAAAATGCTTACCCTCCCAATGCTTAACGAGTCGCTCTAGGAATTGAAGTCTATCCATAGACAATTGTAGAACTAAAGTGACGTCAAAATCGTCAATCTCATTATAACTGTAGTCCATGTAATAGAGATGTGTGCGCAGTTTTATACGTTGCGCCGCGCGAAAACTCAAACATAGATCCGATTGATTCATCTGCGAAAAGTATTTTGAACTACAAAACTAAAAGCAGCGATGATGACTTGGGCGATGGCGTGATTGTAACTGATTATTAAAATTGATCACTACGAAATCGAATAATTGTAACCAAAAATTTGGGGGTTTTTGCGGGATATTGGAATGTCATCTTCGATTTTAAATTTTATTTATAACTGTTTTCGCGAATATCTAAAAGGACCCGGGATGGCCTGGTTTGTCCCTCACCGGTCCGGTATTTCCACACCCACCATATAAGGTAGACCATTAATGTGGCTGTTGTCGGTCGTTCTTTTTTTATGTCACAGCAGGCAAACAATCAGATGCGTCACCTGATGTTAAGTGATCACCACTAGCCACTAGCAACACTGGGGGAGTCGAAAGTGCGTTGACAGCCTGTGTTTGGGAGAAAGGGAAGAGAGGGGAGGTGGGCCTCCGGCGCTCTCACTGACCGAACGAATCGCAACAATGCAAGCACTGTTACTTCACGTCAGTGTTTCTATGAGAGTGGTAGTACCCCGGACGAGCCGACCCCCATTCATGCTGAATCAGTAATAGCTTATAATAGCGTGGCTCTACCACCTTGCTCTTGTGGATCGTTCTTAAATGCACTGTCACATACACGTGAGTACACATAATGATTATAAAAATGTTTATTATTTAAATAGGAGCCCAAAAACCGTCAATAAAAATATACACAATAAACAAGAAATAAATACACATACAAAAACAAAAAATACACCAATAAAATCCCGCAGTGCACAGTCCACGTAACAAGATAAGGTGCCCAACTGTCCGTTTTAGTTGTATTTACCTACATATACGGGATATGAAAATGCCCGGACAATAAACTTATTTTATTTGTCTCTATATTTTGCACAAATGTAGTGGATGGGAAATAATACCACGGACCATGGATTCTGACTTGCCACAAGAACTCCCTGGAAAGTTCTAACAAGAGGGCCACCATCTTGTTAGAACATTGAAATGTTCGCATGAAACTTGTACCATCATTACCTAATCGTCAATGACAGTTTTTTATTTTTTTATTTCATATGTGGCAAACCAACAGGTGGGTCACCTGACGTTAAGTGATCATCACCGTCCAAGGACACTAACAACACCAGATGTGTCGCAAGTGTGTTGCCATCCTTTGGGGGGAAGGGTTAGGGGAGAGAAAGGGAGAGGATAGGAAAGAGGAGAGGGTAGGGGATGTGGGCCAGTAATAGTTTCAGCGTCGCTCTACCACCATATATACAGTTATAATCTGTTAGAAGATTGTTTGTCAAAAAAAAATGCAAGTGTCTTTGTTTATCTTTTTAAGTGTATCATAATACCTTATATGTAACGGCTTCACTTTGCATACACCGGTGTAGTTTCTCTCTAAGTAAATTCCCATCAAAATTCACATAAGATTGATGTATGCTCCTGAAGTAAGCCGTATCTCTTGTTTTTACGTTGTACTTTGTTGGTGAATTCCAATGAATTATCTGAAATATCGTAAAAATGTATAAGTATACTAAAATTATTCAATCTTTAATATAGAAGTACGGTAGAGTACCCTGCTTTTGATTTGGCACGTCGGGGAGAAGACCTATATAGTTGGCTAAATTCGGTTACATATAGCGTTATCTTTGTCTATCACAGCAGTCTAGTCTAGGAAATTACAATAAAACAATAAGTATAATAACAAAATACATACCATAGAACAAAGTAATAAATGAGTTCATCAGATTCTGTGCGCGGTTGGAATATAATTATACGTCTTAAAATTTAATATATAAGAATTATATAATTAATTATATAAGTCTTAAAATCGGGTTCTTAAGCCAACTAATCTTGGACTTTGTTGTGCCGCTTCAGATTTTTCGTCTATCACGTCACATATCACGTTTACTGTAGGTATGTGTGTCGCTACACTATTTTTTGTTGAGTTGTACGGTTCGGTTCGGCTGTGTCGGAGGTGGTAGTTGTGCTGACCAGCGATTTTATATATACAATTTCATATGTGATATAAATATATAATTTCGATTTTTGGAAAATATAAATGCCAAGGTATGTTGTAAATAAGTGCTCTAATAATTATAATCCATTACAGATTCTGTCAAACTGCGCTGTTTTTTTGTTAGTGCAATCGTGAAAAGATTTGTTCGCGGGACTATATTATATAGTTATACATATACGTTACCCCTGACAATAATAAAAACCTTGACAAATTATATGCATAAACCTTCCTCTTGAATCACTGTATCTACTGGTGAAACCCGCATGAGAATTTGTTCAGTGGTTTTTGAGTTCATCGCGAACAGACAGACAGACGTGACGGACGACTTTGTTTTATAATACGGTAATGATCTAATTTAGACATCAGTGTACTAAATTAATATTGTCCCAAAATTCCATAAATTTTAGGACTAACAGCACGCCACTATTGGCAAAAGAACAACAATTTGATCCTGCAAATGTAGTTATTAATCTATATGAAACTTCATGAGGGGGACAAACGTCAAACCGGCCAACATAGTGTACCTCTATTTTAGATTAAGTGTATAACATGAGAACAGAAGGTAATAGATTAATTATTTCAACTGTACTAATATATTATTTTCGAGTTATAATACTTACATTAACATTATCTTTGTCTTCCCCATAACAATTCTTAGCCAACGTCCTCGTCGACATCTGTACATTGTACTGGCAACTTATATTAAATACCAAACTAGGGTTCTTCTTAATTACTGCATTGATTATATCCTGATCTGCTAGTGTCGTTTGCTTCAAACTCTCTAAATTCTCATACACAGCGTCGTACCAAAGTTTAGGGGAGGTGGGCCTCCGGCGCTCTCACTGACCGAACGAATCGCAACAATGCAAGCACTGTTACTTCACGTCAGTGTTTCTATGAGAGTGGTAGTACCCCGGACGAGCCGACCCCCACTCATGCTGAATCAGTAATAGCTTATAATAGCGTGGCTCTACCACCTTGCTCTTGTGGATCGTTCTTAAATGCACTGTCACATACACGTGAGTACACATAATGATTATAAAAATGTTTATTATTTAAATAGGAGCCCAAAAACCGTCAATAAAAATATACACAATAAACAAGAAATAAATACACATACAAAAACAAAAAATACACCAATAAAATCCCGCAGTGCACAGTCCACGTAACAAGATAAGGTGCCCAACTGTCCGTTTTAGTTGTATTTACCTACATATACGGGATATGAAAATGCCCGGACAATAAACTTATTTTATTTGTCTCTATATTTTGCACAAATGTAGTGGATGGGAAATAATACCACGGACCATGGATTCTGACTTGCCACAAGAACTCCCTGGAAAGTTCTAACAAGAGGGCCACCATTTTGTTAGAACATTGAAATGTTCGCATGAAACTTGTACCATCATTACCTAATCGTCAATGACAGTTTTTTATTTTTTTATTTCATATGTGGCAAACCAACAGGTGGGTCACCTGACGTTAAGTGATCATCACCGTCCAAGGACACTAACAACACCAGATGTGTCGCAAGTGTGTTGCCATCCTTTGGGGGGAAGGGTTAGGGGAGAGAAAGGGAGAGGATAGGAAAGAGGAGAGGGTAGGGGATGTGGGCCAGTAATAGTTTCAGCGTCGCTCTACCACCATATATACAGTTATAATCTGTTAGAAGATTGTTTGTCAAAAAAAAATGCAAGTGTCTTTGTTTATCTTTTTAAGTGTATCATAATACCTTATATGTAACGGCTTCACTTTGCATACACCGGTGTAGTTTCTCTCTAAGTAAATTCCCATCAAAATTCACATAAGATTGATGTATGCTCCTGAAGTAAGCCGTATCTCTTGTTTTTACGTTGTACTTTGTTGGTGAATTCCAATGAATTATCTGAAATATCGTAAAAATGTATAAGTATACTAAAATTATTCAATCTTTAATATAGAAGTACGGTAGAGTACCCTGCTTTTGATTTGGCACGTCGGGGAGAAGACCTATATAGTTGGCTAAATTCGGTTACATATAGCGTTATCTTTGTCTATCACAGCAGTCTAGTCTAGGAAATTACAATAAAACAATAAGTATAATAACAAAATACATACCATAGAACAAAGTAATAAATGAGTTCATCAGATTCTGTGCGCGGTTGGAATATAATTATACGTCTTAAAATTTAATATATAAGAATTATATAATTAATTATATAAGTCTTAAAATCGGGTTCTTAAGCCAACTAATCTTGGACTTTGTTGTGCCGCTTCAGATTTTTCGTCTATCACGTCACATATCACGTTTACTGTAGGTATGTGTGTCGCTACACTATTTTTTGTTGAGTTGTACGGTTCGGTTCGGCTGTGTCGGAGGTGGTAGTTGTGCTGACCAGCGATTTTATATATACAATTTCATATGTGATATAAATATATAATTTCGATTTTTGGAAAATATAAATGCCAAGGTATGTTGTAAATAAGTGCTCTAATAATTATAATCCATTACAGATTCTGTCAAACTGCGCTGTTTTTTTGTTAGTGCAATCGTGAAAAGATTTGTTCGCGGGACTATATTATATAGTTATACATATACGTTACCCCTGACAATAATAAAAACCTTGACAAATTATATGCATAAACCTTCCTCTTGAATCACTGTATCTACTGGTGAAACCCGCATGAGAATTTGTTCAGTGGTTTTTGAGTTCATCGCGAACAGACAGACAGACGTGACGGACGACTTTGTTTTATAATACGGTAATGATCTAATTTAGACATCAGTGTACTAAATTAATATTGTCCCAAAATTCCATAAATTTTAGGACTAACAGCACGCCACTATTGGCAAAAGAACAACAATTTGATCCTGCAAATGTAGTTATTAATCTATATGAAACTTCATGAGGGGGACAAACGTCAAACCGGCCAACATAGTGTACCTCTATTTTAGATTAAGTGTATAACATGAGAACAGAAGGTAATAGATTAATTATTTCAACTGTACTAATATATTATTTTCGAGTTATAATACTTACATTAACATTATCTTTGTCTTCCCCATAACAATTCTTAGCCAACGTCCTCGTCGACATCTGTACATTGTACTGGCAACTTATATTAAATACCAAACTAGGGTTCTTCTTAATTACTGCATTGATTATATCCTGATCTGCTAGTGTCGTTTGCTTCAAACTCTCTAAATTCTCATACACAGCGTCGTACCAAAGTTTAGTCCAATCGTTTTTGGTGCGGATTTTTTCCAAATCTAATAACATTACACCCGTATTGTAACCTCTGCCGAGTGCAGGCCAGCGTTGGGCTGTGTCATAATACCAGTTGCTTTCATTTTCTACTAACCCTAAAATCTATAATAGTCACTTTAATATTAGTACACCTATACAGGCTGAATGTTTAGACAGTAACAATATTTACGGAGGATACTTCTCACTCGATTCTCGTTCTAAATCAATTTAAAAAATAGGTACTTAATATTTGACCTAATTATCTAAAAATATACACAATCCTCTACGCGTCCATGTTAAAGGACTAAAAAACTTCAAGAATAAAACGTAAGGATTTATTACCCGTTTTATTATCGACAGTTATTAACTCCGGGTCGCCCATTGTAGCTTTCAACACTGGTCATTGCACCTAGGTTTATTACGATTGTGTTTATACTTTTGAAAGTCTTAGAACAAATTTAGAACAAACAAAAGAATGCATGAATTCAGATTTATGTCATTTTAACTTTGAAAATGTATGTAGCTTTTTCCTTGACATTGCGATTTAATTCAGTTTTATCATAATTATTGTAGTGCATTATCCTGTTACACCGGCAGCATTGAATTTTTTTTATTGACCAGCAACACTTCATCATTGCGATTTAATTCAGTTTTATCATAATTATTGTAGTGCATTATCCTGTTACACCGGCAGCATTGAATTTTTTTTATTGACCAGCAACACTTCATTTATTTTTTAAATAGAATTTAAGTGAAACATGGAAACATTATCAAACTTTAAAGGCATTTCCCCATAAATTTGAATAAGTTACTCCTTTTTTTAAATTAAAGTAGCGATATGTAAATAGAACGTTAAACATCTGCCGTAGTATGCAAATCACTCAAAAACAACTCGGTAGATTACAATTTAAATTTTTCATTAGTATTATCAGACACTTAATTATTATACAAGGTTATTGGTAATTTGACGTATTCGTGTTAGAATGTGATAGAGGTAACTATTCGTAATAATTTTAATGCTCATATGGATAATGGCAAAAGTTATCATGTTTCTTAGTTTTAAGCTGAAAGAAGTTGCTGCTACGAATTGTGCACATAACTAACATAATGGTAATAAACATAAGTAAGATTGACCTATGCTTCTCACCTTGGAGAGCCGCCCCAACGGTCCGCCCGGCGGAAGGTGACCGCCAGGCTCCTACCTATAGAGAGAGAGGCAACCGGGTATACACCGGCTGCCCACCCGGTTGCCTCTCTATAGGCGGCTCTCCAAGGGGAGAAGCATAGATCGATCCCTTGCCGCCCCAACAATACGGTCTGTCGGTACACCGTGGGGTTTTGGTCCGTGCGAGTCAGACATAACCCATCTCTCCCCTGGCGGGACATATCCATAAGGGATTTCCCCACGTAAAAAAAAAATGCTGCACACTCAGAAAAATTTAAATCACTTTGTCACAACAATCAGTTACCTGATTATCAGTCATATTCCTAAATAAGCTCCACAGTTCAGCGATATCACTCAGGAACGTTAAATCTGAATCTAATACTATAACTCGATGCAATGTACTTGGTAGGATGTCAGGAAACAGTAGTTTTACTAATGCATACACACCAGAGTAGTGGCTATTCGGTATCCATTTCACTTGCGATAAACGATTTTGTGCATTGTAGCATGTGTACTTTACTGAAATTGGGAAAAAATCGACACTGCAATTTACTGATGATTTTTATGAATCTTAACATGGCCTGATTAGAATAATTACTACTCCAATATAGTAATTATAAACATTGTTATATAACTATGATAAATTACTATTACCTACACATATTGTACTTTTACGTTAGAAAATACAGTATGTAACTTTACCTTTAACACAAATTATTATGGTAATATAAAACAATAATAATAAATAACAAGTAGTATTATTTTCGAGTTATAATACTTACATTAACATTATCTTTGTCTTCCCCATAACAATTCTTAGCCAACGTCCTCGTCGACATCTGTACATTGTACTGGCAACTTATATTAAATACCAAACTAGGGTTCTTCTTAATTACTGCATTGATTATATCCTGATCTGCTAGTGTCGTTTGCTTCAAACTCTCTAAATTCTCATACACAGCGTCGTACCAAAGTTTAGTCCAATCGTTTTTGGTGCGGATTTTTTCCAAATCTAATAACATTACACCCGTATTGTAACCTCTGCCGAGTGCAGGCCAGCGTTGGGCTGTGTCATAATACCAGTTGCTTTCATTTTCTACTAACCCTAAAATCTATAATAGTCACTTTAATATTAGTACACCTATACAGGCTGAATGTTTAGACAGTAACAATATTTACGGAGGATACTTCTCACTCGATTCTCGTTCTAAATCAATTTAAAAAATAGGTACTTAATATTTGACCTAATTATCTAAAAATATACACAATCCTCTACGCGTCCATGTTAAAGGACTAAAAAACTTCAAGAATAAAACGTAAGGATTTATTACCCGTTTTATTATCGACAGTTATTAACTCCGGGTCGCCCATTGTAGCTTTCAACACTGGTCATTGCACCTAGGTTTATTACGATTGTGTTTATACTTTTGAAAGTCTTAGAACAAATTTAGAACAAACAAAAGAATGCATGAATTCAGATTTATGTCATTTTAACTTTGAAAATGTATGTAGCTTTTTCCTTGACATTGCGATTTAATTCAGTTTTATCATAATTATTGTAGTGCATTATCCTGTTACACCGGCAGCATTGAATTTTTTTTATTGACCAGCAACACTTCATTTATTTTTTAAATAGAATTTACGTGAAACATGGAAAAATTATCAAACTTTAAAGGCATTTCCCCATAAATTTGAATAAGTTACTCCTTTTTTTTAATTAAAGTAGCGAGAATTTAAGTGAAACATGGAAACATTATCAAACTTTAAAGGCATTTCCCCATAAATTTGAATAAGTTACTCCTTTTTTTAAATTAAAGTAGCGATATGTAAATAGAACGTTAGACATCTGCCGTAGTATGCAAATCACTCAAAAACAACTCGGTAGATTACAATTTAAATTTTTCATTAGTATTATCAGACACTTAATTATTATACAAGGTTATTGGTAATTTGACGTATTCCAGTTATAATCTGTTAGAAGATTGTTTGTCAAAAAAAAATGCAAGTGTGTTTTTGTTTATCTTTTTAAGTGTATCATAATACCTTATATGTAACGGCTTCACTTTGCATACACCGGTGTAGTTTCTCTCTAAGTAAATTCCCGTCAAAGTTCACGTAAGATTGGTGTATACTCCTGAAGTAAGCCGTATCTCTTGTTTTTACGTTGTACTTTGTCGGTGTTAGAATGTGATAGAGGTAACTATTCGTAATAATTTTAATGCTCATATGGATAATGGCAAAAGTTATCATGTTTCTTAGTTTTAAGCTGAAAGAAGTTGCTGCTACGAATTGTGCACATAACTAACATAATGGTAATAAACATAAGTAAGATTGACCTATGCTTCTCACCTTGGAGAGCCGCCCCAACGGTCCGCCCGCGGTGAATTCCAATGAATTATCTGGAATATCGTAAAAATGAATACGCTAAAATCTTTACCCGGCTTTTGATTTAGCACGTTGGGGAGATCTATATAATCGGCTAAATTCGGTTACGTATAGCATTATCCTTGTCTATCCCAGCAGTCATTGCGCTGAGCGATAGAGATAACGCTCTGTTTTCTACCCGACGTGCCAAATCAAATACCGGGTACCTACCTTCAGTAAACTTCGTTTTTTTATTTAATTTTATTTTTAGTAACTGGGAGGGATTTTATTCTTTTCAAGTGACAGTTTTTATAATTGTAATGTATGATTTAGTTTTTCTTATTAAATTACTATTATTGATAATAGTGATAATTTATTGTAGTATTATTCAGCACATCCCAATATTTTTCATTATTTACTTATGGTCATTTTTATAAATTCAGAAAACATAGACTTTTTTTATTTTATCAATGGAACAACTGTAATGTGAAAATAAATAAAGATAATCAATGAACATAATAGTATTTTTTATATTTGAAGAAATTCCTTTTAGATGATTATCAATTTTATACAGGGATATATTTTTGATAATTAGAAAAAAGCATGAATTATTATTTGATTATTATTATTATTTTATGTCAAAAGGCGGCAAACGAACAGGTGTGTCACCTGATGTTAAGTGATCACCACCGTCCATAGACACTAGCAACACCAGGGGAGTCGCAAGTGCGTTGCCAGCCTGTGTATGGGGGAGGGTTAGGGAATGGAGGTGGGCCTCCGGCGCTCTCACTAACCGAGCGAAACGCAACAATACAAGCACTGTCACTTAACGTCGGTATTCAGTGCGAGGGTGGTACTACTCCGGGCGAGCCGACCCATTCATTCTGTACTAGTAATAGCTACAGCGTGGCTCTACCACCATATAATTATGCAAATATTATACAACTATACCATTATACTGTCACCATAAGTGAAAGAGACATATCTAACTAAAACAAAGTCGAATAGTCTGAAATTTGAACGAAGTACATGTTACTTGTCTTTATAATAGCACGCTATGATAGCCGTTTGACACATTATAAATAAGAGTGAAGTGAAATGTCGATTTATATTCGACAAAAATATAATCAAATGCTATTTTGTTTTGCATTAAGCATTGACGCGAGTTTGCCGGAGGTGGTAGTTGTGCTGACCAGCGATTCTATATATAGAATTATATGTATGATATAAATATATAATTTAGATTTTTGGAAAATGGAAGAAATGCCGAGGTGTGTTGTAAATAAGTACTCTAATAATTATAATCCATTAAGGGTTCTGTTAAGCGGCGTTGTTTTTTTGTTAGTACAATCATGAAAAGATTTGGTCGCGGGACGGACGTTATCCCCTGGTAATAAAAAAAACTTTGACATATTATATGCCTAAACCTTCCTCATGAATCACTGTATCTAATGGTGACCGCATGAAAATCTGTTCAGTAGTTTTTGAACTCATCGCGAACAGACAGACAGATGTGGCAGAGGACTTTGGTAGTGATATAATTTAGACATCAGTATACTAAATAAAATTTTGTGACCCAAAATTCCCTAAAGTGTAGAACTAATTGCAAGTCACTATCGACAAAAGAATAGCAACTTGATCCTGCAAATGTAGTTATTAATCTATATGAAAGTTCATGAGGAGGACAAAAGTCAAACCGGCCAACATAGTGTACCGCTATTATAGATTAAGTGTAACTTGAGAACAGAAGGTCATATATTAATTATTTCAGCTCCACTAATGTATTATTTTCGAGTTATAATACTTACATTAACATTATCTTTGTCTTCCCCATAACAATTCTTAGCCAACGTCCTCGTCGACATCTGTACATTGTACTGGCAACTTATATTAAATACCAAACTAGGGTTCTTCTTAATTACTGCATTGATTATATCCTGATCTGCTAGTGTCGTTTGCTTCAAACTCTCTAAATTCTCATACACAGCGTCGTACCAAAGTTTAGTCCAATCGTTTTTGGTGCGGATTTTTTCCAAATCTAATAACATTACACCCGTATTGTAACCTCTGCCGAGTGCAGGCCAGCGTTGGGCTGTGTCATAATACCAGTTGCTTTCATTTTCTACTAACCCTAAAATCTATAATAGTCACTTTAATATTAGTACACCTATACAGGCTGAATGTTTAGACAGTAACAATATTTACGGAGGATACTTCTCACTCGATTCTCGTTCTAAATCAATTTAAAAAATAGGTACTTAATATTTGACCTAATTATCTAAAAATATACACAATCCTCTACGCGTCCATGTTAAAGGACTAAAAAACTTCAAGAATAAAACGTAAGGATTTATTACCCGTTTTATTATCGACAGTTATTAACTCCGGGTCGCCCATTGTAGGTTTCAACACTGGTCATTGCACCTAGGTTTATTACGATTGTGTTTATACTTTTGAAAGTCTTAGAACAAATTTAGAACAAACAAAAGAATGCATGAATTACCTTTGAAAATGTATGTAGTTTTTTCCTTGACATTGCGATTTAATTCAGTTTTATCATAATTATTGTAGTGCATTATCCTGTTAAACTGTCTGCATTGAATTTTTGTTTTAATTGACTTGAAGCGCTTTATTTATTTTTAAAATAGAATTTACGTGAAACATGGAAAAATTATCAAACTTTAAAGGCATTTCCCCATAAATTTGAATAAGTTACTCCTTTTTTTTAATTAAAGTAGCGATATGTAAATAGAACGTTAGACATCTGCCGTAGTATGCAAATCACTCAAAAACAACTCGGTAGATTACAATTTAAATTTTTCATTAGTATTATCAGACACTTAATTATTATACAAGGTTATTGGTAATTTGACGTATTCGTGTTAGAATGTGATAGAGGTAACTATTCCTAATAATTTTAATGCTCATATGGATAATGGCAAAAGTTATCATGTTTCTTAGTTTTAAGCTGAAAGAAGTTGCTGCTTCGAGCTGTGCACATAACTAACATAATGGTAATAAACATAAGTAAGATTGACCTATGCTTCTCACCTTGGAGAGCCGCCCCAACGGTCCGCCCGGCGGAAGGTGACCGCCAGGCTCCTACCTATAGAGAGAGAGGCAACCGGGTATACACCGGCTGCCCACCCGGTTGCCTCTCTATAGGCGGCTCTCCAAAGGGAGAAGCATAGATCGATCCCTTGCCGCCCCAACAATACGGTCTGTCGGTACACCGTGGGGTTTTGGTCCGTGCGAGTCAGACATAACCCATCTCTCCCCTGGCGGGACATATCCATAAGGGATTTCCCCACGTAAAAAAAAATGCTGCACACTCAGATAAAATTAAATCACTTTGTGATAAATTATGTTTATGACAAACAGTTATCAGTATATTAATTTACCTGATTATCAGTCATATTCCTAAATAAGCTCCACAGTTCAGCGATATCACTCAGGAACGTTAAATCTGAATCTAATACTATAACTCGATGCAATGTACTTGGTAGGATGTCAGGAAACAGTAGTTTTACTAATGCATACACACCAGAGTAGTGGCTATTCGGTATCCATTTCACTTGCGATAAACGATTTTGTGCATTGTAGCATGTGTACTTTACTGAAATTGGGAAAAAATCGACACTGCAATTTACTGATGATTTTTATGAATCTTAACATGGCCTGATTAGAATAATTACTACTCCAATATAGTAATTATAAACATTGTTATATAACTATGATAAATTACTATTACCTACACATATTGTACTTTTACGTTAGAAAATACAGTATGTAACTTTACCTTTAACACAAATTATTATGGTAATATAAAACAATAATAATAAATAACAAGTAGGTAATATATACATAGCATTAATACAAGTAATATCTATGTAATATTATTGTGGATAATTAAAAATTATTGTAGGGTGATTATGTGAATTGACCTATAGCCAGTATTTTCCTTCTATTATTGTGTTCTTCAAATATGGTATGAAGAATTTTTAGAAAACAGGCTAGACAGCGGAGCTATACATTCTGTAACACAATTACCATCAGGAACAATGATGTCTTTGATAGAGGTATTACAAATATAGTATTTAACTTTAAAATACAAGGTGAAGGATTTAAAGCTCATAATCATGAGTTATTAAAAACTGTGAGTTTTAAACTTTACAAGTCGCAAATTCGGTCTGTAAATTACACATTGCAAAAAGTGAGAAAGAAAGAAAGTAAATGTTATAGTGGATGTTACTTTGCACTTCCACAGTAACAATTTCAGGCAGAAGTGCAAAGTAACATCCATTATAAAATTTTTTGATGGATTTCCGCAAAGTAACGTCTTCTTCAATCAATCAAAGAGGCCAGTGTCTAATATTTGTACAAAAGTAATTTTTGTAGGCTAGTAGGATTCAATTCTATTACCACTACTATTCATTGGTGATAAATACATTAGGGAGTTTTTTTTTTGGTTTGTCACCATTGATACATAAATATATCAATGTTTGTCACAGTTTTCAATCAACCA
>MU158933.1:514846-576459 GCA_015888305.1 Antheraea pernyi
CGGTTGCCTCTCTATAGGTAGGAGCCCGGCGGTCGCCTTCCGCCGGGTGGACCGTTGGGGCGGCTCTCCAAGGGGAGAAGCATAGATCGATCCCTTGCCGCCCCAACAATACGGTCTGTCGGTACACCGTGGGGTTTTGGTCCGTGCGAGTCAGACATAACCCATCTCTCCCCTGGCGGGACATATCCATAAGGGATTTCCCCACGTAAAAAAAAAATGCTGCACACTCAGAAAAATTTAAATCACTTTGTCACAACAATCAGTTACCTGATTATCAGTCATATTCCTAAATAAGCTCCACAGTTCAGCGATATCACTCAGGAACGTTAAATCTGAATCTAATACTATAACTCGATGCAATGTACTTGGTAGGATGTCAGGAAACAGTAGTTTTACTAATGCATAAACACCAGAGTAGTGGCTATTTGGTATCCATTTCACTTGCGATAAACGATTTTGTGCATTGTAGCATGTATACTTTACTGAAATTGGAAAAAAATCCGACACTGCAATTTACTGATGATTTTTATGAATCTTGATGCGGCCTGATTAGAATAATTACTACTCCAATATAGTAATTATAAACATTGTTATATAACTATGATAAATTACTATTACCTACACATATTGTACTTTTACGTTAGAAAATACAGTATGTAACTTTACCTTTAACACAAATTATTATGGTAATATAAAACAATAATAATAAATAACAAGTAGGTAATATATACATAGCATTAATACAAGTAATATCTATGTAATATTATTGTGGATAATTAAAAATTATTGTAGGGTGATTATGTGAATTGACCTATAGCCAGTATTTTCCTTCTATTATTGTGTTCTTCAAATATGGTATGAAGAGTATTTTAGAAAACAGGCTAGACAGCGGAGCCATACATGCTGTAACACAATTACCATCAGGAACAATGATGTATTTGATTGAGGTATTACAAATATAGTATTTAACCTTAAAATACAAGGTGAAGGATTTAAAGCTCATAATCATGAGTTATTAAAAACTGTGAGTTTTAAACTTTACAAGTCGCAAATTCGGTCTGTAAATTACACATTGCAAAAAGTGAGAAAGAAAGAAAGTAAATGTTATAGTGGATGTTACTTTGCACTTCCACAGTAACAATTTCAGGCAGAAGTGCAAAGTAACATCCATTATAAAATTTTTTGATGGATTTCCGCAAAGTAACGTCTTCTTCAATCAATCAAAGAGGCCAGTGTCTAATATTTGTACAAAAGTAATTTTTGTAGGCTAGTAGGATTCAATTCTATTACCACTACTGGCGGGACATATCCATAAGGGATTTCCCCACGTAAAAAAAAATGCTGCACACTCAGATAAAATTAAATCACTTTGTGATAAATTATGTTTATGACAAACAGTTATCAGTATATTAATTTACCTGATTATCAGTCATATTCCTAAATAAGCTCCACAGTTCAGCGATATCACTCAGGAACGTTAAATCTGAATCTAATACTATAACTCGATGCAATGTACTTGGTAGGATGTCAGGAAACAGTAGTTTTACTAATGCATACACACCAGAGTAGTGGCTATTCGGTATCCATTTCACTTGCGATAAACGATTTTGTGCATTGTAGCATGTGTACTTTACTGAAATTGGGAAAAAATCGACACTGCAATTTACTGATGATTTTTATGAATCTTAACATGGCCTGATTAGAATAATTACTACTCCAATATAGTAATTATAAACATTGTTATATAACTATGATAAATTACTATTACCTACACATATTGTACTTTTACGTTAGAAAATACAGTATGTAACTTTACCTTTAACACAAATTATTATAGTAATATAAAACAATAATAGTAAATAACAAGTAGGTAATATATATATAGCATTAATACAGGTAATATATATGCAATATTATTGTGGATAATTAACAATTATTGTAGGGTGATTATGTGCATTGACCTATAGCCAGTATGTTCTTTCTATTATTGTGTTCTTCAAATATGGTATGAAGAATTTTTAGAAAACAGGCTAGACAGCGGAGCTATACATTCTGTAACACAATTACCATCAGGAACAATGATGTCTTTGATAGAGGTATTACAAATATAGTATTTAACCATACAGTACAAGGTGAAGGATTTAAAGCTCTCTTCTTCTTATCCTTATCTTACATAAGTAGGGTCGGTACAACATGTTTGTCATGTTGTGGTATATGATTTGGCTTAATTTTTACCCTATATTTTAACCCTCCTTGGGATTATTTTGTTGTACCACTGTATTTATGATTATTATTATATAGTTACGAAGCCTGATGGGATCCTTAGCCTTACAATTTTTCTGTATGCTTTAGCTTTGGTAGGCTATTTATAGTGTCTCTTTGAGCAGCACCACTGTTCCGGTTAAAAACAAAGGTCTTCAAGATTATGCTTCAAGGATTTAAAGCTCATAATCATGAATTATTAAAAACTGTGAATTTTAAACATTACAAGTAGTAAATTGTGTCTGTAAATTACACATTGCAAAAAGTGAGAAATGTGGATGTTACTTTGCACTTTCGCAGTAACAATTTCAGGCAGAAGTACAAAGTAACATCCACTATAACATTTAATTATGGATTTCCGCAAAGTAACGACTTCTTCAATCAAAGAGGCCATCATATTTGTACAAAAGTAATTTTTGTAGGCTAGTAGGATTCAATTCTATTACCACTACTATTCATATGGTGATAAATACAACAGGGAGTTTTTTTTTTGGTTTGTCACCATTGATACATAAATATATCAATGTTTGTCACAGTTTTCAATCAACCAGTTTGTCATCAGGTGCTGAGAGTTTTGCAAATTAGCATAATAGTAATGAATGCCGACGGATTTTAAATGTCACTAAGGTTTGTTGATGGTTGTTTTTGTATTGCATCAGGTACAATGTCATCACTTTAATGTACAACAATTAATAAGAACTAGCTGTGCAGACGATTGCGGCTGTGTGGAACCTAATGTAAGAAAACAGTGACTAATAAAATAATCTGAACATATTAAGTCCATTTACTTATTTACTTTTCTGTTGTACTTAAGTCACATCATTATTAAAGTTACAATAACTTTTGATAGAGTGAACCGATTTTAATGAAACCAAGACTAAATGTTACTCAATGATATGCTTTACGATGTTCTTGGTGAGGTTTAACACAGTACTGTAGTGATGATGCATGTTCAAACAAACAGACAGACATTTCTAAAAATTGAAATTGAAATGTAGTATATTACTTATTCCAAGACACCTTTAAGTATACACGTTTAAATAGGTGGTACAGCCACACTGAAAATATTACTGGTTTCAGCATGAATGGGTCGGCTCGCCCGAGGTAGTACCACCCTCTCACCGAAGACCAATGTGAAATAACAATGCTTGCATTGCTGTGTTTCGTTCGGTCACTGAGAATGCCGGAGGACCACCTCCCCTACCCTTCTTCCTCTCCACTTCTCCATTCACTTCCTCCTCCTATCCCCGAACACAGGATGGCAACGCACTTGCGACTCCCCTGATGTTTCAAGTGTCTATGGATGGTGGTGATCTGGTGATCCATTAACATCAGGTGACTCACCTGTTCGTTTGCATCCTATGATATAAAAAAAAAACCGGCAATACTTTGTTTTCACAAAAATGTTAAAAGTACAAACACCTTAGTTTGACATTCTTCATTACATAGTATAAAACAAAGTCCCCTACCGTGTCAGTCTGTCTGTCTATTCATGAAACTCAAAAACTGCTGAATGGATTTTCATGTGGTTTTCACCAATGGATACAGTGATTCCTGAGGAAGATTTTAGTACATAATTCGTCAAGGATTTTTTATAGTCAGGGCGGGACAACATCTACAGGGTCCGCTAGTATTATATGTATAAACAACCTATATCACTCAAGGATAAGGTAATTTCTATTAGTATAGTAATTTAAGAATGAGATCAATAGTTAGTTCCATTAAAGTAAATTAATATTTTCACTGATATTCCATAAATATAGAAAAATACTAAAAATATTTTATAAGTATTCCCAAAAGAATTACTCACCATCTGGTAGATCCCAAGTATCAAACAGTTTACTGGTGGTATGTTCTGTTGCGATATCCACAATCATGTGGAAATGAATAGGATTCTGCCGGTGATGGAGAAGTGATTTTAGCATAGGAGTGATCAAACGAGTGCACTTCCCCATACAGACTAGGGCTACATGTATTGTCTCACATAGAGTGCCCACTGCATCTGGTATCTGAGAATATAAACATTCTACTAAATTTATAAGACTAAAAATGCTCCCTTCCTTTCTTTATTACATATACATAAATAGAAATAGTGTATGTTGCTCTTCTAGGTTAGTGTATGAAGTAGTTGAACTGATTTAGATGTGTCTGTTACTAGAAAATAGTGGACTTTTCAGACAATTATTCAGACTAGATACTGCTTCACCTAGGTTTAGGTATTTATGTAATATATTTAAAATATTGATTTTAGCTTTAATAAATTATATTGACACATAAACTTCCAGATATTTATAAAGATCATATGCCATGTCACAATACATTTTACGCTTTTGTCATCTGGGAAGAACTTAAAAATACAAAGTAGATTAGAAAACCAACACATACCTTATTAAATTATAACACTTATATACCTAATATACAAATTTTATTTTTGTACTATATAATTTCGAGAAAAAGCCTGATCTAAAAAAGCTCACTGTGTGAACCTTTCGATCCTTAAATGTGGCAAAAGTGAGCCCACAAGGTAAGTCTTGGGACTGAATGGGTTAAATTCATGCTCATGATGATAACTTTATTAAGAGCAATTTCTTTACTAGCCCTTAGTTATAATATTAATATCAGCATAATAATATATTGAAGAAAGTTTTACAATGTTTTAATAACATAATATTGCTGCTTAAATACATAAGGGCCACATATGGCGAAGAAAGATTAAAAAACACACTATTAATCTGTTTCATTTCTATATGTCCCAAAAAATTCCCATATCAATTCAAGATCCCAAAGAAACAAAAAATAATTAAAGTTTCTGCAAAAAAAATGTAATTTTGCTTCGTGGCTCTTCTTTATTTAATCAGTAATATAACACAAACAAATTAATTTACTTACAATAGGAACTCTGTAAGTTGTTGCCGAGTCAACAGACATCTGTCTCATTGCATTTTGAGATAGCCTCAGTTGTGTTTTAAATAATTTATTTTGAGTTTCAAGTACACTTATCCTGGATATCAACCACCAGTAATACACAACAGACAGAATTATCCATATCCCAAAAGGCACCCCTAACCAGGGTCGAAAAAATAAACAAGATAGGACATTTTTTAATCTAATTTTCATTTTTAATTACGTAGTACATCTTGTTTGAAAACGAAACTATTAGACCCGTTTTGAGTTTCGTTTCTTATATACATTCAATATTATGCTTTTAAATGCATGATTGCAGTTTTTCAGCTCTGTAACATAGAAATAATATGATTGTGGAATATTTACAATTCTGTAAATGAACGGAATAGGTTTGTATATGTACATAATCTAAAATAAAAGTTTATTTATTTATGTTGTAGTCACCTTTGATATAATGATTTTCTTAGTATCTCTAGTGCACTGTAATTATCAGGATATCGTCTGAAACGATATATTTATACGTAGATATAATATTAAATTTGTATACTGTGAACTCATTTATTTGACTAATCAAAAACTGTATTCTAAAAACTGCTGAAATTTAGCTTCGAATTTCATCCTCAATTTCAGATCGTATTTGACGTCTGTCAAAACAATATTTGTAGGGATGTGAAATATATGGTTCTGAGAATAAGTATCTTTGAGAAAAATATTTAGAAATTAGATTTAGACGTGTATTAAGTATTATAGTTTTACTGTCAAGATAATATAACAAAACAAGATTATTGTAATATTTTATTAATAATGTTATTATAACAGTCAGGAAGAAAGATATAGCATTTTTTACACATATGGTTATTTTAAATTCAAATTTATAAACATGGAATAAAGCTCGTTCTTCCATAATCTTGCTTAAAAGTAAATTGACCAAATTTTTCGAAACAAGACTACATAGTTATACAACCGTTTTAAAATTATTACATATATATTACATACAGGTTATTCATTTGATCGATTTTTTAACATTTGTTTAAATACTTAACAAGTATTAGATTCTATAATTAAGTTCCAAAGCAAAATTCCGATTGCCGAATAGTAAGTTCAAGCGCCATGTCAAATAGGTTTTAATATCAAAAGGTGAATCAATATGTGATCGATGGTGATGTCTTTAATTTTCGTCCCTCTTTATACATCTCCTAAAAGTTGTAACTATAATGCATTGTTATAAAAATACATACTATAAAAAATAAGCCTAATTGAGTTTTTTGCCAATTCTTCTCAATGGACTTGTTATTTTCCAAATTAGTTGCAGATTTGACGTTCAAAAGCATCTTTTCAGGGCTTAAATTGAACACAGTATTTTTGATTTTCAATTTGTAGTACTTATATTGTTTTTTTTTCTTTGATGTAGGTGTCACCAAAGGCTGTTTTGTTATTTGCGGCCATATCACATATGGCCTCTAAATGGGCAGTGCCATAATAATTAGTTTTTTTGATGATACGGTAATTTTGTTAAGCCTCGGTTTGGGCCGTAGTTTTATTTGCATGCGCCTATGGATAACGGCCCTAATTCTAAGATACTGCGGACACAATTGTCTGAAGGATATAATACCTCTTCTTTTTCGTCGTTAAGGACGCGCTCTCAAAAAAGGTCCATTTTCACTGTTTTTCGGTAAAAATTACAACAAAACTATTGAACTTTGGTAAACATAATGACTAACTACAGATACATTGAACCTTTAATAATGATGTACAGATGATTGTTTTTTAAAATTAATAGGATTCCATTTAAAAAAATCAATTCTTCGTAATCCCCTCGCGCAAAACAACCTGCTTTTCGGTATGAAAATCTCAGGAAACTTACATTTTTTTTTATTAAAAAAAATACCTGCTTATACTACATATAATCAAGTTTAAATAACATAAAATAAAATCCAAGTTACCTTCACTAGATCTGAGAAAAAAATTATTTAGTTGTATACAAAATTTCTAATTTTTATGTCAGTAACGTAGACCTTAACTATTATGTAATAATATTTCTTTATTTAGATTAGTCGTAAATAAAAGTAGGAACGAAGTAATCACGTCGCGCTTTTTTTTTTCTCGAACTGACGAAAAAGACGCGTCTGTCCTAGCTAACTATTCTAAGCATAGAATTATGAAACCGCTTTTAACTACGCGCGGGTTTGTTTTCTATGATTCTAAGCTATTCATACAAATATACATTTGTGAACCATACAACTTGGCATAGATCGAGGGAGCGGGCTTGGAAGAGTGAGGGAACTCGATGCGACGCTTCGCAGCGTACGCATCGTAATCGTCTACGAGACGAGGATAGATGCTGGATATAAAACCGCGGAGGCTAATAAGTACGGTCTCTAAGAGGCCGACTTCTCGATCGGAGTCCATACCGGGGCCTGAGGAGGGGAGTGGGGCGGAGGAAGACATGTGAAACCTCCCTGCCAGAGGGGCAGGGGGGTGCGCCTTAATGAATTTAACGGACTATCCCGAGTCCAGATCAAAGGGAGCTGTGATGATCTCATATGTCTGTTCAAGTGATGTAGGTGAGTCACTGTATCGCGAAAATAATATCAAGAGGGCTCCGCGCGGGGACGACCTAGGCTCGAGATATTATTGAGAACCGCGAAGTGTGCGGGAGCTAATAGGGATCGATTACAAAAGCGTGGGCGCAACACGCATTTTATAAGATTGAATTTAAATTTACTAACGGTGACGGCACCGAAGTCTAAAAATAGACATAACAAAAATTATTATTATTATTGAACGGTTATTTTAGGGGAAGATAGACGTAAATACGCGATTTACTCTATCTTATTTGAGTTATTTATTTTTTAACAGCTGCGCGCGCGAGCCGTTGTAGTGTAGCCGCGATGGCTGGAAATCTATGGATTGCCGTGACGGCACCTAGTAGCGGATTACGAGAGCACTCTTCGTACGCCGAGATCTCCGAGATCTCGTGGAAGATGAGTAGTTGACCTGTGTAGTCAATACTCGATAGGGAAAAGGAGTATGCGGGGTCATCCTGTGAAGGATTAGCCGCCGGAGGTTTGGGAGTGTGCTGGGACGCGGGTTTAGGAGCCCACGGGGCCTGAGGGGCCCGGTAGGGGCGGGGGGGCGCACTAGTCGCGGGTACGGACGCTGCCGGTGCACGAGACGTGTCCGGCAGGTTCGGGAAGGCCTCTCGAGACATGAGAGGCGGAGGTCGAGGATGGGCGGGGGCAGCGGCCGTCTTAGACGGCGACGCCTGCCTGGGGTAGCGAGGGCGCTTTGTGCGCGGGGCGCGGGGACATTCGCGGTATGGCCCACGCCGCGGCACAGAACACAGCTCGGGGGATCGGGGGAGTCTTTAGTGCGAGAACACTCCTTGGTGGAGTGGTCGCCGAGGCACTTAACGCACCTGGGTTTCAGGAGACAGTTTCGTGCACAGAAGTTTTGCGCGGCGGCTCGACGATAACGCCGGAGAGGCCGCAGAGGGATGTGAGATTGAAGATCGCTTTCCCTTGAGGGGTGCGATCGAGGACAACGAGAACCATATCATATGGAGCCCTGGTGCGCGGAGGGCGCATACGATGAACCTCGCGAACAGGAATCTTCTGTTCTTTGAGGTCGTCGGAAATGTCATAAGTCGGGAGTTCAGAAGGTACCCTACGGATCACAACCCGTAGTTTACGCTCCTCTTCGAGAGAGTGCGTGAAATAACCCCACTTGTTGTCCCGAAGGAAACGAGTGAGGTCACGATGGGCGGTGGACGTGGCTACCTTCACCTGAATACCTACAGCGGTATTCACAGCGGAGGTGTAAGGAATGTTTGCCGTTTCCAGCAAACTTGAAATTTCGACCCAAGACGCTTTGTCTTGGATCGTCACGGGGGGCGGTGGGCGGGGCTTTTTGCCCGAAACTGCGGAACCCGCTGTTTTAGGCGAAGCGGGTCTACTGGGCGCTTGTGTCGTCTTTGGCACTTTCGCGCCATCGACATTGACTATTTTTTTGGAGGGCAAACTGCCTTCCGGATCTGATGAGGAGTTGGTGCGCTTCTTGCGCGGTTTGCGGTGCGTGACGGTGGTGAAGCCATCGTCTGCAGGAGGGGCTTGCTCAGCAGGAGGGTCTTGCTCCATATTGGAGCCAGAATCGGAATCGCTATCGCTATCGTTACTATCGTGAACGGGTGGGATGGGAAAATTGTTGCTTGCCTCGATCTTGGCATAGATCGTGAGGGAACTCGATGCGACGCTTCGCAGCGTACGCGTCGTAATCGTCTACAAGACGAGGACAGATGGTGGATATAAAACCGCGGAGGCTAATAAGTTCGGTCTCTAGGAGGCCGACTTCTGGATCCTCCCTGCCAGAGGGGCAGGGGGGCGCGCCTTAATGAATTTAACGGACTATCCCGAGTCCGGATCAAAGGAAGCTGTTTAAAACTAAACAAAATAGGAAAACAACGCAAATAAGTACCTGAGCGAGATAGGGGAAAAATAACATAAGACTACTTAAATAAACAAACAATAAAAAGTAAATAAATTTAAAAATAAATCACTGAAGAATTAAAGAAATACGTAAATAAATAGATAAATAAATGAGTAAATAAATAAATATACCAAGAAATAGATAAAGCAATAAATAAATACAAAGGAAAGGTCTCACTCAGTTCCAGGAAAAAGAACGCAAGTGTGGAATGCAGGTGTGCAGCGCAGGTGTGCTGGATCGAAACAACACAATAACTGACGTCACTAAATCACGAGTATTAAAATCGAACTTAGCGCGCGCAGCAAAACGGACAACCGCTCGAGTCGACGGTCCGATCGGAACTCCTTCACGTCGCGCCAGACCGCGCTAAGGCGCCGTAGCGAGTGGAGGTCATAGATAAGATACTATTTGGTGGAGGTATACGTCGCTTTGCACTCTATTAGAAAAAAAACATCGCTGTAGAAATACGTATACACTTCACAAAACGTTTTGATTATTTTGAAAAACTAACCAATTTTTTATAGTGGTTTATATTGAAGAGAAACTGTAATTAGGTTGAAACAATAATTCTAAGTTTGGTTTTTATTACGTTAGTTTTTTTTACGTTTTTACTGTATTTGGATCTGAGGTACTGTTATGGAACTTCGGGTAGAAATACATATGTCGTCTTTGTAGTCCTTTTGTTAGCAGTGACGAGAGTTTACCACAGGACTTAACAAAATGAGCTGATGATGGTATCCAGAAGTTGTTATCGAACTTCTTAATGGGTAGAAAGAGATAAGTCGTCCTTATAGTCCTTTTGTTAGTAGTGACGAGAGCTTACCACAGGACTGAACAAAATGATCTGATGACGACCTATTTCAAAAACTGTTATGGAACTCCTTGATGGGTAGAGACAGATATGTCATGTTTATACTCCTTTCGTTAAGTAATAATAAAATGACCTCATAATGGACTTTCAGAAACGGCTAGGGAGCTCCTTCGTAGGTAGAAATAGATATATCGTATTCGCATTATATTTTATTATCTATTCAGAATATATACAATAATACGCGGCAGCATTTACAAACAAATGTAGTCTTTTAAAAGAATCGAGTATACTTATTGTTTATCAAAACATGGTCTCTCAAGTCTTGTTTATAATGAAACGAATTATTTGGTGAGAAGTCTATCAAAGCTAGAGATGCAAAGTTTGTCGGTGGAATTAGAGTTAATTTTACACAAAGACCATCATATGCTGCCCGTTGTTCACAGAATTATTTTTGTTATAGAAGCAAACGATAATTTAAAAATTCTCCTATTTAAATCTCTGAGCGCATACTCAATGTTTGCAGCTAATATCTATATGTACTAAAATTAAGTTATCACGATATAGTTACTCACCTAGCTCATAAGAAATTAAACATTAATCAGACACTATGATACTTTTCAGCGTAAACTCTATATTTCTAGCTACTCTATACTATACAAAAATTTTGTTATCACGTCAAAGATACGCATTTAGCCCATGAGAAATGAAACTTTCATCTGATACTGTGAGACTAAACACCTGAACCCAAACCGGATGTTTGTAGCTTCTATGAATACTAAAGTTTAGTTATCATGATTCAGCTACTCATCTGATCCATAAAATGAAACGTTGATCTGACTCTATGTGACCTAGTCACATATTCATAGGTCTAGGACCTCTGATTACAAAGCGATTTTTTTTCTAGTTTCTAGCGATTATCCGTTCTAAAATTCTGTTATCATGATACAGCTACTCACTTGGTCTATGAGAAATGATACTCTTATCTGATACGACAAGACTCAACCTCAGAACGCAAACTGTTTCTGGCTATTATCAATATTAAAATTCTTTTATAATGAAATAGCTCTCATCTGGTCCTTAAGATATGAAACATTTAGATGACACTATCACGCAAAGCCTTTGAGTGCAAAACTCGATGTTTCTAACTATTATCTACACTAAGATTCAGTTATAATAAGAGACTGTCTTCATCAAACTTTAAAAAACTTCATCAAACTTTGCTCCTACACTGGGAGACTTAACATCTAAGCACAAACTTGATGTTTCTAGCTATTATCTAGACTATGATCCAGTTACCATAATACTACTACTTATGAGAATGTTTGGAAATTATACCTTGATCGGGCACTAAGGGGCTAAATATTTTAGCACAAATTCGATGTTTGTGTCTATTACGTATACATATTTAGGTTTAGTTATCCTGTTGTTGTAGTATGACCTTGAGAATCTATAATTTATTTTGGTACTGTAGCATCAAATTTAACAAAAAGTAGAACATCAATAATAAGAAAATATTGTAATATTTTTTACAAAAGTATCAAAGTCGTTTAAAGTGCGCTATAATCCCCCGGTTATCAGTTATCGTGTCTGTGTGCGTGAGCTGTACGTGTCTAGTAGGACTCAATGCCAAAATTGAACCGCAAAAAATTGAGAGCGCGTCCTTAATTAAATAAAGTGAAATACATATTTTATTCAACACGTCAGTAAAACCAAAAGATATATAAGTAAAAGATTATGAAGCTGTGCCTGTTATATTATTTGTTGTTGTAAGTACAATATTTAAACATTTTAGAAATGAAAACACATTGATGTCCACTCATTACTTTATTCAGAAAATACAACGCACTATTCAATTCTTATTAAAAATATGCGATAGAAAATACGTAAACTAGAATTGGAATCTAAATTTAAATTCATAATCCATACTACGCGTATTTTAAAAATAAAAAAAGTATAATAAACAATAACGATAGAATATTCAGTAAAACAATAACATTATATGAAGTGGTGGGATTTTCGAAAACTTTGAAATTCTAACTACTTACATGAAAACATAAATTCGTTAAAAATAATTATTTAAATCTAGTTTAATCTAGTTGAAATATGTTGAAACGCATTTTTTTACTGCATTTACTTACAAAATAATTCTATGGTTATAAACAAAACTGTCCATTTTTTGTCAACAAGAATGAATTTTTTACGATTATCATACTTAGCAATAGTTTGGTATCTATATAGTTTTTGGGTTTTAGTATACTGAGTAGGTAATGAATTATTAATTTTAGGCACGTTCCAAAGCTTTGTTAACAAAAAGGACAACTATTTATTGAAGTATAGGTAAGCTTGAAGTATCTATATAAAATATATGTACTTATCCACTTAAATAATAATTATAAGTTATAATTCACACCTTACAAATATTAGAGAAATAACAAAACCTAGTTACACCAGCGTTTATTGCGAAAAAATATAACGCCTGTTATTTTTGTATAATTTTTAATTAATTTCGGTTTCACCGCCCCACTGCCTTGCTTGGGGTCGCTCCGGTGTTTGCTGTTGGTCGTAGGGCTGATCGTAATTGTATCCGGGTTCTGAACTGTCAACAACCCTTACTGCTTCTGTTGGTTCTGGACTATCGTCTGTGACATCCTTCTTGTAAGGAATACTCTCGTCGTCAGAGTTGATTCTTACTGACTCATCAGGATCGATGGGACGGGTCCTGGAAATAAATATGATGAAAAATGTACTATTTTTAAATTCCACCTACTCATTTCATATTGTCTTTCATGTTATCATAAAAGTATTCGTTAGACATATAAATTACTTAAAATATTTTAGAGTATGATCTTAGTGGAGAATAACGAAGAATTATGACGAATTTTACTAGGCACAATTTGGTCAGGTCTAATCTCTAGCCCTACATATTATCACAAATAATAATACAAGCCAAACGTCGATGGCGCGAAAGTGCCAAAGGCGACACCAGCGCCCTCTAGACCCGACTCGCCCGTGGCTGCGGGTTCCGCAGTTTCGGGCAAGAAGCCCCGCCCACCGCCCCCCGTTACGATCCAAGACAAAGCGTCTTGGGTTGAGATTTCTAGCCTGCTGGAAACGGCAGGTATCCCTTACACCTCCGCCGTGAATACCGCTGTAGGTATTCAGGTGAAGGTAGCCACGTCCACCGCCCATCGCACGAGGGCTCCGCGCGGGGACG
Organism: Antheraea pernyi; assembly: GCA_015888305.1. Classification (NCBI taxonomy): domain Eukaryota; kingdom Metazoa; phylum Arthropoda; class Insecta; order Lepidoptera; family Saturniidae; genus Antheraea; species Antheraea pernyi. The sequence goes on from MU158933.1 coordinate 528,523, forward strand.
ACCTGGGCTCGAGATATTACTGCGAACCGCGATGTGTGTCACACCCGCGACAGACCTAGTCACATATTTATAGGTCTAGGACCTCTGATTACAAAGCGATTTTTTTTCTAGTTTCTAGCGATTATCCGTACTTAAATTATGTTATCATGATACAGCTACTCACTTGGTCTATGAGAAATGATACTCTCATGATACGAGAAGACTCAACCTCAGAACGAAAACTGTTTCTAGCTATTATCAATATTAAAATTCTTTTATAATGAAATAGCTCTCATCTGGTCCTTAAGCATAGTCCGGTGAAGCTGTTAAGACCTTGCTTGGTCAATAGCGTAGTCAGTTCGAAAAAATGGTCCTTAAGATATGAAACATTTAGCTGACACTATCACGCACTTGGTACTGTAGCATCAAATTTAACAAAAAGTAGAACATCAATAATAAGAAAATATTGTAATATTTTTTACAAAAGTATCAAAGTCGTTTAAAGTAACAGAAGCAGTAAGGGTTGTTGACAGTTCAGAACCCGGATACAATTACGATCAGCCCTACGACCAACAGCAAACACCGGAGCGACCCCAAGCAAGGCAGTGGGGCGGTGAAACCGAAATTAATTAAAAATTATACAAAAATAACAGGCGTTATATTTTTTCGCAATAAACGCTGATGTAACTAGGTTTTATTATTTCTCTAATATTTGTAAGGTGTGAATTATAACTTATAATTATTATTTAAGTGGATAAGTACATATATTTTATATATATTATTATATAGATACTTATACTTATAATAATAATTATAAGTTATAATTCACACCTTACAAATATTAGAGAAATAACAAAACCTAGTTACACCAGCGTTTATTGCGAAAAAATATAACGCCTGTTATTTTTGTATAATTTTTAATTAATTTCGGTTTCACCGCCCCACTGCCTTGCTTGGGGTCGCTCCGGTGTTTGCTGTTGGTCGTAGGGCTGATCGTAATTGTATCCGGGTTCTGAATTGTCAACAACCCTTACTGCTTCTGTTGGTTCTGGACTATCGTCTGTGACATCCTTCTTGTAAGGAATACTCTCGTCGTCAGAGTTGATTCTTACTGACTCATCAGGATCGATGGGACGGGTCCTGGAAATAAATATGATGAAAAATGTACTATTTTTAAATTCCACCTACTCATTTCATATTGTCTTTCATGTTATCATAAAAGTATTCGTTAGACATATAAATTACTTAAAATATTTTAGAGTATGATCTTAGTGGAGAATAACGAAGAATTATGACGAATTTTACTAGGCACAATTTGGTCAGGTCTAATCTCTAGCCCTACATATTATCACAAATAATAATACAAGCAGCTGACTACCAGCCTTTAGTACTTGAATATCAATTACAAGTAGTGAAATAAATGTCGTTATGAAAGAAAGTCTCTCAACACGAAATCTGATGTACGCACTACAAAAAACCATGCGTCACAAAAGTGTGCTTTGCTTATTTCTGTTTCTTTTTAACACATGTTATGTCACGTATGTGTGTCTTTATCATTCAGCCACGTGACAGAGCGAGAGAGATGTGATTGTTAGTCAGTTGTTTATATCACGCAGAAAAGAACGTTTTTTTTATTATTGTAATTCTAAATACGAAAATACAGTTCTTTCAGGCTCAATTATGTCAAAACTATTGAACGTATTTGCATCGAACTATAACCATTGGATGCGGAATTCTTCGTAGATGCTTTTTGAATCGATTAATTCTTTGTTATTTTGTAATGCCCAACAAAGCTGGCGGAAATCAGCTAAAGTTCTAAATGTATAGTTCTAAATGAAATGAAATGACGTTATCTGTTTTTACCGAAAAAGGATTACGTACGCCACAATAGGGTTCAAATAAGTATTGAACAATTATGGATCCTGTTGTCCACCGTTAAATCCGACGCTGTTAAATCATAGTTATAATTAATTTAGATTTAGATTATCTATTATATCTGAATTGTCATGGTTAGAAAGTGTATTTTAAAGTTGATATCCTTAGTAAAAGAACATTCGGAAGTAAGATTTTGCTATCGCTGTAAGGTATCTAATTAGTAGAATAAAGTTGTTAAATTTACTTTATCGCAGGTCTCATGTAATATTGGTTTTCTTCCTTTTCTTCTTCCTTCCTCCTCTTGAGTATTCTCCAACCGATGCATATTAGAACGACCACTATCGGTACCATAACCGCACTGATGATGCCCCATGTTGCTCCCAGAGTACGCGATGAATATTCTTGTTTACCTGGACATCAAATTGATAACTTTTTAAATATCTTATTAATTTGCTTCTATTTGTCACTTCGTTCAGATTAAATATTTATAGGAATTAAATTAAAAAAAATAAACTTCGGAAGTACTGTATTCTGTTTAGGCCCTCTTGAATATTAAACTCATTCACTGGTATGGAAAACAATTCAGTCATCGACAAGACCTGGTAACATATTTGATCTGGTCTCTTTTTTGCAATCTATAATATTATTATAGGAATTAAATTAAAAAAAAATAAACTTCGGAAGTACTGTATTCTGTTTAGGCCCTCTTGAACATTAAACTCATTCACTGGTATGGAAAACAATTCAGTCATCGACAAGACCTGGTAACATATTTGATCTGGTCTCTTTTTTGCAATCTATAATATTATTGTAGCCACAGATTTTTACATCTCTTCAAGGCTTTGAGAGTATTTTTTACATATTTCCCGAGGGCACAGGTAGACACATATCCATATAGTATTGATAAATATCACATTAAAAAACCAAAGCCGAGGTGTGCCGCGCACCCTTGAGCTAGTTGTCAAAATAAAATCGGCTGAGTGCCTTAAGCGCTCGCCTTAGTAGTCCGGTGAAGCTGTTAAGACCTTGCTTGGTCAATAGCGTAGGCAATAATTATTAAAGAATAAATATTGTGACCTATTGAGGATTTAAAAAAAATATATATATTCGACACCCAGAGTTCACTATCAGATTTGAGTATATTTTACAAATTCTAATTATTACTTTCGAGTTTTTGACGAAATCTTACTACAGCTTACAGTTAAGTTTGACCGATACCAACAAAACCATATCTCTGATGCTAGTTATAATTAGTTGAAATCTCAGACTGTTATTAAAGACCGAGGTGGAATATCTCGTGTTGTCAGCCACACTTTTCAACCCTTGCACTGCCTCTATCACTTTACAGTTATAATGAATTATACAAAACATATATAAGGAGAAACGATGACGTATTAGAGTATTTAAGTACAATGAGCCTCAGCTTTAGGTAAAATAATGCCTTATGAAATTATAACGTGGTAGTAGGGCATTTTTAATGTTCGCCTGGTCTGCTACCAGTAGCTAAGACACAGTGACGGGTGTACAAGTCTGCGACCTGTAGGCTATTCAAATTTTGCCGCCCCTAATGATCTCAACAATTTAATATCATTTACATTTTTTCTTTCAGTGAAACGGCAACGTTATTATTTTTGCTCTATCTACCTAATTACACCACCCTTTTCATGTAATTACTATAATTGTGATCTATGGTGTCGATGGTTCACTTTCTAGAATTATAAATATATGTGAAATTTTTAAATTTATGTAAGACATAAAAAATTTGCCTCCCCTAAAATCTGCCGCCCTAGGCTCCTGCCTACTCAGCCTGCTAGTAAATCCGTAACGGCTAAGACAATATCAAATATTTAAACCAATATACATTTATGGTTTATCAATCGTCAATAGTCGACCATAGTGTAACAATCTCTACTACATTTTTATACATAGGTATATTTTTATCTTACCATATCACCTTTTCAATATACCTTTATTAGAATACCCATATATTATAAACATGTTAGTACGAATATGAAATAGTTCGATATTACAAATATTTTGAGATCGTTGGTTTCCTAGATGTTAAATATAAAATATTACATTGAGACATAATTAGAAATACTTATTTCATTAATATTTAAATTAGCCTTTCATTTTTATTTAAGTATGTTAGACTCTTTGTACATTAAATAATAAAAAAATAACAGATTACATTAATTTTAAAATAAGGAGTTATACATTATTGACAACTATTACAATATACTTAACACTCATCGTGCATCCATCTAAAAACATTTATTTACTTAGGGATAAGTGTAATATTTTTTTATATTACTTACACAAATATTATCAGCTGTAATCTGCACACCTTCTGCTTATAACAATAATGATAATACTAAGAATAATATTTCGTTATTTTGAACATTTTAAAAGTGGAAAAGTATAGGATCACCAGTTACTAGATGGTAGGACACAGCTAGTATATAATATAATGAATATATTGTTCGAAATCGGGCCAGTCACTTTTTTAAGTAGATTCTGAGATATTTCCATTTTCCTGAATATGGCTGACGGGGGACTAACATAGTACTGATAAAGTAAACAATTTCGTAAGAAATATATGAAATGTATTAAGATTACCTGCGAATATAATAATGGCATATATTTTTTAAGTAATTTACAATTCAATTCAGTGGCTATTAACATGTAATACTGCGAGAAAGGACTATTCCGACCTTCAAAACAGTCTTTGACATTTTTAATACCATTAAATTAGGTCTTTACCTATGAAATTGCCGTTTTGAAATATAATTACGTTGACTTTGAATGTACAATCCGACTATATACATATTATCAGTACTGAGATATAGCAAAAAAAAAATCGTATAACCTTTCTGTATATTATAGGTACCTATAATTCAACCTGTGTTACGCAAATTATCTAAACAAACGCTGATACACTATCAGTAATCACCCATCGCCCTATTTTATCTACAAAAGTTCAAATAAAGAATTGGTACTCACCGCTTGCATGACCTCAATTCTTTATACACATCAGAGATAAGAAAGCAAGTAATAACTTCACATGTCACGAGAAAAAGTTATAAATAAAACACATCACAATGCAGAGAAAATTTCTATTCCGCAAACAAGTGGCCGAAAGATATTTCTTGCTTTCTTATTGATAAATAAAATTTAACAAAAGCATAAACAAATTATTCTACCATTCATGGGAACAGAAATTTCCTCGTAATGTGATTCTCAAGTTTTTATGTAAAATCACATTTATTTCCTTTAATTAATTGTATATAAATAGCAAAACAACATACAACAGCAATGGGGAAAAATCACGTAACAATTAATATTAACAAAAATACCTAAAATTCTAATAAAGTGCACATAATTGCGAAACTGTGCTCCTTACTCTACTAATAAAATGAACTCCCACAGAATTTTGTCATACTAATAGGTAGTTTATCTTAATAAAGTATTACTAAAGTCTTAAACTATTCGGGATTATATACCATTTTATACCATGGTAGATCTACTGCTAAGAGTCGGTACTTCGGCGGCCGGTGGGTCTATTAGAGTTTCAAAAGATTTACCTCTTTGGGGCAAAGCGAACGTTTTAATTTCATCAGCGGGAGCACTTTTAGGAGGATCAGGTAAGCCAGTATTATTGTATGTGTTTCTTGGGCTTATATCAGGCGTGGGACTGATAGGTGGGGAATATATTTCTGAGTACGTCGGAGAATATTGTGATGGCACAGGACTATACTGGCCTTCATATTTAGGAGCAAAAGGATCATCTGATCCATCTTTAGTTGAGTAACCAGAATCTGAGGGCAATGCTTGACGGCCAGTCTGACGAGGCTTACTCAAGTATTGAATATCCTTTGCAGGACGAGTTAATGTGGAATCACGGTTTGATTCAGAATCAGATGGAGAAGTTATAGAAAGTAAGTCTTCTTCAGACAAATCCCAAAGTTTTTCAGGAAATTCAACTTCGGGTGCATTTGGTAGAGGTTCATTAGTTCTGTAAGTTTTATCGTATGCCCGACGTTTCTTTGGATTGGATTTGTCCGATTTGCCAGAATCACTTTTACTTGAATCTGGGTAGCCTATACCAGAGCTATCACCATCAGTGGGAGGGGCGGGGGCGGATCTGGTCAAAGCAGATCTCGTGATGGGAGTTTCCTCTGTGGGCGTATCGGGTAATTTCGGTTTTACATCGGAATCTTGGCTACGTAGCGTGGAAGATTTCATTGTATCCGTGATATTTCCCATTGAGTTTGATCTAAGATTAAGTCGTGACGCAGATTTCGAACGCGGAATGTCTTCGAAACGGAATCCTTCTTTGCCCTCTGACTTCGGTTTGTACCAGCACCAGAACCAAAGCAAACAAAGCAGGAGTCCTAATGGTAGAATAATTGCCAATATGATGCCCCACGTTAGAAATAGAGCTCGTTGAGAATACTCTTGATTACCTGAATATTGAAGATTTCATCTTAATGTTCGATTAATTAAGTTCAAAGTCTGAAAGCTGTGCTATTACTTTCGTAATACAAGCAAAAATAGACATTAAAATACTATGATTAATTAATTGTACTTAAAATATATATAATTACTAATTAGTATCCATTTCAATTTTTCAACGATCAAAAATTTGGTAGATTTGTTTATTAATTATTTAAGATAAATAAAAATAAAGTATGCCAGAAATGTAATTCCTTGGTATTTTCAAAATAATCTAATTGAATGTAAAGCAGTTGTCGTCGAATATCGACATAAAATTAAGTTTTTTATAGACTTACGTAAGCACTCTGTATATCCATAATCTGGAAGGTTCCATCTGCCGTTGTCCTCACACACGCGTCTCTTGTCACCGATCAGAATGAACTCCTGGTTGCACTCGAAGTTTACCTTATTGGAAATTGAAATTACTAATTAATGACACATGAGGAAAACCAAATAGGAACAGTGCTGGTGATTCATTGAAATATAATGCTGATACAATTCTAACTAATATTAAAATGGCGAAAGTTAGTTTATTTATTTGTTACTCTTTGACGTCATAAATATTCAACTGATCATCATTAAAAAGGCTACAAAAATGAGATAGGATATGTGAAATCTATATTAAAGCGAGCGATACCGATCAGGGGTGTAAGGGGTGTCGAATAACATCATAAGACTTGAGACACCCAAGCCAATCTCATTTGCACGTGGTGGCACCCTGCTGAATAACGAACGAGGCAATGGCGAAAGCGGGGTGGTAGGGTTTTACAGCCTGATTGGGTCGCAACCACCATGTATACATCGAAAAAGCGTCATAGTGATTCGCTTCTGCTGGTCGCGTTTCGGGATCAGCCTGTGCATATCCTGCTTTTCACAGGCCGGCATGACAGCGGCGACCGGGGATGGATAGTGTGTCACTCGATGGTCGCTATTGTTTTTGGATTGTACTATGCTTACCATCAGGCATAGTGCAGTCACTTTGCCGTGCTACAATAAATAAAAAAAGGCAATAATTATTAAAGAATAAATATTGTGACCTATTGAGGATTTAAAAAAAATATATATATTCGACACCCAGAGTTCACTATCAGATTTGAGTATATTTTACAAATTCTAATTATTACTTTCGAGTTTTTGACGAAATCTTAAGTTTGTTATGTACAGGAGTTTATATTTTCTTTATAATCTTGTGTTATTTGACTCTATATTTTGTAATATTGGTGGAATTTTACGTAATATAGTATATGTTATGAGATATGTTGCTAAAAACATTCTCGGTTGGTAAACAACATGACGTGTGTGTGACTTCCAGCGTCAGCGTTTCCGGACCATTACAATTTACCATGATTCAGGAAACGAGCCTACTCCTTTCTGAAGAGCCGGCAACGCATCTGTGATTCCCCATGTGTCGCAGTAGTCAGTGGGCGGTGGCGATCACTTACAATCAGGTGACAGGTGACTCGCACGTTCGTTTGCCGCCAATAGTATTAAAAAAAACAGACTGATTGTAATTTCAATAATAAGATCTACGAAAATAGAAGTGAAAAATTGATGTTCCCTAGAAACAATAATTATACAGAAGATGTATGACAAACAAAAAATAATAGTTACCCTTGTTCCGGGGGTAAAGAAGAAATTACTCTTCCTTCCGAATCGTGGAGTCGCCAATATACCGCAACTTATAACTCTCCTTGCGTTTTGCTCCTTTATATTTGTCTGTAAATAGAGTCATTAACTGAGGAAAATTGGAACAAATTGAATGGCACAAGTGTTGCGTCTTCGGTAATCAATGAATCAATGAGGACTTTATTACAGTTACTTACGATATTATTAAAATTGTTCTAAACAAGCTCAATATGTATACAAGGCTTCTTTATTTTGTATATGCCGTATCAATTTATGCTTTAATTTTATCAAATTGTGACGTCATAATTTGCAAGGAGTTAAATAGTATCTTTATTGAAGTTCTATAGAATGCGATTGTCAATTTACAATTTACGATGATTTTATAAAATAAGTCATAGGTTTAGTCACAATAATTGAGAAACTTAACTGATATTTTGTTTTAGGCAAATATAATAAGCTATCAATAACTATGGTGCCGTACCGTAGAGATTCACGCAGAATCTCATCACAAAGGTTACGTAACTTATGAAATATCATCAAAACCAATAGTGTAACAAAATTGCGAATCTTATACGAGTAGTAAAGCATCCACAACGCAATCACATGTGTCAAAACTATTTAAAATTAACAAAAGAATATAAGCGGTGTTGAAGAAATGAACTTTTAACTGTATTACTTATATACAATAGCAATCTTATTTATAGTCAATTATCTTGATTAAGAAATGAATCTAAAAATAAATCAAAAACAAACATGAAACAGTCATTAATATTGTACTTGAATATTTAAAACTATAGTACATTCAAAATGTCGTATTGCTTTAAATATAAAAAAATCGGTCCAAGTTTTACAAAACCAGAAATTTAAGATGAATAAATAAAAAAATAACTCTTACAAATTCTCGTTGGTCTAGTCGTAACTAATACTAAATAAATACTAAGAACCTAGTCCTATAAAAACCTTGCCTACTGCGATATAATTATCAGAACAATGGATTGTGTGACAGCAGAATTTAAATACACGCAAAGTTCAAACGTAGGATCTTCAATCTTTGAAATGCATTCAATAGACGATTAAAGTTGTAACAAATAGAGCTCGTTGAGAATACTCTTGATTACCTGAATATTGAAGATTTCATCTTAATGTTCGATTAATTAAGTTCAAAGTTGTGCTATTACTTTCGTATTACAAGCAAATATAGGCATTAAAAGACTATGATTCATTAATTGTACTTAAAATATATATATGTAATTACTAATTAATATCCATTTCAGTTTTTCAACGAACAAAAATTTTGGTAAATATGTTTATTAATTATTTAAGATATTATTTGAGATAATTAAAAATAAAGTATGCCAGAAATGTAATTCCTTGGTATTTTCAAAATAATCTAATTGAATGTAAAGCAGTTGTCGTCGAATATCGACATAAAATTAAGTTTTTTATAGACTTACGTAAGCACTCTGTATATCCATAATCTGGAAGGTTCCATCTGCCGTTGTCCTCACACACGCGTCTCTTGTCACCGATCAGAATGAACTCCTGGTTGCACTCGAAGTTTACCTTATTGGAAATTGAAATTACTAATTAATGACACATGAGGAAAACCAAATAGGAACAGTGCTGGTGATTCATTGAAATATAATGCTGATACAATTCTAACTAATATTAAAATGGCGAAAGTTAGTTTATTTATTTGTTACTCTTTGACGTCATAAATACTCAACTGATCATCATTAAAATGGGTACAAAAATGAGATAGGATATGTGAAGTCTATATTAAAGCGAGCGATACCGCAGGCAATAATTACTAAATAATAAATATTGTGACCTATTGAGGACCTTAAAAAAATAATATATTCGACACCCAGAGTTAACTGTCAGATTGGAGTATATTTTACACATTCTATTTATTACTTTCGAGTTTTTGACGAAATCTTACTGTGTATCTAAAATATATTATTGAAGAAGTAGCGGGTAAACACCGTTTAATCTATACATATGATAAGAATCTAAATCTAACTTGTCTGTACTTTTTCGATTTTATTCTTAAGTTTGTTATGTAGAGGAGTTTATATATTTTTTATAATCTTGTGTTATTTGACTTTATATTTTGTAATATTGGTGGAATTTTACGTAATATAGTATAGAGATATGTTGCCAAAAAATATTTATTCTCGAATGGTAAACAACATGACGTGTGTGTGACTTCCAGCGTCAGCGTTTCCGGACCATTACAATTTACCATGATTCAGGAAACGAGCCTACTCCTTTCTGAAGAGCCGGCAACGCATCTGTGATTCCCCATGTGTCGCAGTAGTCAGTGGGCGGTGGCGATCACTTACAATCAGGTGACAGGTGACTCGCACGTTCGTTTGCCGCCAATAGTATTAAAAAAAACAGACTGATTGTAATTTCAATAATAAGATCTACGAAAATAGAAGTGAAAAATTGATGTTCCCTAGAAACAATAATTATACAGAAGATGTATGACAAACAAAAAATAATAGTTACCCTTGTTCCGGGGGTAAAGAAGAAATTACTCTTCCTTCCGAATCGTGGAGTCGCCAATATACCGCAACTTATAACTCTCCTTGCGTTTTGCTCCTTTATATTTGTCTGTAAATAGAGACATTAACTGAGGAAAATTGGAACAAATTGAATGGCACAAGTGTTGCGTCTTCGGTAATCAATGAATCAATGAGGACTTTATTACAGTTACTTACGATATTATTAAAATTGTTCTAAACAAGCTCAATATGTATACAAGGCTTCTTTATTTTGTATATGCCGTATCAATTTATGCTTTAATTTTATCAAATTGTGACGTCATAATTTGCAAGGAGTTAAATAGTATCTTTATTGAAGTTCTATAGAACGCGATTGTCAATTTACATTTTACGATGATTTTATAAAATAAGTCATAGGTTTAGTCACAATAATTGAGAAACTTAACTGATATTTTGTTTTAGGCAAATATAATAAGCTATCAATAACTATAGTGCCATACCGTAGAGATTCACGCAGAATCTCATCACAATGGTTACGTAACTTATGAAATATCATCAAAACCAATAGTGTAACAAAATTACGAATCTTATACGAGTAGTAAAGCATCCACAACGCAATCACATGTGTCAAAACTATTTAAAATTAACAAAAGAATATAAGCGGTGTTGAAGAAATGAACTTTTAACTGTATTACTTATATACAATAGCAATCTTATTTATAGTCAATTATCTTGATTAAGAAATGAATCTAAAAATAAATCAAAAACAAACATGAAACAGTCATTAATATTGTACTTGAATATTTAAAACTATAGTACATTCAAAATGTCGTATTGCTTTAAATATAAAAAAATCGGTCCAAGTTTTACAAAACCAGAAATTTAAGATGAATAAATAAAAAAATAACTCTTACAAATTCTCGTTGGTCTAGTCGTAACTAATACTAAATAAATACTAAGAACCTAGTCCTATAAAAACCTTGCCTACTGCGATATAATTATCAGAACAATGGATTGTGTGACAGCAGAATTTAAATACACGCAAAGTTCAAACGTAGGATCTTCAATCTTTGAAATGCATTCAATAGACGATTAAAGTTGTAACCTATTTACAACATATAGAATCAAAACATTTGTATGGGATGGAATACATCAAATACGTACAAATCTTAATGGCATTATTTTGACAAGAGCGAAGGTGAAATATTGAGATAATGAATTGAGTACAAAAGTCGTAGTCCGGTGAAGCTGTTAAGTCCTTGCTAGGCCAAGAGCGTAATCAGTTCGAAAAAAAAATCGGGTACAATATGAGGATCACAATTAGAATAAAAAACATAAAGTAATTAAGTTTAACAGACCAGAATTTTATATAACAGCGTTAGTTTAGGGCAGATAACATTTATAAAATAAATTTATAATACATCCAAGTTAAATGTGTAAGGTACCGTAAATTATATATTTCTTACAACGGAAACACTTATGGAAAACTTGCCTGAGCGTGGGAAAATGACGTATTTACCGTCATGAGTCATATTTATGTCATCAACGTTAGATTTATTGAAGGGTATTTTTTTAAACTATCTGAATATTTGAAGAGTCAATTGAATCTATCGCAATCAACCTCCATAGAGTAAAAACTCGCACCAAAAGACAATAGTGATATCGATGTGGACGTTCATTGTTTTGTATTTACCAGTAAAGGAAAGGATGATGTACAATTTGCAATATTACATGTAGAGAGAGAGAGTGAAACTGATTTTGTTTTGCCACCGGAAGGCAATTTCCTGTTTGTTAAAGTAAAGGAAAGGATGATGTACAATTTGCAATATTACATGTAGAGAGAGAGAGTGAAACTGATTTTGTTTTGCCACCGGAAGGCAATTTCCTGTTTGTTAAAATAACTTGTGGCCCTAAGGCGTCTAATAATCAAATCGTGTCCTAGCATTTTGATGTCATTTTAAATACCATCCTAACCAATTTACAAAGCCTGTGTGATCATTCTTCTGGGAAAATTTCCCTAACATTTGAAGATGTCAAAAGATGGACGAAATGACTGCTAATGTTAAGATTATGTCCCGATTCGGAAGGAATCGCAGATCCAAGAGTTCTTACAAAGAAATTAATAAAAACTTACAATCGAAGCTAGATAATTCTTCGTAAATTCCGCCATATCTCGATTCAATGTCATGCCGTAATCGTATCGACATTGATAGGAATCTTGGCATATATCTATCGCTCTCGCGACATCATGCGACCGGTTCGCTGGTAGAAAGTCTGCCGGTTCTCGTATAAAGTTCGGAATGAACAAATTATCGTTGTAATATGCTGCCGTCCGTCCATACTCTCTTACGAACATTGCCACACCTATGTCTCTTTGCTCTCGATCGGTGAGTTGCCCTGTGGATTTAAACAGTTCAGTCTAACAAACGCTTACGTATAAACTGTTGTATAAACATAGTTCTTGTGCAAATTGTTTTATCGTTTCATAAGTATGTTTATCTACATTAATTTTGAGACGTCTTTCGTTATATGGAAGTTATAATTCTATTACACAGCCCATATAACCTTTTTACTGATTTTGAGTTACTTCTTTTAATCTATATGGTCACTGTTTATTTAGGTAATAACAGAAAACTTTAGATAATATTTAAAAAGTTTTATATCTATGTGCAAATGTATCGTCGATATTGGTTCAGCTGTTTCGAAGATAACTCCGAAAAAACAACAGACTCTTCGCATTTAAAGCTAAAGTATCTTGTTTGATTAAAAGAGAGTCTTATAATTCCTTCTATAGTCTACTTTAGAATGCAATTATTATGAAACGATGAAAATGTATTTTTCTATATTCTAGATCTTTCTAGATTTATCTCTATTGTATATAGTGAATAGCAATAGGCGCAATAGAGACAGATCTAGGCTTAGGGTTACGCTCAGAAGATATTTTGATTTACTCTGGTATCACAGAACTGTTCCAACACCTTATGCGACAACAAGTTAACCCACTTACCAAAATTACACATATCAAATCAAAAATCATAGTATGTCTCTCGGTAGTCGCCATTGTTTTTAGATTATACTGTGCTCACCATCAGGCACAGTAAAGTCACTTTGCCGTGCTTCGTTAAAAAAAAAAATCATACAACTTACAGTACTGTGCAAAGTCTCTATGTGCGCTTTGGAAGTTGTTTAAATCGACATTAACCCGCGTGCCATCAGGTCTCGTGAAGTCATCGTTAACATCCAACGACCAATTGCCGAACAAGCCTCGGGTTTGATTCTAAAACAATTCATATAAGTATTAAAATTAAAAATCCTACATTCGATCTTGAGTTTAAAGAGTTTTCTTACAATACTAGTTCAAAGTTATATACAATAGCAATCTTATTTAAGTCAACTAACGTGATTAAGAAATGAATCTAAAAATAAATCGAAAACAAACATGAAACAGTCAATAATATTGTACTTTCAAAACATTGTCTTAAATATAAAAACAAAAAACGGTCCAAGTTTTACAAAACCAGGATTTTAAGATTAGTAAATAAAAAAATAACTCTTACAAATTCTCGTTGGTCTAGTCGTAACTAATACTAAATAAATACTAAGAACCTAGTCCTATGAAAAACCTTGCCTACTGCGATATAATTATCAGAACAATGGATTGTGTGACAGCAGAATTTAAATACACGCAAAGTTCAAACGTAGGATCTTCAATCTTTGAAATGCATTCAATAGACGATTAAAGTTGTAACCTATTTACAACATATAGAATCAAAACATTTGTATGGGATGGAATACATAAAATACGTACAAATCTTAATGGCATTATATTGCCAAGAGCGAAGGTGAAATATTGAGATAATGAATTGAGTACAAAAGTCGTAGTCCGATGGAGCTGTTAAGTACTTGGTAGGCCAAGAGCGTAATCAGTTCGAAAAAAAAATCGGGTACAATATGAGGATCACAATTAGAATAAAAAACATAAAGTAATTAAGTTTAACAGACCAGAATTTTATATAACAGCGTTAGTTTAGGGCAGATAACATTTATAAAATAAATTTATAATACATCCAAGTTAAATGTGTAAGGTACCGTAAATTATATATTTCTTGCAACGGAAACGCTTATGGAAAACTTGCCTGAGCGTGGGAAAATGACGTATTTACCGTTATGAGTCATATTTATGTCACCAACGTTAGATTTAATAAACGGTATTTTTTAAAACTCTCTGAATATTTGAAGAGTCAATTGAATCTATCGCAATCAACCTTCAGAGAGTAAAAACTTGCATCAAAAGACAATAGTGATATCGATGTGGACGTTCATTGTTTTGTATTTACCAGTAAAGGAAAGGATGATGTACAATTTGCAATATTACATGTAGAGAGAGTAAAACTGATTTTGTATTGCCGCCGGAAGGCAATTTCCTGTTTGTTAAAAAAACTTGTGTCCCTAAGGCGTCTAATAATCAAATCGTGTCCTAGCATTTTGATGTCATTTTAAATACCATCCTAACCAATTTACAAAGCCTGTGTGATCATTCTTCTGGGAAAATTTCCCTAACATTTGAAGATATCAAAAGATGGACGAAATGACTGATAATGTTAAGATTATGTCCCGATTCGGAAGGAATCGCAGATCCAAGAGTTCTTACAAAGAAATTAATAAAAACTTACAATCGAAGCTAGATAATTCTTCGTAAATTCCGCCATATCTCGATTCAATGTCATACCGTAATCGTATCGACATTGATAAGAATCTTGGCATATATCTATCGCTCTCGCGACATCATGCGACCGGTTCGCCGGTAGAAAGTCCGCCGGTTCTCGTATAAAGTTCGGAATGAACAAATTATCGTTGTAATATGCTGCCGTCCGTCCATACTCTCTTACGAACATTGCCACACCTATGTCTCTTTGCTCTCGATCGGTGAGTTGCCCTGTGGAATTAAACAGTTCAGTCTAACAAACCCTTACGTATAAACTGTTGTATAAACATAGTTCTTGTGCAAATTGTTTTATCGTTTCATAAGTATGTTTATCTACATTAATTTTGAGACGTCTTTCGTTATATGGAAGTTATAATTCTATTACACAGCCCATATAACCTTTTTTACTGATTTTGAGTTACTTCTTTTAATCTACATGGTCACTGCTTATTTAGGTAATAACAGAAAACCTTAGATAATATTTAAAAAGTTTTATATGTGCAAATGTATCGTCGATATTGGTTCAGCTGTTTCGAAGATAACTCCGAAAAAACAACAGACTCTTCGCATTTAAAGCTAAAGTATCTTGTTTGATTAAAAGAGAGTCTTATAATTCCTTCTATAGTCTACTTTAGAATGCAATTACTATGAAACTATGAAAATGCATCTTTCTAGATCTGTCTAGATTTATCTCTATTGTATAAAATGAATAGCAATAGCCGCAATAGAGACAGATCTAGGCTTAGAGTTTCGCCAAAAGACAATAGTGATATCGATGTGGACGTTCATTGTTTTGTATTTACCAGTAAAGGAAAGGATGATGTACAATTTGCAATATTACATGTAGAGAGAGTAAAACTGATTTTGTATTGCCGCCGGAAGGCAATTTCCTGTTTGTTAAAAAAACTTGTGTCCCTAAGGCGTCTAATAATCAAATCGTGTCCTAGCATTTTGATGTCATTTTAAATACCATCCTAACCAATTTACAAAGCCTGTGTGATCATTCTTCTGGGAAAATTTCCCTAACTCGCTTCCGTTGCACCTTGCTTTAGGTCTTTCTCTTTTTTGGCACCTTTTGGACCGGCCCATGTTGTTACCTGTTTCGCCCATCGATTGTCGCTCATTCTGTCAATATGTCCTGCCCATTGCCACTTTAATTTCAATGAATACGTAAGAGCATCAATCACAGTTGTTTGGTTTCTTATTATGTTATGACGTATTTTTTGATTTTTTTTAACAATACTCCTCTCCATACTCCTCTGGCACGATCTTATTTTGTTTTTTACGCGATGTGTATACGTATGACATGCGTATGTAATGGATGGGAGTATGCAAGAATCCATCACCCTTTTCTTAATTTTGATTTTAATTTTATTATATGACTACATACTACATACAAATTTTCTGGTATTATACAACAACGTTTATATTTTTTAAACCGTTCAAATATTAATTACAATATATATTGGGATATATAGAAACACAGAAATAAGTGTTTTAGGTAGTATGAATTATAGAAACGACTAATTTATAGCTTACTAACGAGCCCGGCAGACGTTGTCCCATCGGGTACAATATGAGGATCACAATTAGAATAAAAAACATAAAGTAATTAAGTTTAACAGACCAGAATTTTATATAACAGCGTTAGTTTAGGGCAGATAACATTTATAAAATAAATTTATAATACATCCAAGTTAAATGTGTAAGGTACCGTAAATTATATATTTCTTACAACGGAAACACTTATGGAAAACTTGCCTGAGCGTGGGAAAATGACGTATTTACCGTCATGAGTCATATTTATGTCATCAACGTTAGATTTATTGAAGGGTATTTTTTTAAACTATCTGAATATTTGAAGAGTCAATTGAATCTATCGCAATCAACCTTCAGAGAGTAAAAACTTGCATCAAAAGACAATAGTGATATCGATGTGGACGTTCATTGTTTTGTATTTACCAGTAAAGGAAAGGATGATGTACAATTTGCAATATTACATGTAGAGAGAGTAAAACCGCTTGAAAATCCGTTCAGTCGTTTTTGAGTTTATCGCGAACAGACAGACAGACGCGGTAGGGGACTTTGTTTTATACTTGGTAATGATACCTGCATACCTTTCTTATACTGTCGACTTCTAGTACACATATGTGATAAACAAAAATAGACTTTAACGATTTGAACTTAAGGGTTATTAAGGTTTGACATATATTTTGATGGCTCCTGGCCTTGGACTATCTATAGCCTTATAGATAGCTAAAAAAAGAAGTGATAATATATTACCATATAAGTCCATGGTAGATAAACCCTTGCTGACATGAATCCTCTGTTTTCCACCACCTCGATGCCGGCGCCCGATGAGAACATAATAACAATCTCCGACTGATTCAGTATGTACATAGGCTGATAAACGGTCACACCTGAAGACAGAAAAAATTATACGAATTATCAAACACGTGATTCACCAAATAGACAAGTTCATGATTTACATTAAAATAACTACAATTATCTAAATTGAACTAGAACTTTATTATCGACTAGCGGCCCGCTCCGGCTTCGCACGGGTATAAAATATATAGTCTATGTCATTCACTGAAAAAATGATTAAAAGCTATCCAGTAGTTTTGATTCATTCATTACTGCCCGTGGCCCGCACGCGTTTTTGGAGTAAAACAATTCATTATTTACGACATCACATTAGAAACCTCAAAAATAATTGTTGGATATCCATAAGAGATAGACATATACCATCGCGGAGTTTTCTTTAGACCTTTTCAATGTGTACAATACTTAGTACATTTGTTCAAATTGTTTTATCGTTTCATAAGAATGTTTATCTACATTAATTTTGGGACGTCTTTTGTTATATGGAAGTTACAATTCTATCACTATTACACAGCCCATATAACCTTTTTTACTGATTTTGAGTTACTTCTTTTAATGGATGAATGATTAGCTGAGACTTGGTAGCACCGGTGAAGGTTTCAGGTATTGAGTGCTCACGCTATCGAGAGATACGGCATTTTAAGATGGTATTTTAAGTGCCGCTTGCTGCAGATGAGGTCTCTATGTATTTTCCCATACGATTATTCGGTGAAACACGAGTGAATGATTAGTTGAAACTTAGTAGCACCGGGGAACGTTTTAGGAATTGAATGCTCACGCTATTGAGAGATACGGCATTTTAAGATGGAATTGTAAGTGCCGCTTGCTGCAGATGAGCTCTCTATACATTTTCCCATACGATTCTTCTGTGATACACAGGTGAATGTTTAACTGAGAGTTGATAGCACCGGAGGCGGTTTCAAGTATTGAGCGTTCACGCTATCGAGAGATACGGCATTTTAAGATAGTATTTTTAGTGCCGCCGCATTCGTCAGCAGAAAAACTGCCTTATCACCACAACAGGAATAGCAGTCTGCGGCCTTCGGTGACTACTTTATGATTCCGCTAATTATTCTACTGTAATAAGTGTTTTTGCGCCACAGTATATAGGACCATCATAGTCACAAATCGAGTGCTCCATACACCTCTGGTAGTTATTTACACGTCTTAAGCTTACTCCAAAGCCATATGAAATATTTTGTATAAATAATCTATTTATTTAAGTAGGTTTTCTAAATTATAGAATGTTACTATATATTGTTGATAACGATTAAAAGTTAAATGTAAATGACAATAGTTAGTAATATTTTACTAGAGCCTACGATGATGTTATAAAATGCTTTGATACGTTGTTAATAATGAGAAATACATGTTAACTGTAGGTATTAAAAAATAAAATAGTAAGAAATAAGGTTAAAAGTTAGAGTTCAATGACACAAATTTAAACAAAACTAAGAAAACTTCTTAACTCTTAGTCTGTAATAAATGTTTTATTATAATGAATTTAAGGACTAAAGAAGCATGTAATCTTAGTAACCGAAGTTACTGATTTTTCGGGACACCGAAAAACTTTGACTGAAGCTTCGGCTGATTTTTATTATACAGCCTTTACATACCGCCTGTTATCTCAAACAGATTTGGGTCTTGTTAAAAAACTAATTATGTTTTATAGGATTAAAAAAGTTTCAACCCACCGATATCTAAAGTTCAAGCTATAAATATATTACAGGAGTTTAATCTCGGTGAAGTTTAAATAATTCATTTTATAATATTTATTTTTCAATTTTTTTATGGTAATATGTTATAAACGGATTCACATAGTACACACTAGTGCATGCCCCCTTTGATGGGCATATTTTATTCTATATGATAAATTAATTATCTTATGTACTACTGCAGTTTCCAGGTAACTTTTTTTATATTATAGAAGGCAAACCAACAAGCGGGTCACCTGATGTTAAGTATCATCATTGTCCATACACACTAGCAACAGCAGGGGAGTCGCAAGTGCGTTGCCAGCCTGTCTATGAGGGGAGAGGGAAGGGAGGGGAGGGGAGGAGAGGTGGGCTTTCGGCACTCTCACTGACCGAATAAAATGCAACAATGCAGCCACTGATACTTCATGTCGGTGTTTCTGTGAGAGGGTAGTACTCAGGGCGAGCCGACCCATTCATGCTGAAACCAGTAATAACTTTAGCTTGGCTCTACCACCTACTTGTGCTAAATTAAATTTTCGGAAGAAATTCAAAATGTTCAGAGCTTTCGGTAAAGGAAAATATCGTGATGCAATCAAAATGATGAAAATCTGTCGCCAAGAGCCTATGGGTGTATTCCGAAAACTGCACTTGATAGCCAGCACCATCAAGGTTTAGCGTGTTCATACCTTAAACATATCATTTAACACAAATGAGATTGAAGTCAAAGGCTTAAAACCTAAAAAAAATAAAAAAAAGTTAAACAATTTCGATTATTTATACGTGTATATAAGTAGATATAATGTGCTTTATTTATTATATATTATACATAATACTAGCCGGCCCGGCGGACGTTTTCCCGTAATAAAAGAAACCTTCATAAATTATATACACAGCCTGCGATTGTTGCAATGTAAGTGGATTTTTTTTTAAATTATTTACGATATCACATTAGAAACCTCAACAATAACAGTATTTCTCCACTATTTAATGGATGTTATTATACATATAAACCTTCCTCTCATGGTCACTGCTTATTTAGGTAATAACAGAAAACCTTAGATAATATTTAAAAAGTTTTATATGTGCAAATGTATCGTCGATATTGGTTCAGCTGTTTCGAAGATAACTCCGAAAAAACAACAGACTCTTCGCATTTAAAGCTAAAGTATCTTGTTTGATTAAAAGAGAGTCTTATTATTCCTTCTATAGTCTACTTTAGAATGCAATTACTATGAAACTATGAAAATGCATCTTTCTAGATCTGTCTAGATTTATCTCTATTGTATAAAATGAATAGCAATAGCCGCAATAGAGACAGATCTAGGCTTAGAGTTTCGCTCAAAGGAAATTTTGATTTACTCTAGTATCACAGAACTGTTCCAACATCTTATGCGACAACAAGTAAACCCAATTACCAAAATTAGACAAACCAAAAGAGAACAGAATAATTCATACGACTTACAGTACTGTGCAAAGTCTCTATGTGCGCTTTGGAAGTTGTTTAAATCGACATTAACCCGCGTGCCATCAGGTCTCGTGAAGTCATCGTTAACATCCAATGACCAATTGCCGAACAAGCCACGGGTTTGATTCTAAAACAATTCATATAAGTATTAAAATTAAAAATCCTACATTCCATTTTGAGTTTAAAGAGTTTTCTTACAATACTATTTCAAAAGGTTTTTTTCAGCTATCACTGAAACAGGTCAGGTTGACTATATGACTACATAAAATAATAAAGCCTTTTATTTCATGCCACATATTTAGTTCATACACTATAAAAAAAGTTAAAAATAATTTTGCGATTTTGAAAGAAGCACGAACCCCTCATGGAAGTATGTCAAATTTCATAACGAATATTTTGTCATATCAGGGTTCGAAGGCATCGAAGTATACGAGTATATTACCTATAAAACATATACTTCTATTAAAAAAATCATGCAGCAATATAATAAAAAAGGGTATGTAAAGACATACGATAGAAGTGAAACTTTTACAGGAATTATTTTAAATATTCATCAGTAACTTTTGATTAGCATAGATTGTGTTTAGTGATCGTCACGTCGCCTGAACGCAGTACACGCAACCACGGAAAACCAGAAAGAAAGAAAGCGAGAAGAGTGTACGCCTCACCGTTATTGACCCGAAGGCAAGTGAGACACTCTACACGACACAGTGTTTACCTCCACCAGTTTTCGTCTCACAAAAAGGTTGCGGATCAAAAAAGCCTTCCCATAAGAACCTCCACTTCAAAAGTTTTTCTGATTCCTGTAAAATTTATTGAAGATCTCATTTAATGTAGCAAAACTGATGATTTTATCTTATTTGCCATTTTTTTTATTGCGGGGAGATCCATTAGGTGGTCCCATCCCCCGGGAGAAAGAGTGGGTTATGTCTGACCTCTACGGACTAAAACCTCACGGCGTATGACCGCCGCTCTTGGTTGGGGTCTGCAGACCTTCATCGTGCGACCCCAATGACTGGCCATCCGTCAGTATCACTGACGAACGGACCCCACCCTATTCAGGAGATAGACACGTACACAGAGTCCGTCTCGCCAGTCTGCCAAACCAATTATCTTATTTACCTGGGAAGTATTGAACTCGAAGTGCTGTTCTGTCGAAGTAAACTCGTTTGCCGTCCGCAAACACATCGAGCCTGTATCTCCATTGCGCATGTTGAGGGCGAAGGCGTACCTTAAATTATAAAAAAATAACAATAAATACATGTAACATTATTCAGAGTCGGATTTGTTATGATAGGGCTAAAAATGACCTTTTGCGTTTCAGCGTGGCTCTACCACCATCATTTGTTATGATAGGGCTAAAAATGACCTTTTGCATTCTACTAATACAGTGTAAATGCAAATAAGTGTGCACATTTCTTTGGATCCTATAAACACAATTTCAATATTTTCTTTTTAAAATTCAAAAATAATGGTTAAAAAAGATGACAATAAGAGTAAAACGGTTAGTAGCTATTTCCAGATCACTTACGATCCACAAATTTTAAATGATAATAAAAATTTTTTTTTGAGACATCTACTTCTTTTGCTATCATACCTCAATCGGAACCTTAGAAGACATCGTCATAGAAGTCATTAGTAAATTGTATATAGTTATACGTAGTAGGGCCAACAAATGCGATCGGTTTAAGCTATCCTATCATACCTCAATCGGAACTGAATTGTTCGATGCAGCCACGACCGATGTCAAATGGGTAGCGTTCACTGGTCCATAGATATTTCTCGCGACTTGCTCGAACCTGCCTTGCACG
Organism: Antheraea pernyi; assembly: GCA_015888305.1. Classification (NCBI taxonomy): domain Eukaryota; kingdom Metazoa; phylum Arthropoda; class Insecta; order Lepidoptera; family Saturniidae; genus Antheraea; species Antheraea pernyi. The sequence goes on from MU158933.1 coordinate 551,073, forward strand.
TCGAGTTTCAATTGTGGGTGATCCACTCTCACTAGTACGTATTCACCTAAATCAAACACAATAATACATATATATATATACATATAAACAAAATGATAAAGGTCTGCGCATCGATAAAAAAAAAAACTAGATAAATTTTGATCAAAACTTTTACTTCTTAAAAGGTTATTACAGCTATAAAAAACTGCTATTAATATAAACACTATGGCACATTCAGCGATGTGTAAAGAGATGCTCAGCGATGTGTAAAGAGATGCAAACGGTACAGTGCGCATGCGTAAGAGAAGAGAACCGGAGAACATTATTCATAACGTAATTTCGTAAACAAAGTACATTTAAAAAAATGTATTTTCCTCTTTACATAGAATATATAATTAAGACAATAAGCAATACAGGCGAAGACACAGGTATCAACTTGTTTCAAATACTATTTTTTTATACTATTTAACCATTACGAGTAAAACATGACATTAGATAACTTAGAGTAACTCAGGAAGAAATCTCGGAATGTGAACTGAAAGTTATAGAATTTGAAACGAAGGTATAAATAAATGTGAATAATAATTGTGCAGAAGAAGAGGATGTGAAGAAGGAGGAAAAGTATCATTCAATTTCCTTATTTAAGTCTGTAATATAAAATATACGGACAAATTAATAATAAAGTAACAAAATAAATGAGATGCAATTTATTAATTACCCTTCCCGTTGAAAGTGTACTGTAGGTCATCAAAAGTGACAATATGAGGATCACCGAATATCCCCGCGACTCCAGGAGACTGATAAGCGACACAATCTTGCGACGGGCGACGTTCGAACCTGAAACATACCACCGTCCATATAGTGGACATCCCACGTAGTGATATTACAAATTTACACTACACTATTAGGTACTACTTATAAAACAAGAAGGTCAATTAAATCACCACTTGTTTTGGTTTCATTAAGAGCATGATAAATTGAGTATTTCCAAAATGTCTGCTTTCTTCGGTGGTTTTATTAATTATGGAATGTAGAAAATTAAGTTTGGATAAATTATTTACACTACGTGTAAATGACACAGTTGAAAAGTATTAAAATATCAATATAAACTCTCAACAAAAATGCCACACTCTGAGTATAACAAAAACTCAGCAAAGAAACCAACAAATCAAACATTTAAATACAATTCAGTTGAGGCTTAGTTGGGACCAGAGAACCAAAAATGATTAGTCAACGACAAAACGTATAATATTGCAGAAAAGCAGCACGCAGTATATGGGTTAATGTTGACTGCAACAAATTTATATTAACAGCAAGCCGAAGGTTTAGCAATTAATAAATTTGCAACTAACCTAAATGTTTCACAACCAACAGCTTGTTCTTCTTGCCACATGCAACATTGATAGAATGGAATCATGTCGTGGAACCAATTGGATAATGATGGCACCTAAAAATGAAAATAAGTTTCATAGTAGAGTTGTATTTAATAAATAATCCATACGACGATCTTGACAAATAAACATATATACAAATAATGTCAAAGGGTTACCTTGTTAGCCTCGTTATAAGGTGTGAATCCAAAGTCATGGGATCGTGAAGGTCTAAATCAAACACAATAATACGTATATATATATACATATAAATAAAATGCTAAAGTTCTGCGCGTCAATAAAAAAAATACTAGGTAAACTTTGATCAAAACTTTAACTTCTTAAAAAGTTATTACAGCTATAAAAAACTACATTTTTTTTTATGTCTTAGTTGGCAAACGAACAGGTCGGTCACCTGATGTTAAGTGATCACCACCGTCCATGGACACTAACAACACCAGAGGTGTTGCAAGTGCGTTGTCACCCCTTGCGGGGAAGGGTCAGGGGAGGGAGAGGGAGAGGAGAGGGGAGGGAAGGTGGATCTCCGGCGTTCTTACTGACCGAACGAAACGCAACAATGCAAGCACCGTTACTTCACGTGGGTGTTTCTATGAGAGGGTGGTACTACCCCGGACGAGCCGACCCATTCATGCTGAAACCAGTAATAGTTTCAGCGTGGCTCTACCACCATTGAAACTACTATAATACTATTCATATAAACACTACACATTCAGCGATGTGTAAAGGGATGCAAACGGTACAGTGCGCATGCGTAAGAGAAGAGAACCGAAGAACATTATTGATAACGTAATTTCGTAAACAAAGTACATTTAAAAAAATGTATTTTCCTCTTTACATGGAATATATAATTAAGACAATAAGCAATACAGGCAAAGATACAGGTATCAACTTGTTTCAAATACTATTTTTTATAGTATTTAATCATTACGAGTAAAACATGAAATTAGATAACTTAGAGTAACTCAGGAAGAAATCTCGGAATGTGAACTGAATGTTATAGAATTTGAAACGATGGTATAAATAAATGTGAATAATAATTGTGCAGAAGAAGAGGATGTGAAGAACGGGGAAAAGAATCATTCAATTTCCTTATTTAAGTCTGTAATATAAAATATACGGACAAATGAATAATAAAGGGGCGTAACAAAATAAATGAGATGCAATTTATTATTTACCCTTCCCGTTGAAAGTGTACTGTAGGTCATCAAAAGTGACAATATGAGGATCACCGAATATCCCCGCGACTCCAGGAGACTGATAAGCGACACAATCTTGCGACGGGCGACGTTCGAACCTGAAACATACCACCGTCCATATAGTGGACATCCCACGTAGTGATATTACAAATTTACACTACACTACTAGGTACTACTTATAAAACAAGAAGGTCAATTAAATCACCACTTGTTTTGGTTTCATATAGAGCATGATAAATTGAGTATTTGCAAAATTTCTGCTTTCTTCAGTGGTTTTATTAATTATAGAATATAGAAAATTAAGTTTGGCTAAATTATTTACACTACGTGTAAAGGACACAGTTGAAAAGTATTAAAATATCAATATAAACTCTCAACAAAAATGCCACACTCTGAGTATAACAAAAACTCAGCAAAGAAACCAACAAATCAAACATTTAAATACAATTCAGTTGAGGCTTAGTTGGGACCAGAGAACCAAAAATGATTAGTCAACGACAAAACGTATAATATTGCAGAAAAGCAGCACGCAGTATATGGGTTAATGTTGACTGCAACAAATTTATATTAACAGCAAGCCGAAGGTTTAGCAATTAATAAATTTGCAACTAACCTAAATGTTTCACAACCAACAGCTTGTTCTTCTTGCCACATGCAACATTGATAGAATGGAATCATGTCGTGGAACCAATTGGATAATGATGGCACCTAAAAATGAAAATAAGTTTCATAGTAGAGTTGTATTTAATAAATAATCCATACGACGATCTTGACAAATAAACATATATACAAATAATGTCAAAGGGTTACCTTGTTAGCCTCGTTATAAGGTGTGAATCCAAAGTCATGGGATCGTGAAGGTCGTGAACCCCACATCTGATCGTAGGACAACATGAGGAAGCCGTTCTTGTCATAGCAGCACTGTTGACCAGAGCCCTCCGCACTAAAATAAAAGTTTTTAACTGAATTAACTATAAGTATATTATAATCATTCATAAAGACTATCTCTCATACTTTAAGTCACGAACATTAAATCAATGTCTTCCTTTTAGAAGGTGTCGGTTTAAGTTGATTAATAATTGTATTTCTTCTTATGCCTTGTTTTGGGATAACGTACAACAATTAATATAAAAGCCCAAGCAATAATAAAACATACCTTGGCGAACCACTTCTGACGCAATGAATACCGCCCCAATGATATCTGCAAGTCGGATTCGTGTCTTTGTCGCAGGCGAGGTCGGGCATGAACCTGCCCTTGTCGAGTAGTGCATGTTCGAGGGTACAAGGACAAACCCAGACTTGAGACGCAAAGTTCTTCAGGAATCTGTCTGTACGAAGCCAGTTGTTGCACATTGCCATCGACCAGCGCTGTCCGTGAAGCCTTTCCCACTGAGGAGCGAAGTACCAACCGAGTGGGATAGGACGACTCCACAGGATTCTAAAGACCAACATTTATGGTAAAAGATTATTCTGGTTACAAAATCAAAGACTAACGTATTGGTAATTCGTGGAATCTATACATATAATAAAAATGAAGTATCTGTATGTAACATCAATATAAAAACTGTCTGTCTGTCTTTTTGTTCCGGGTAATCTCTGAAACGGCTGGACCGATTTTAACTGGAATTCCACTGGCAGATATCTAAAATTATAGCGGGTGACATAGGTTTTATGGTGGTAGAGCCATGCTGAAGTCATTCCTGGTGTCAGCATGAATGGGTCGGCTCACTCAGGGTAGTACTACCCTCTCACAGAAAACCGACGAGAAGTAACAGGGCTTGCATTGTTGTGTTTCGTTCGATGAGTGAGAGCGCTGGAGGCCCACCTCCCTTACCTGTCTTCTCCCCTCCCCTTACCGCTCCCCCTACCCCTTCCCTCACTTCCTCCCAAACACAGGCTAGCAACGCATTTACGACTCTCCTGGTGTTGTTAGTGTCTATGGACGGCGGTGATCATTTAACATCAGGTGACCCGCCTGTTCGTTTGCCATCTATGATTTAAAAAAGGCTATTTTAATTTAAATTGTAGCTATTACCCGCAACTTCGTCTGCAGTAAAATATTTAAAATGCTTTTCATTACTTATTTACATAGTGTAAGTGAACACTGAGGGGTTTATATAGTGGGTTAAAGTACCAAATATGTAGCTGATGGAATCCCATTCGACACACCTTTACATATCTAATATGCACGTTAAATTTTATAGTAGGTGGCATACGTGTCGTACTGACAAATGACTTACAAATTTTTGAAAGAGCATTCCTTTTATTATTCGTACAATAATACAGTTTAAACAACGCACCCGTAACCACAGGTACAAGCTAGTGTAAAATAGATTATTCTACTTTGTTCAAAAGGAAGAACTTTAAAATAAGAAATTAGTTTTGTGTAATTTTATTGTCAGATAGATAAAAATATTCCACTTCATATTCAGCATATTATTAGTATCTTTCATTAACAGATTTCTATAAAGCAATAGTAGAAAATGACTTACGGTGAAATCGAAACACCTTTAAACACCTCAGGCGTAGTCAAATTTATTTGCAGGAATCCGAACTGCATATCGTTGTGCATGATATTCTCTCTGTTTCTGAAGTTCTGAGGATTTATTACATATTCACCGGTGTTAGCAACTCCGGTTTCAATCATGTCTATGTATTCCAGCTGAGGTCTTATAGTGACCTCCTTGTAACCCCACAAACTGATTTGTAATTGTACGTTAAGATTTGTTGTTAAGTTGAATCGGTCCCAGGTTATTCTGACCTCTGGTGGATAGCGCTCATGAACTGAGTTCTCAGGGAAGAAGATTTTCTCAGTGGCAGTAGCAGGTGTTTCTGTTGATATAAAATTAGGTAATTATATTCCTTAAGAACAAGAATTATACAATCAATTGTTTACGTAATTAACAGAGCAGCGTTATAAAGAAAAATATTAACCGATTAATGGAGATCATTTATGATAAACTAGCTGACCCGTGCCCACTTCGTTGGGCAGTAAACATTTTTAGTTTTCAAGCTTTAGAACTCAATCATATATCTCTCATCGTTAAGGCAGCTTTCGTTAGAAACGCTTTCCTTCGAACAGTTCTTTCTCCGACTTACTTAGCAAATCCGACTATCACAAAAAAGTCTCTTCATTTTTGGGGTTAATATATAGCCTATGACACTCACAAATAACGTGGCTTTTTATTCGTTTCTAATTTTTAAAATCGGTTTAGTAGATCCTGAGATTACACACTACAATGTCACAAACTCATAAGCTTTACCTCTTTATAATATTAGTATAGATTTTTCATCCAGACAAATAGTACTGTTCCTGAGAAATCAACATTAACACGAACGAAACCATAGACTAAAGCTAGTATAAAATATAATAAAAATATTCATCAAATACCTACTTATATTTTAATTTAATATATGTACCAAATATATGTAATTAGTAACAGTTAGATAGTAAAGAAAACAATATGTAATATTATAGAATCGACTAAGTAACGTTAATATTAAATTCGATAATGCACTTACCTACAAAGAATCTTCCGCTTACGTATTACCGCCCAACGAAGTATGTAGTATGTAATAAACGGCTAGTATGTAATATTATAGAATCGACTAAGTAACGTTAATATTAAATTCGATAATGCACTTACCTACAAAGAATCTTCCCTTCCATTTATAAGGCTCATTGTTAATAGCTATTTCAAATCTTGCGTAACCGTTGTGCCAGAAACGTGGTTGAACACAAATCGCTCTATTTACATCAACAACAGCACCGAGGACAGATTCTGTGTCAAATCTACAGGTGATTCTATCGTTGGGATTGAAACAAGGTCCGGTGATGTTGACGATAGTGCCTCCAAGCATATTACCACTCTCTGGTGCGAACATCAATGGAAGATTTGCACCATCTGTGGTAATATTAGATTAATTATTAATTTCAGTTATAACCCTATTTAAAGATATGTTTATATCTTAGTAATGAACTGAAATTTTATAATGAACGTGGTAAATCATTTGCGTGACTTTAACGTGCGTTGTCAATTGCTATAACAATTTACCTGATTCAAGTGGTAGTCAACAAAACAGAATGAGAAATATATAGAGGTAAAAGGCCGAGGAATTACTTTTACAATGTAATTTCATAAGAAGTAAAATCATATAACGTACCAATATCTTTGTTGCAAGTGCCCATAAGTATCTTCTCATCTATCCTGAATATGTGTCGTCCTGGGAAACCGTTTGCCCACCCACGTCCAGTTAAATCTCGAAGAACGGAGGCTTGGGAATATGGTTTATATTCATAGCTTTGAGTACCGTTACCAGCATTAAAACCGATCTGAAACAATTATGTTAGTATGCTTTTTTAAGGCGCTTTGAAGTAATTTGATGTGAAGGTCAAAGAAGTAGGAGCGTGTTTGGATATCGTGTCTATCCTTGCGGTTGAGTTGGTACCTTTAGTAAAGGTTAATATCGTGATCAAACCATTAGATGGCGTTACAGCTTTTTCTAAATCTGCTTAGTTGCCTACCACCCTTACTCTAACAGTCAGTCGCTAAGCATCCATTAATGTGTTCCAGCAACTTGAGCCAGTTCCCTCTAGGTTTAGCATGTTCACCATCTTAGACCATATTGTCATTTAAGATCAGATGGGATATTGGTCAAACGTTATAAAAAATCCCCATAAAGTATTTAAAAAAAATTAGATAAAAATCCGACTCGCACGGACTAAAACCCCATGGTGTACCGACAAACCGTATTGTTGGAGCGGCAAGGGATCGTTCTACGCTAATCATCTTGAATAGCCGCCCCAACGGTCCGCCCGGTGGAAGGTGTCCGCCGGGCTCCTATTTAATAGGGAGACAGACTAGGTACACACCAGCTGCCTCCTCTCGTTAGCTGGACCTGTGCAAAGGGGAGATGGTCTGGCTACGGTGGTGGGAGGAGTTGAGCAAATCGCCGCCTCCTCCCACCGGTCCTCTGTTAACTTAGGCTCTAACAAAACATATATTTAACTAAATAAATAGTATTTTTTATTACACTAAATATTAAACCTAATTCTAAATATGCAACTACAAAAAGACTTACATATGCAGGAACACCACCTTCTCCAGTAGTAGTATCACCACCAGCTTCAGTGTGAGAACTCCAATTAATTTCCAAGTAATTGAAGATAGCGTACGTGAACACTTCATCAGTAGCCAGTACCATTTGGAATGTGTTTGTCTAAAACAGATTTAGAATTTATTTTATAAGTCAGTAATTGCAAGATCTAAGCGACTCTTAATGCTTTAATATCATCCGTTTTTTCAGACAACGTACCATGAAGAGAGAGTTATCAATTCCTCCAGAGAAGGACATATTTTTCCAAGTAATAGTAGCGACATGCTTCGGGAAGAAAGTTTCTGAGCCAATAACACCTTCACGTATGTCCCAGGTGACACGTTCTCTCATTTCAACACCGAGCTGATCTGTTCTAGTCTGTCGAACGAATAAGTAAATTAATTAATAAATATTCTTCTGATAATATATGCTAAATTATAGTATTATATTCACAAATAATAATTAAGTACTTAAAAACACAAATAAAATCATCTATAATGATTTATGAGTACATAATCTGATAAAGGAAAATTTTCTTTTACTCTTTTCCTACCTAAGTAGGGTCGGCACAACGTCTTTTCCTTTTTCATTCTCCCCTGTCAGATGTCATCTCAGTATACACACCTTTTATACACATACTAGTTTTCACGCAATCCAGCCATACCTTTTTCGGGTTTCCTTTACTCCTATATTTTTGATTTGTTAAAGGCAAAACTGAAAACGATTGCAGAATACTCACCTGCAAATCTCGATCCAGTCTAAAATAAACACCGGGTCGCCGCTGGTCTGGATCTTCGGGCCTCATGTTACCGATACGGCATTTACTGAAGAAGATGCCTATAAAGGAAGGATCGTTGACACTAGGCCAGTCCCTAACGGGGAAAGAAAGTGGATAGGTGTAATGATCTGGAGGGTCACTGAAGTAGATGTAGCCATTCATTGATAGCTGAAAGAAAATATATTAGTTATGAATTACAAACATAATATTTTTGAACTATTGATGTCATGAAATTAAATTATATTGATCCAAGGAATGCTTAATTATAAATGACTAACTGTTGCCCGCAATTTTATTTTCATTTTGCATGTTCACAAATACTGGTAACGCATGTATGTAACATTCGTTTTTTTTATGTTATTGCTGGCAAATGAACTTGTGCGTCACCTGATGTTAAGTGATCACCACCGTCCATAGACACTAACAATACCAGGGGAGTCGTAAGTGCGTTGCCAGCCTGTGTTTGATGGAAAGGAAGTGAAGGGGGAGACGAGAGGGGAAGGGAGGTGGGCCTCTGGCGCTCTCACTGACCGAACGAAACGCAACAATGCAAGCACTGTTACTTTACGTCGGTTTTCTATGAGAGGGTGGTACTACCCCGGGCTAGCCGACCCATTTAATCGTGAAAATGCAAACAAATATTGCTGGGCACACTGTAATAGCTATCAGGTGCAAGGTATTTTCCCGCCTTCTTGGAATTTATTTTTATAGTTTGGAGAATTTCAACAATATATTCATAAATTATAACCTACTTATTATTATCATATATAAGGTATGTTACTGTAAAGTTTCATCAAAATCCGTCTAGTAGTTGTTCGAGAAACACAGTAACAAAACAACCACCCTCACCAGTTTTCTCGGTTATAATCACAGTTGTAAATGATAAACATTGTCCATCATACAGTCAAATTTTAATGATGATTCAGTTCATGTAAACGTGTATCTAGTAAAATTATAAAACCAAAGTTGCAGAAATGCAAATGTATGTACTTTTCTAATTTCGTGATAAAAATTGTTGCAATTGTTGCTAGACAAGCAATAAGTAATAATACATTTCAATCATTTTTATAGAAATGTCTGTCTGTCTGTTTGTATGAACACGCATCACTACTAATTACGGGAGTGACATAGCGTTTGTTTCATTAAAATCAGTCCACTCTATCAAAAGTTATTGTAGTTTTAATGACGACGCAGCGTAAGAAGAAAAGTAGACAAATAAATAGACTTAATACATTCAGATGACTTTATAACCACTGTTTTTTACATAAGTTTCCACGCAGACGAAGTCGCGGGCACAGCTAGTGCTTAATAAGACCAAATGCAATATAGAGATCAAAATAAATTATGTAACAACGTTCTTACTGCAGTCTTTCTTATTCTAGCTAAGATTTGTAAATATACTACAGGAAATAGAGTAGGCAAAACTTAATTAGTGCAGGCTAAAAAACTTTGCTTTGATAATATCACTACATATAATAAAACAAAGTTCTACTGAACGGATTTTCATGCGATTTTCACCAGTTTGTTAAGGTTTTTTTTTAATATCAGGCAGGGCAACGTCCACCGCTAATAGATTATAATACTTTTGGTATCGAAAACTAATGAAACACTAGTCAGCACAAAGATAAGCGAGAACAGGATAATTACTCTAGTATAGTTGAATCTAAATCCAAAGAACGGCAGTTGAAAGTTGAAGTTCTTGTGTATCTGCGGCGTCGATGTGTGGATGTCACGTTGGTAATCACCGATGTTTTCGTTACCACCTTGGTCGTAAAACCAGTACATGAAATTGCCCCTGATCTGGGCAAGGCGCTGAGTCGTGATGACGTATGGCTGCCCATTGTTTTGATAGGTAGTTGCGGGTAGAACTCTTCCGTCGATATGAGCTGCGAAGAAACACATTATTTTTTATTTACTTGTCATACAATTTATACTATAAATAATTATGCCCACAGCTCCGTGGGAGATTGTTACGAAATAATCTATAATAATTAAATTTTATATACAAGATATGGTTTTCGTGTCGATAATAAAGAAAAATGAATTATAGCCTTGTTTAAAAATGAAACGATGATGGCTCAGCCGATAATATGTTCGGACAATGCTTTAATCGACGTAAGTTCGAATTATTATCGATTATATATATATATATCCGACCCGAAATACATATAAGACTTATTGAGGTATAAATGCTTGGTACACATATATATCTCACTAAGTTATGAATATATAGCTTAGTTTAGCTCAGTTAGGTCGCGAATTGCATGAACTTGGTAACAGCCCGAGTCGAGGTTTGCCGTGCTCCCTTGAGCTAGTTATCAAAATAAAATCGGCTGAGTGCCTTAAGCGCTCGCCTTAGTAGTCCAGTGGAACTGTTAAGGCCTTGCCAGGCAAATAGCATAGACAGTTCGAAAAAACATTTTTTTTTCTATATCCGTGTTGTTAGCTGCTACTGTCAAGTTAAAAATCTGTAGCCAAGCACATTTAGATATGTTTCGGCAGAGGTATTTGAGAGTCAATCCCTTTTTAGTTAGCATCTTTACGATTTTGAACCGCATCGTCATTCTACACCAGGTGAGATTGTAGTAAAATGCTTGAAATCTATAAGGTTTTCGAAGTGAAACTTCTTTAGAATCGTTGTGATTTCAAACCGGATGCAACGGAAAAAACGACAGGTAAGAGACACAAATACAAAAATGAGCAGGATGAAGCCGGCAAAGAATGAGACAGCAATATACATACTATTTTATACTATCGGTCTCTCCTCTTTGTGCTATGCTTCGTAGTATCCCTACTTCCGTCTTCTATGCATAGTCGCCTGTAATTAGTGAGCCAGAGCGAGAGAGCAAATGTGGGTGTGTATGTATATTATACACTGTTTAATACTTGCCTGTATTTGAGCATTTAACGTGTGTTAGTATATGAGAAAAGTACGTGAGCTAATACTATTGTACACTGTAACATATGTTAAATACAATATAAAATATCTTTTAAAATAAATCAAAATACTTTCATTTTTAAACAAATAAACTTTGTAATTATCCTAGCCTTGTTATATATATTCATCTAATTTTTTTGTCGATTTACTGAAGTTTCATTTCTATCGTGTACACATTGTTTTTTTCATAAAAATCGACGGAAAAAAAATAAGAATAAAATTGTTATACCTACATACTAGATAATATTTAAAATCATATTTTTATGATTTCTAAAACTATTGTTATTGATATTTTTATAAACCGTTAATTAAGCAATAACATATATATCCTTTATATAGAATATTACTAAGATCGGTAGAGCCGAAGTTAAATAAAGGCACAATATTTTTTCACAATCTTAAATTCAAATTAGTGGGCCCGGCTGCCGTTGACCCGCCTGATAATAAAAAAAACTTAGAGAAATTATATACATAAACCTTCTTCAGGGATCACTTTATCAACTGGTGAAAACAGCATGAAAATCCGTTTAGTCGTTTTTGAGTTTGTCGCGAACAGACAGAGAGACACACAGACATAGCAGAGGACTTTGTTTTATAGTATGTAATAATGATACTTGGAAAAATAATTGATATATCGATTTTTACATGACAAAATAGAGACTTCAATTTTATTTATGTGTGTAGATGTAATAATTATTCATATCTGTCCATGTGTTATCTCAGTTCTTCTAAATTAAGTAACGGATTTTTATACAGTTTTCATTATCGTTTAGTGAGTTTGTTCAGGAAAGTTTATGTGTACTAATGGACGCCCAGTGGTCGACATTCGACCATAGTTCATTGATTTTTTAAAAGTTTGAACTTTATTAGGGTTCTTTTGTCAACTTACTTCTATAATCAAAGGCTTTTATCATGGTTACTCAGTCATTATAATAATAGTTGTATGTTATAATATCATTGTTGAATGTAGAATGAAAAAGGGTAATTGGAACGTAAGAGTAAAATAATACATACAGTTGAGCATAGCAACCTCCTTCACAACCTTTTTTGAAGTCCTTTATTGACAGATGTCAAAATGTCTTTTTTATTCACATGTGTGTATACGTTGTGTAAAATTGAAGCATTAGTGTGAGTAATGCATATTTTAATTAATTTAATGTACTTCTAATGCATTTTATGTAAAATAAATAGTTTTCTGCACTTCTCCTCCATATAAACTTTTACTGTGCCGAATTTCACGTTCATCCGTTCACCCAATTCCGTTAAAAAGGGATACAAAGTTTAGGCTTCACGTATTAATATATATGATGATAATAAATATATATTGTTACATTTAAATGAAGCAGAGAAAATTCTGCGTATTGCAATAAAGTCGTAAGAACAAGTTTTCTAGCGCTTACATTGAGAATGCTGTTTAAACCTCACGAGATAAGTCAAAGTAATGTATTATAGAATTGTGTACCATTTAAATGCCTAGAGAAGCATCTGGAATAACGTATGTCTTCTAACGATAACCCATAGTAATTACTTTTATCTTATACAAAATACTAAAAATTAACGAGTTATTTCCGACGCTAATTAGTTCTACATGGCAGTGACCCTTATCATATTAAATGCCTTAGTTACGTTATAAGTTCAATGCGGATCAAAATCGGTCTTTAGACTGTATCATTTCAGTAATTATTTTAGAAATTATCATATGTTTAAAATTACTCGCACTAAAATAAAAAGGTTTTTGTGTGAAGATTTTTAAATGACTATTCATCATCATAAGCCTGTAAAAGACCCACTGCAGGGTCATTGCCCTCTTCTCGAAGGATGATATGACCGAAATCACGCTTCGTATTGACGATTTCATGGTCCGAGACACCCAAAATTGTATATTTTCGCCATTGACATATAAAAACGTAAGACGCACAGTCTCGAATAAAAGTAACACTCAAAATCGGCCGCAAAAAGTCCTCAATATATATGCGTGGTTACAGTTATGCGATTAACTTATGATTTTGCAAATTCAACCTTACCTGAATGATTTAAAGTTGTTTTCACAAGGACGCAAGCGACGCGAGACTATTTGAAATGACTGCATAATCCAAAATTATGCACTCATTTCTGTGTGCCGGCTGTGAGGCGTTAAGTGTGCATTTTGGATTTTTGTATATCAATGATTTACCCACATACTATGGTACTACGAGAACAATTCTCGCGTTCAGGCTTCCTCGCGATGTTTTCCTTCACCGCTAGCTAATAGTGTTTCCAATTTATAAAAATAAATCTACGCAAATTCGGAAAAATTCGTTAGTTCATGTCGGGGTTCGAACACTAAAACACTACACCACCACGGCTATCACTATGATGACTATAATGAACAGTCAATATTAAAGCGCCAAAAATTCGACCTATATCCAAGACACCCTTGAAAGCATACCAGGCATTTAATAAGAAACCGGGGCAGTTCACTAGTGTTATATAAACAAAGGAATACGATTTAATAATGTACTTTTTCTCAGAGATCCAGAGGGAGGCCCAAAACAAATTGGAAGGGTGTAGTGCTGAAAGATATGAACGAGTGCGAAGTTTCCGAATGTGATGTCAGGGACAAAGCGAAGTGGAGAAGAAAAGTAAGGAAGGCTGACCCCACCACCATGTGGGACTAACAGCCAGGAAGAGAGAGAATGTACTTTTTCTCCAATACTATAATACATTATATTAAACATTGTAGGTGGTAGAGCCACGCTGAAGCTATTATTGGTTTCAGCATGAATGGGTTCGGCTCTCCCGGAGTAGTACCACCCGATTCACAGAAAACCGACGTGAAGTAACAGTGTTTGCATTGTTGCGTTTCGTTCGGTCAGTGAGAGCGCCGGTTTCCTACCTACCTCCTCTATCAGTCCCCTCACCCTAACTCACTCCCCTCCCCCAAACAGGCTGACAAGGCACTTGCGACTCCCTTAGTGTTTCAAGTGTCTATGGACGATGGTGACCACGTAACATCAGATGACCCACATGTTCGTTTGCCTACAATCATATAAAAAAATAAAAAATAAAATTAATACTGGAAATGATTATGAAATAAATAATTTATAGCAAATATAATATAGGCATTGTCATCGCATTTCCCAACGCAAACAGCTTCAGTAAGTAATCCAAACACGGCGATATCTAGACTCGCCCATGATAAGTGATAACCTATCGGCTTTATATCGGATGGGTTCGAGGCAATTCTTAATACAACTGATGTCATTTACAATTACAACTCTTTGTTTAATTTTTTTTTATACCATTTTAAACGTCTTGTTTTTTTTAACATCGTTAACTAACCTGATTACTGCATGAAATCCAAATAAAACAAATTATAATTCTCAAATAATATAACTTTTGACACTGCCATGTCATTTTATTTGCATTTATTTTTCTATTATAGTTTTCCTATTTTATATTGTTATAATAGTTTATTATATCTAATATTGTATTACTATTAGTGAGAAAACTCTGAAACCACGAACCCTGAAAAAAAAAAACAGTATATGCAGTCCTCGGGAATAGTCTAAAGTTGGATAGTTTTCCGTTACATAAAAATGGCAATATAACAAGCAAAACCATAATCTTGAAGAACTTCGTTTTTAACCGGAACGAACAATTGTAAGGCTAAAAGAGCCCATCAGACTTCGTAACTATATAATAATAATCATAAATACAGTGGTACAACAAAATAATCCCAAGGAGGGTTGATGTCAGGCAGGCGGCCGATCGTAAAATTAAGCCAAGTCATATACCACAATATGAGACACATGTTGTACCGACCCTATTTATGTGGGATAAGGGTAAGAAGAAGAAGAAGAATTCTCAAATAAATAAATATGATGTGCCATTGACATCATATGGGGTATAATCCAACCACCGGATAAACTTCCAAACTAAAATTTTTCGAAGCAAGCCTATTGATACCCGCAACTTCATCTGTTAGTGAATAGTTCGCTTTGTTTAGGTTAGCTCAGATAGGTCGCGAATTGCATGTATCAGGCAACAGCCCAAGCCGAGGTGTGCCGTGCACCATTGAGCGAGTTGTCAAATAAAATCGGCTGAGTGCCTTAAACGCTCGCCTTAGTAGTCCGGTGAAACTGTCAAGACCTTGCTAGGTCGATAGTGTTGACAGTTTGGAAAATAAAAATAAATAACAAAGAGTTTCACTTGCACGCTCGACTCAGGTGGAACGTGACAATGAGTCATGCTCATTCGTACGTGCAGCCGGCGTTCATCTATACTAATATTATAAAGAGGTAAAGTTTGTGACGTTGTACTATCTCAGTACGGGGTAATCTCAGTAACTACTGGTCCGATTTGAAAAATTATTTCAGTGTTATATAGCTTATTTATCGAGAAAGGTTATAGGCTATATATCATCACGCTAAGACCAATAGGAGCGGAGCATCAATAAAGAATGTTTCAAAATCGGGGTATTTTTCCTCTTGAGAGCATCGGCTGCGTGTTAGCGTTAGCCCAAAGTAACCATTCCATGCGACGAAGTCGCAGGCAGAGGCTAGTTGATTTATAAGACGTTATTACATTAAAAATGTGTGCTTCATTTATGTATCTACCTACTGCAAAGAGTTTGCATTGATTACTCGAAAATCCTCCGAGAGATTCCTTTTTTTTATGTGATTAGTGGCAAACGAACAAGGTGGGTCACTTGATGTTAAGTGATTAACACCGTCCATGGACACTAACAACACCAGAGGAGTCGCAAGTGCGTTGCCACCTTTTGGGGGGAAGGCTTAGGGGAGGGAGAGGAAAGGAGAAAGGAGAGGGAGGAGAGGTGGGTATTCGGCGCTCTCACTGGCCGAACGAAACCCAACAATGCACACACTGTTACTTCACGTCGGTTTTCTATGAGAGGGTGGTACTAGCCCGGGCGAGCCGACCCATTCATGCTGAAACCAGTAATAGTTTCAGCGTGGCTCTACCACCATTCAGCGTGGCTCTACCATCATTAGCGTGGCTCTACCACCATTGGCGTGGCTCTACCACCATTAAATTACCACTATTATGAAACACTTTAGGTCACAGTTAAGTTTAAAAGTAATTCTAACCAGGATATATATACCACGCGTGACTTAATTGACCAACTTTATTGTTGATATAAAACAGATATCGTGACTCAAACACTTGAAGCTTAGGTACGCAATACTATTGTTTGATTTAGATAACAACTGTGACGATTTCTGGAATACATATGAGTAATTTATACTAACATTCTAGAGAATTAAGTTTATATATATCTAGGAGGTATTGCCCGGAAGTAGATATCTAATAGGAGATTCTAAAAATACTTTATTTTGTTCTTATAACGTAATAGCTTTTATAGCGTAATTAAATCGTTTATAGCATTTCAAGAATAATAGGATATTCTTTAAGTGGTTTTTTGAGTGATGCATGCACAACAACAGACAAATCGTTTAATTATACACAGTCGTAAACTCTTTATAACGTCGTTCGTTATACAAAAAGACTTTGTATAACGTAGAAAT
Organism: Antheraea pernyi; assembly: GCA_015888305.1. Lineage (NCBI taxonomy): Eukaryota > Metazoa > Arthropoda > Insecta > Lepidoptera > Saturniidae > Antheraea > Antheraea pernyi. The sequence continues at coordinate 567,980 of MU158933.1, forward strand.
TAGTTCAACTTGGTTGGTTTATTTTGATTTGTTCTCTTCTCTCCGAAATCTCTTAATAACGAAAATAAATGCTCGGTCCCTTGAAATTAATTATAAAGAATTTACACTATGTATTAGATATACATTGCAATGGGTAGTCCGGTGAAGCTGTCGAGACCTTGCTGGGTCAATAGCATAGTCAGTTCGAGAAAAAAAATACATCGCAATAGTTCAAGAAAACACACTATCGTTCTTTCTTTCATAATTTCGTTATTATGATCACTTGAGCAACTTTTAATTACACATAATATTAATTTAAAGTATTAGAGGGTAATTACAATAACGCTCCTCTGGCAATTCATGATACCTATATTTCATATACTAGCCGACCCGTGCCCACTTCGTTGGGCGGTAATAGGCATTATCAAGCTACAACTTTTCTCTGGAACTCAATCATATATATCTCATAATTAAGGTAGCGTTCGTAAGAAACGTTTTCGTTCGACCATTTTTCTCCGACTCCCCAGATATACCCTCTACAACCTCACAAACTTCTTTATAATATTAGTATAGATTATAGATAATATAATTAGTTAATAGCTTCTGCCCGCGACTTCGTACGCGTGGAACAGTTATTTTGGGCTAAGACGCAGCGGAAGCTCTCAAAAGGAAAAACGCCCCGATTTTAAAACATTTTTCATTGTTGCCCCGCTCCTATTGGCCTTAGCATGATGATATATAGCCTATAAACATTCTCGATGAATGAGCTATATAACACTGAATTGTTCAAATAGGACCAGTAGTTCCTGAAATTACCTCTTACAACGCCACAACGTCACAAACTTTACCTCTTTATAATATTAGTATAGATTTTGGGAGATGCTTTGGGTAGGTCTTCTATGCGAAATATTTTTCCTTGCTTCAACATTACATAAGTCTATAAAAACCTTATACATCTATGATGTTTTGTTTCAGTGATGATTTAGTCAAAGATCTTGACGTGGATTAGCATTTGTTTTAAATTCACAAATATGTATTAAGTTTTTGTTACACTAAGAAAATTATTCGTTTTGGCTCTCGGAAGATTGTTTGAACTTTATATTCCATTTGGTCGTCTGATCAAAATAACGTCGAATCATATTACATAACCCGATCAAATAATATATAAATAGTTACATTAAACAAAATAATAAACTCCGGTATTTTAGAGTTCGTTATATTTTTGTAAAATTAAAACTATTTATGCCTTGTGAGTCTTACATCTAGAAATCATAAAACAATCTTGAAATTACATTAAAAATTACACTCTAACAAATAATCTTTCTAATAATTCCTTATAATATAATGAGATAACGTAGTATATTAGATAAACATACCTTGATCTACTCTATATAGTAACAAGGTTATTGACTCACAAAAAAGCTAACTTTACACGAGATCTATATCAGGGTTACATAAAAATCACTGAAATCGGTTTAAAATCGACGAAAATACGTAGACGAGAAATGTATGAAAATCAAACAAGCGCTAATTTATCCCCTCATGAGTTGAAGATAATTAATTCCAATTTTAAAAAAAATCGTTCCCAATTGACTGAGATATAGATTAACATACTTTAAAATATACATATAGCTGAATATAGTAGTAACCTCTGCCTTTTTTAAAGTCGGTTAAAATAATAGCAGGAAGTTTGAGTTACGAAACAAAATTAGGACAATTACAATAAACGGCAATGGTATTAAAAATACTGTAAAGGGGTAAAATTTATTTGTTTATCCACTTGTATAGATAGATAAGCAGAGATAACACAGTGAGGAATATCTTAGTCTTCTGTGTCTCAACAGTTTCCCTTTTTATGTCTAATAAATACTAACGAGTTTTAGTGTTATCAATAAAAATATTTGGAAAAGTTAATTTGAATGTTATTATTTTTATTTAACGTGTAGGAGCTTCGGCTCACTACTTGAATATTCTAGACTAACACGAACATCGTAATAATAATACTCGGAGAGCGTAAAAAAGACTTTATTAAAATGAGCATAAAAAGTATTTATAGTGACACGCGATATTTTATTTATTTGTTCAATTGTTTGAACGACATTCAATTTATAATATTTACAAAAGTTTCCGCCAACCTGCCAAAGAGGATGACATACTCGGTAGCTACAAATGTATCAAAATAAGTATGAAGTTCGAATTAAATTAATTCGACACAAAACAGTTAAGAGTCCGTTCAGATTGAATATCTTAGCTAAATCGTAACATATTAAATAATATGGTATATTTTAGAGTTGCTTAAAATATTAGAGAGTATTAAAAATCGATATTACAATAGAAGTTTTATATATATTTTACTACATTTACAGCTTTTTAGTTATTATAGTATAACCTAAACTGATTTTCATACGGTTTTCACCAGTAGATAAAGTGATTCACGAGGAAATTTTTATGTATATAATCTGTCAAGGTAGGTTTTTTTTGTCGGGGCGGAATAACGTCCACCGGGCTCGCTAGTTTAGATATAAAACAGAACGCGTAATATTTATAAAGCTTTATCATAGATAGGTTTTCATAATAATTTTAAAGTACACGAGGGCGACGCCGCAGTTGCAACCGAGTGTTATGTTTTAAAATGAATATCTTCAACTTAACTTCACGATGAAATCATTTTTTATTATAACTTATTAAATTTCAAAGAGCATTTTTATCTACTGATAATAATGTATGTGGCCCTTATCTGTACCTAATTGGTTACACTAAAGTTTGTCGTGTTAACGGACGAATGTGAAAAGTTATTCAGGTTCAAGCAATTTTTATATATACGGGTATAGTGTTTTAATTTGTCGTATTATAGGCGCTTAGGTGTGGCCCTTATCTGCGATTACTACATCATTTATATCGTTTGTGACAGAGTAGGTCGCCGTAATTTGTACACTGTAAATAAATTTAAGGGACATTAAAATAATTAAGTACTAGCGTCCGCCTGTGACTTGGTCTGCATTTATGTCTTTCTTATACTTTATAGGTACGCTTGACCACTATTTCATTTATGTTAAATTACAATGCGGTTAAAGATGGTAAACACATTCGGTGTTATTACAAATAAGTTAAATACGTATTGAACCCTGGCTTTAAAAAGGTCTCGTAATAAATGCACCGCGGTCGCTGAATGTTCGACATCTTGCTCTTTTGTCTCGCTTTGGTTACGTTAGGTTAGACTTGCGAAAAACGATAACGCGAACTCGCCTCGGGCGAGCGCGGTGCATTTATTACGAAACCTTTTTAAACCAAGTATTTAATACGTATTTAACTTTGTTGTAATGACACGGATTAAGCGTAGAGGGAGACTGGCTGTCTAGTCGAGCTGCCAGAACACACTAACAGGTGCTTGGCGAAAGATATTTAAGGGTGGTAGCTAGCCAGGCGGACTTAAAAAAACCATCACGCTATGGCTTGATCACAACATTTTTCTTCGACAAAAGCTGCGACTCATTTGCTAGGATTTGAATCGAAAGTCCGAAATAAAGGTAAAGGTTATGTAATTTAAAATTCAACATGAGAATATTAATACTTAGATCCCCCTCGGACCAATCAAATTTCCTCTCCTGTACGGTATTCATGCCGAATATTAAGTTTTATGTTCTGGGGCTGTTAATATTCTTATAAATGAATATGCATACCTTTTTTATGTCATATGTGGCAAACGAACAGGTTGCCTGATGTTAATGATCACCACCGTCCATGGACATTAACAACACCAGAGGAGTCGCAAGTGCGTTGCCATCCTTTGGGGTGAAGGGTTAGGGGAGGGAGATGGAGAGGAGAGGGAGAGGGAGAGGAGAGGAGAGGAGAGGGGAGGTGTGCCTCCGGCTAATCTCGAACATATACCTAATATTAATACCCAAATCATGAGTATGAAATGTAAAGATGTTGTTCTTGTTTAGTGCAAACATCGGTTAATCTAATTTGGCTTAATTTACGCTACATATAGCAATGGATATTGGTATACATGACATTGATAAATACGGATACCCTTTAATAGACCACTAAGTAAGGTGGCACCCCTATTTTTTATCATTCATTCATTCATTCTTATTAAGAGTATAAATGCGAATGGCAGTTTATTTGTTTCTTACAATTTCATGGGTTAACTACTCAACCGGTCATCGTGTAATTTTGCATACATCTTATCAGGAAAATAGGAAATTACATAAGAGAATACCTTTACTTTAACGCGAGCGAAGTCGAGGGAGAGAGCTAGTATTATCATAACATACTAGTGGCGTTGCAGCATATGAATTTCTTCATCGTTCATACGAATTTAATTAATTTTTTTTTGTGTAGATATTTTAAGGTGAAAATATATTTGTACAACAAAAATAGCAAACGCATGTGAAGCCATACAAATATTTGTCACAAGAATTCAGATATGCTTAAAATTTAATCATAATATTTACACATTATCTACAAACCAGTAAACTATAAACTTATTTGTGCAATATTATAAACACGTTGAATGAACTGGCTTCATTTGTACACATAGCGATCTAATGATTCAACGGAATGACTCATCTCAAACAAGCGAGTTACGTCCTGAGTCAGTTATAGACATTTATTCCTCAGAAAGCGTTACATCCTTACTTACATTATAAATACGAATGTGGTTATATTCGTTAGTTTGTTTACTTTTATGGGGTGTAAGGGGTGTCGAATGGGGTGTAAGGGGTGTCGTATGGGGTGTAAGGGGTGTCGAATAACATCGAAGACTTGAGACATCCAAGCCAACCTCACCTACACGTGGTGCACCCTGCTGAATAACGGACGAGGCAATGGCGAAAGCGAGGTGGTAGGGTTTTACAGCATGACTGGGTCGCAACCACCATGTATATGGCGAAAAAAGCCCGTCATAGTGATTCGTTTCTGCGCGTCGCGTTTCGGGATCAGCCTGTGCATATCCAGCCTTTCGCGGGCCGGCATAACAGCGGCGACCGACGATGGATACTGTGTCACTCGGTAGTTGTCATTATTTTTGGATTGTACTGTGCTAACCATCAAGCACAAAGCAGTCACTTTGCCGTGCTACAATAAAAAAAAATCCTTTATAGGTTTTAAGTGTTTGATCACAAACTCATCTGATGTTCAATGACGATTGCAGCTGTTGGATCATACATATAGGCGTTTAAGGACATATTTTCAAGATTTCAAGCTGGCTAGCTTAGTAAGCCGAACTTAGAAATAACCCTATCACCATCATCTTCATTATCAACTCCGGCTCGAATCTACGTCAATTAACGCGATATCCGAGTATCGAAACTACGGACCACCATCGCTTCAAAAAAAAAATTCATAGACTTTGTCAGGGGCACGGAAGAGGACTTGCCTTATGTCGGGATAAAAGTAGCTTCCGAGTGATAGGTAAAATCATATTAAAGTGAGCGAAGCCACAGACAAAACTAGTATTCTATAATTATATTTTTCTATATTAATAGCACTAATGAGTATTGAAGAAAAATTTGCTGGTCGTTAGGATGTTTAAGTGTCTAAATGGAATACAATCACCATATATTAGGCTTAACACAGATTATAGTGGCGTTCTTAGTAGTGTCGCATCACCGGGCCATACCCAGTTAATAAACACGGTTATAATTATCTATACTCGACTAAGTCGCAACCACTATGTATATAGGAATAAATCTATTACAGTAATTCTTCTATAGTTTGTAACGTCAAAGCGGACATGAAACCAATGACTGAAGCCAATGATAGTATAAGTTTTTTACTTAGCGAACCATAGCAAGGTAGTAGAATCTTTTCCAAGATCGCCAGGCTAGAGTAACCACCCTAAAGTTTAAAAGCCGACCGACCACCGACGTGAAGTAACAGTACTTGCATTGTTGCGTTTCGTTCGGTCAGCGAGTGCATCGTTTAACCCACCACACCTCCCCCTCCCCCAAATACAGGGTGGTAACGCACTTGCGACTCTTCTGGTGTTGCAAGTGTCTATGGACGGCGGTGATCACTTAACACTAAGTGACACATCGTTTGCCTCATACGATATAAAAAAGGTATGTGTGCGATTCACACACGATAGAAATGAAGCTTCAGTAAATCGACAAAAGAACGAGATGTATATATATAACAAGGGTAGGATAATTACAATGATTATTTGATTAAAAATGAATTTATTATTCAGCACAACAAGATATAAAAATACTCATAAACACTGTTAAATAATAATACACTACGCTGACTTCTTACTAAAAAGCTGTAATACGCAGCCGCATACAGTGGACAGTAGTATTAGCTCACGTACTTTTCACATATTATTTACATTTGAGCATTTAAATGCTCAAATACAAGCAAGTATTAAATATTGTGCAATATACATATGCACCAACATTTGCTCTCTCGCTCTGGCTCACAAATTTTTGTATTTGTGTCTCTTACCTGTCGTTTTTCCGTTGCATCCGGTTTGGATTCAAAACGACACTAAAGAAGTTTCACTTCAAAAAAATCTATGGACATTTACTCTATAGTTGTTTTCCGACAGCTGTACTTGAGAAGTTGAAAACCAATTCCCCCTAGGTTTAGTGAATTTACCATCTTATACTACATTGTCATTTAATATTATATGAGATTATACTCAATCGTTATAACCTAAAAAGTATAAATGAACTGCCGATGTCTCGTTGAACGCCATTTTGTTTACACTGTTCTGTGCTTTACTTACTGCCAGAGATAATACCGTCACAAAAACGTATTAAAACTAGAATAACTGTACCATATTGATAAAGCTCTTCATTGTAACGAAGTTCCACATAAATACAATACATATTATTTTTTAAAAGTTTGAAAGAGTATTTCCCAAGAAAATATTTAACAAGAATGTACAGAAATGTTAGGGAATAGAAATAAGAAAAATTCGTTGCTAATATTTTACGACCATCTACAATTATAAATATGAATTATCGTACATGAGAACAAAAACTATTTATAGCAATGCAATGTGTTTTGATTTTTCATACGTTTTTAACTGTGAAAACAAAAATAATAATAATTCAAGATACTGATTCTTTTATACAGAGCTTTCATCTATATATCATCTCTAAGCAGGAACATTTCTGCATTCTTCGTTCACACATATCTCATTGTACAGAGTAGTTATTTAATTATTTATTAATTGTGCCTAGGTATATTTAAAGCAATCAAAAGCTTACCATATTCGTTATTTGTAGTGACCGTCGTTGTGGGGGACAGTAACTGCTTCTCACTTTCAACATTGTTCGAATTAAAATCGATAGCTTCCAAATTAACCGGCACATCACCGACCAAACCGTCGTTCAATGTTTGGTATTTCCCACTTTTTACGTGTAGTTCTTTAGCATCTGTTAATATTTCAACAGGTGAAGTTTCGTCAATAATTTCATCTTCTTTTATTTCTTCTATCGGTTTCGTTTCAACTGTTGGCGTGACGGGTGATTCATCAGTCCCAGTCCTGTCTGTTTCAGATACAATACTATCTTGTCCAACAACACATTCACTTAAAACTAAAATACACGCTAAAACTATGATACTTTTGACACCCATTGTTCGTATCTATAGCACTTTAATGAGCACCATAGTATTTGGTCGCTTTATCAGTTTATATTTTCGTTTACGACAGGTACCCGGCTATTGTACTGTACAACTGAAGTATCAGTACATTGTGTGCCCATTGATATCGCTTTATCTCGTATGGATATGATAAGATAGCAAATAGGAGCGTTAGGTGCGCCAAATTCTTTGTCCTAATCGTAGCCCTCCTTATTTAGGATGATAATATAATAACAGCATATATACTAAGTATAATGAAATTACAACTGAGTTTTCTTTTCAAAGATCTTCATTGTTATGAATAAATAACGTTTTGTATGCAAAATAAAATGTAGACGTCCGTATAATTACAGAACTAATGACAATTATTCAACTTGTGATGACCTGACGCTTATATATTATATAAGAAGCATTTATACATAATATATCTCTCCAACGATAACCTATTGTAATAATAAACAAATATTTACATTGATTATTCCTTCGTAATATTTACATTGACTATTCCTTCGTAATTCCTAAATTGTATTTGCGCAGGTAGATTTGTTCATTTCTGCTAATATTATTACCAGTGTATTCTGAATTGTTATCTATCTATACATATGATAAGAATGTAAATCTAAATTGTTGTACTCTTTCGATTTTAGTGAAAAAAATTGTTACCGGTGTCTAGGACTAAGTAATAGAATACATTACAATCATTTTTAGAAATGTCTGTTTCTCTGTTTGTATGAACACGCATCACTGCTAAAGTACTGAGTTCACAATAAAATAAAGCATATCATCGGGAGTAACTTAGTCTTTGTTTCATTAAAATCGGTCCACTCTATCAAAAGTTATTGTAATTTTAATGGCGCCGCGACTTAAGTATGAGAGGAAAATAGATAAGCGAATGGACTAAATACATT
>MU158933.1:580063-594866 GCA_015888305.1 Antheraea pernyi
CCTGATGTTAATGATCACCACCGTCCATGGACATTAACAACACCAGAGGAGTCGCAAGTGCGTTGCCATCCTTTGGGGTGAAGGGTTAGGGGAGGGAGATGGAGAGGAGAGGGAGAGGGAGAGGAGAGGAGAGAAGAGGGGAGGTGTGCCTCCGGCTAATCTCGAACATATACCTAATATTAATACCCAAATCATGAGTATGAAATGTAAAGATGTTGTTCTTGTTTAGTGCAAACATCGGTTAATCTAATTTGGCTTAATTTACGCTACATATAGCAATGGATATTGGTATACATGACATTGATAAATACGGATACCCTTTAATAGACCACTAAGTAAGGTGGCACCCCTATTTTTTATCATTCATTCATTCATTCTTATTAAGAGTATAAATGCGAATGGCAGTTTATTTGTTTCTTACAATTTCATGGGTTAACTACTCAACCGGTCATCGTGTAATTTTGCATACATCTTATCAGGACAATAGGAAATTACATAAGAGAATACCTTTACTTTAACGCGAGCGAAGTTGAGGGAGAGAGCTAGTATTATTATAAAATACTAGTGGCGTTGCAGCATATGAATTTCTTCATCGTTCATACGATTGTAATGAAATTTTTTTTGTGTAGATATTTTAAGGTGAAAATATATTTGTACAACAAAAATAGCAAACGCATGTGAAGCCATACAAATATTTGTCACAAGAATTCAGATATGCTTAAAATTTAATCATAATATTTACACATTATCTACAAACCAGTAAACTATAAACTTATTTGTGCAATATTATAAACACGTTGAATGAACTGGCTTCATTTGTACACATAGCGATCTAATGATTCAACGGAATGACTCATCTCAAACAAGCGAGTTACGTCCTGAGTCAGTTATAGACATTTATTCCTCAGAAAGCGTTACATCCTTACTTACATTATAAATACGAATGTTCGTTAGTTTGTTTACTTTTATGGGGTGTAAGGGGTGTCGAATGGGGTGTAAGGGGTGTCGTATGGGGTGTAAGGGGTGTCGAATAACATCGAAGACTTGAGACATACAAGCCAACCTCACCTGCACGTGGTGCACCCTACTGAATAACGGACGAGGCAATGGCGAAAGCGGGGTGGTAAGGTTTTACAGCCTGACTGGGTCGCAACAAACCATGTATATGGCGAAAAAGCCCGTCATAGTGATTTGTTTCTGCGCGTCGCGTTTCGGGATCAGCCTGTGCATATCCAGCCTTTCGCAGGCCGGCATAACAGCGGCGACCGGCGATGGATACTGTGTCACTCGGTAGTTGGCATTGTTTTTGGATTGTACTGTGCTGCTAACCATCAAGCACAAAGCAGTCACTTTGCCGTGCTACAATAAAAAAAAATCCTTTACAGGTTTTAAGTGTTTGATCACAAACTCATCTGATGTTCAATGACGATTGCAGCTGTTGGATCATACATATAGGCGTTTACATATTTTCAAGATTTCAAGCTGGCTAGCTTAGTAAGGCGAACTTAGAAATAGCCCTATCACCACCATCTTCATTATTCCAGCTCATTCGCAAATATTCGAACCTACGTCGATTAACACGGTGTCCGAATATCGAAACTACTGACCACCACTGCTTAAAAAAAAAAACTTTGTCAGGGGCACGAAAGAGCCTTACGACGGGATAAAAGTAGCTTCCGAGGTATAGGTAAAATCATATTAAAGTGAGCGAACACACGGACAAAACTACTACTCTATAATTATATTTTTCTATATTAATTGTTCTAATGAGTATTGAAAAAAAATTTGCTGATCGTTAGGATGCATTTAACACACGTCAAATGCTCAAATACAAGCAAGTATTAAATATTGTGCAATATACATACGCACCAACATTTGCTCTCTCGCTCTGGCTCACAAATTTTTGTATTTGTGTCTCTTACCTGTCGTTTTTCCGTTGCATCCGGTTTGAATTCACAACGATACTAAAGAAGTTTCACTTAAAAAAAATCTGTGGACATTTACTCTATTTTTGTTTTCTGACAACTGTACTTGAGAAGTTGAGAACCAATTCCCCCTAGGTTTAGTGAGTTTGCCATCTTATACTACATTGTCATTTAATATTATATGAGATTGTACTCAACCGTTATAACCTAAAAAGTATAAATGAACTGCAGATGTCTCGTTGAACGCCATTTTGTTTAGATTTTTCTGTGCTTTATTTAATGCCAGACATAATACCGTCACAAAAACGTGTTAACACTAGAATAACTGTACCATATTGATAAAGCTCTTCATTATAACGAAGTTCCAAATAAATACATATTATTTTTTAAAAGTTTGAAAGAGTATTTCCCAAGAAAATATTTAACAAGAATGTACAGAAATGTTAGGGAATAGAAATAAGAAAAATTCGTTGCTAATATTTTACGACCATCTACAATTATAAATATGAATTATCGTACATGAGAACAAAAACTATTTATAGCAATGCAATGTGTTTTGATTTTTCATACGTTTTTAACTGTGAAAACAAAAATAATAATAATTCAAGATACTGATTCTTTTATACAGAGCTTTCATCTATATATCATCTCTAAGCAGGAACATTTCTGCATTCTTCGTTCACACATATCTCATTGTACAGAGTAGTTATTTAATTATTTATTAATTGTGCCTAGGTATATTTAAAGCAATCAAAAGCTTACCATATTCGTTATTTGTAGTGACCGTCGTTGTGGGGGACAGTAACTGCTTCTCACTTTCAACATTGTTCGAATTAAAATCGAGATGTTTTTATTACAAAAACGGGCAGTTCGAGCAATATATAATATGGGACCTCGCGAATCATTAAAAAAGAAATTCCAGGTATTCGCTATCTTAACTCGGCCCTCCCAATACATTCTTGATAATATAATGTATGTTCGTACAAACTTTGAAAACCTGAATTTAGTAAAAGACCGGCATAATCTAAATACTAAGTACTGTAATAAACTGATGGTCCCGTGTTTCAGACTTAGCGAAACCAGTAACAGTGTTAGGTTCTACAATAAAGTCCGAAGCATGTTACCGATTTGCCGGACTGTAAATTTAAGCGCCACGTCAAACGGGTTTTAGTTTCAAAAGGATATTATAGAGTGGATCAGTACGTGAAAGATAATGATGGCTGGAATTGATTCCTGTCTGTGCATCCACTATAAGCCGAAAAATATACCCGATCGAGTTTCTTGCTGGTTCTTCTCGATGACTGGGTTGGTTTCCGAACCGGTGGTAGTCTTTGACGTTCATAAGTAACTTATTAGGGTCTAAACTGAATAAAGTATTTTTGATTTGATTTGATCTGTGTGTTAAAAAAACATTTCTGTAATTGTACATTTTCTCATAATTTTACATTTCTTTAATAGAGTTTATAAAAACGCGAGCGAAGCCGCGGGTAACAGCTAGTTATGAATAAAATATAAAATCCACTATATGACATTCCAAGATCCCGCCAAAAATTTCCTTCGTCGATGTTATTACCAACTTTAGTATTATTTATATTTGAATATTACCGCGCACAAAATAAAAATGCTTTAACTTTGTTTGGATGTATGGAATACGGGAGGAATAAAAAAATAATAATGAGCGTATATTCCATATAAGCGCCTTTATTCCTTTTTATCAATTTATACATGCTGCTTACGTGTCTAGAATTGCAATATGCTGCAAACAAAACATACTTGTTCAGTAAAAACAACGCACTTCAGATACTCTTATTTGAGTAACAGCAAAACAAGTTGACAAGTGCGTTCATTGTCCATTAACAGCTAAATAACTATTCCATCTATTACTATATCGAAATAGATTTATTTGTTGTCATCGCTTCATACTTATTACATGGCTGCTTTTATACGCAGCGAGACATAACCTTACCTGGTAAATCAGCGGTGGATAATAAGCTGCGATTTAAACTCGTTCAAAAATAAATACAGTGTATAAGTCTAGTAAGATATAATATACTTGCTTATGTTTAATGTTTCTAGAACGTTCGGAAACGTGAATCAGTCATTTCAGGTACTTATTTATCTGTGAGACATTATTATTGATTTTATTAATTTAATATGTTCTAATTTTTTTACAAATTTGGTAACGAGTCCTGTTGCTTGAAGAGATTACTTACGGCAATTTTTACAAAGTTGTGACCCCTCGTTAGAACTTTCCGGGAAATTCTTTTGACATTTTGTAATTCATTTTCATGTGAAACAAAATCATGTATTAAATCCATAGTTAGTTTTAATATATTTTATACATTATTGCGTGTGACCACAATCTCGTCTAAAATTAAATGACGAAGCGGTCTAAGATCGTAAACACGCCAAATCTAGAGGCGACAATCTGTCAAGCGCAGCTACAGGAACACACGAACAGATACTTGGGGACAGAATTTCAACTTGAAAATGATGGCTAGCCAGGCGGATTTAGAAAAAACCCTACCACAATATATTGTTACTTAGCGCCAGTACAGTAGAGTATTACATACTGCCTAAAACTCCCAGAAATATTATATCAATTTAGAAAAACAAGTTAATACGTAATTATTTCTTAGGTGTTAGTTGTAACACAGTTGATATCGTTTCAAATTTAGGTACAAATAAGTATTATATTATATATATAACATCAAGATAACTTAAGTATAAATAAAGGTCAATTTTAGATTCCTATACATATTTTGACTTTGTTTTGTGTTAAATTCTTGATGATATTATCTGTAAGCCCAAACTTACAGCTATATTTAGATCACGGAGGATAATAAAAACTCTTGAAGTTAGACATGCATATCGCTGACTTTTTTATAGGCATTATCACGCTCTACAACTTTTTTCTAGAAGTCAATCATATATCTTTCATCGTTAAGGCAGAGTTCGTAAGAAACGTTCTCGTTTGACCGTTTTTTCTCCGACTTACTTTGCAAATCTGACTACCACAAAAAAGTCTTTTCATCTTTCGGGTCAATTTATAGCCTATGACACTCACAGGTAACGTGGCTTTCTGTTGATAGAAGAATTTACAAAATCAGTTTAGTAGATACAAAGATTACCCCCTACAATGTCAAAAACTCACAATATCACAAATTTTACCTCTTTATAATATTATATTAGTATAGATGACCAGACACATTGAGTAGGATCGTAATAGTATATTGGTAACATAGTTTTCAGTTCAGATTAATTTAGATTTACAACATTGAGTATGTATGTATTAATAAAAATGTAATTACTGGAACGATGCAATCCTTGTGAGATAGTAAACGTGAATGATGACTACTAGAGGCTATATACGATTCAGTACGCCATGAGTCACCGAACCGAGCGTGACGGTTCTCTTTCGTTCACTAGTCAGACGCGTAAACAAGTTTTCAGTTGAAAAATTTTTTTAAGAAAAATTATGTATTTATTATAAAATATTGTTATTTAAAAGGAACATGATATGTGTTTCGGAGCGGTCTTAACCGATATATTGACGCACGTATGTATAAGTAGCTAGAGGAACTAACTATAAAACTCCTTTGAACGTTCCCATCGCATTACTCGCGTCGATATCGCCTGCGTGTTTCCGAACGTGACTCTGATACAATTTTTGAATTATTTTTTTATTACTTCTCAATAAAAATGCCGTGCGGTGGTTGTGGTGATAGTAAGTACATTTTTTTTTAATTAAAACTAAAACCATATTCAAATTGTTATATTAGTAATATAAGTTGTCAATTTTAAATTTAAGGACTAATAGAAAAATATATAATATGATTGAAGTGTCTGTTTTTTGTCTAAGTTAATTTTCGAAACGACTAAATAGATTTTAACGCGACTTCTCTGGCAAATAGGATACATGTCATAGTTCTATATTTATATAAGTATGGCGTTAATTTTATTCACACTAAAAATTATATTGTATGTAGTTAACTTAAAATCGGTCAAAGAGTTTTTTTTGGCAACCAATTTAGATTATCACTGCCATCGTTGAGTAGGTAAGAATTTTGTAAGTTTCTTGTGATAATTTCAATTTTTTATCTGACAAGATGGTGGCCCTCTTATTAGAAATTTCCAGAGAGTTTTTGTAGCATCTCAGAATTCATGCTTCGTGCTATTATCACTTGTGTACAATAACCGAACTATATTACGTGTAAAGCCACCAATATTACAAAATATAGAGTGAAATAACACGAGATTCTGACATTCTTCTGACATGTGTACTTTGTATGCACGCACTATTTTTTTTTTCTCGAACTGACTACGCTAATGACCTGGCATGATCTTAACAGCTTCACCGGACTACTAAGGCGAGCGCTTAAAGCACTCAGCCTATTCTGAACGTCACTATTCTATTACTAGTCTATTACAGACTAAGATTCCGCCAAAAACTCGGTACAGAAATTAAAATTTAAAAACAAATGACAGTCTCATTAATTCATTAGTTTCCATAATCGAATAGTCGTAGATTCCATATTCATGAGAACGTAATCGCTTTTTAATAATAAAAATTAGGTAGATTTAAATAAAGATTCAAAATAAAAAACACTTAAACACAAGAAACTCTATCCGGTTTACCTTTTAAACAAATATAGTTAATATTTACAATAAAGTTTTTAGGAATTTTTATTTTAAGTCATTTCTCATATGACGTTGGTACACACATAATAAAAACATACATATCACAAGCGCAAAATGTGTATTTTATTATTAACTAGCGGACCCGGCAGACATTGTCTCGCAGTGTTCATAAAAAAAACCTAAATAAATTATATATCGAAACGTTTCTATAAATCACTATATCCACTGGTGAAAACCGCATGAAAATCCGTTAAGTAGTTTTTGAGTTTATCGCAAACAGACAGACAGGCAGACGCGGTAGGGGACTGTGTTTTATACTATGTAATAATAATGATGATGAAATGATAATGTTTTTTTAAACAGCACGACGATCTACTATTTATGAATACATTTTCTCAAACTCTATAAAAAACATTGTTTAAAAAAAACATAAACATGACTCTCGTTACATACAATATTATCGACGTATGTTTTGCAAGACGCTTAATAGTTTTTCAAACACGTTTTCAAAGGTTTCCTTTGTTTGATAAAGTTAGAAACTCGATCACGAATACCCTAACCTTGGTAACGCACGTTTGCACGTTTTCAGTAGGTATCTGTATTGTGATATCGTGTTTTGATACTATTTTTTTGGAACTCAAGGTCTAACGCCTAATATAATTTTAAAATTACCACTGCGTTAGATATTATTCGAAACCTTTTTGATTAATTTTCATATTTAAAAAAATATATATTTTTGGCAACCAATCCTCTAGCAGATGATTACTGCAATTGTCAAGTAAAATGGCAATGGTATTAAAGTTTTTTTTTAACTTTAGTTTTGACAACCAACCTTTTAGATTATTACTACCATTGTCGAGTAGTTAATAATATTACAAGTTCTTCTTCCATTCATATTTTGGCAACCAGTCTTCTAGTAGACTATTACTGCCATTGTCAAGTGAGTATCGATATTAAAAGTTTCTTGATATAATTTCAATGAACTAACAAGACGGCGGCCATCTTGTTAGAACTTTCCACTGAGTTTTTGTGGCATGTCGGAATTCATGGTCCGTGGTATTATTTTCCATTCACTTCACTTATGCACAATAAACAATTTTACACAATATAGGGTCAAGTAACACAAGATTATGAATAAAATATAAAATCCACTACATGCCTGACTAAAATCTCCATATTATAAGTTTCTTGCGATCATTTCCATGAACTAATAAGATGGCCGTCGCCTTGTCTACAAGGTTGGTTTCCAAAAATAAAATAAAAAAAGATCCAATTAATTTGAACAAACAAGTCGCTTCGCCAGTGAATGTTTCCTTTATATATTTTATACATATAAACGACATATCTTTTTAAATCAACATTATGTGGTTCGCGCATTTAATGCAGTAATTTTTATAGCATTAATTTATTTAGTTCACATACAGTTCCTTTTATTTGGGGTATAAGGGATGTCAAATAACATCTAAGACTTGAGACATCCAAGCGAACCTCACCTGCACGTGGTGCACCCTGCTGAATAACGAACGAAGCAATGGCGAAAGCGGCGTGGTAGGGTTTCACAGCCTGACTGGGTCGCAACCATCATGTATATGGCGAAAAAGTCCGTCATAGTGATTCGCTTCTGCGGGTCGCGTTTCGGGATCAGCCTGTGCATATCCAGCTTTTCGCAGGCCGGCATGACAGCGGCGACCAGCGATAGATAGTGTGTCACTCGGTGGTCGCCATTGTTTTTGGATTGTACTATGCTTACCACCAGGCATAGTGCAGTCATTTTGCCGTGCTACTATAAAAAAAAATTGGGATATTAACAAACAAAGACGTCTTGTGTAATCAAAACGCTTCGATTTTATTGTTAAAACAATTTTATAAGATGCACAGTAAAGATCATGACTCGACGGAAAAAAAACTAGTGGTGCCAACAATATTAAAACAATATGGTATCGTAACATTAAGCAAAGACATTTTTAACATACAGCCACCTGGTAGTGTAGTATACAATTTAATCCAATAACTTTGAGGCTCAATAACGTCAAACTAATAAAATTATCGGTATAGGATTATGACCATTCGATACGTAATTTTTCGTAGATGGTTCTAAACTTCCTATTTTTTGTTTCATTGACCCTTTACTTTTTTAAATATGTACAGCAAAATGGACAAGTACCTATTAACTAGCGTCACTTTGTAATAGACACGGGTTTCATTATATCTCTTATTTTTTTAGTAAGAAAATGCTGTGAATCCTTGTTTAGTACGATAAGGTGTAGTATTAAAATGTTATTAAAATGTTTCATAAAGGAACGATTTACGAAATTAATGATTTATCTATTCTGGTTATAGTAATTAATCTTTGACAAGTCTATATAAGTAGGTTGTATATGATATTAACTCAATAGGTATCAAGTCTTCAAATATGATTTTCGGAACACATCGGTAGTTGATTCGGGAAAGATTTTCAAGTTGTAAGTTGTAGCATTAGAAAATACCATCTATTCATCTTACATTCCAAGACAGTATCGTGTGCAAATGCTGGCAGTAAATCGACAATTTGAGATGTTTCAACTGGTTATTTAAATGTCATATAATTGTCTGTTTCCATGTGTATTTCGAGTGTTTTTGAAACAGATGTTGAATTACATACCAACTTGTTATTGAATAATATAAAATGTCACGGTTGAGGTCATGAGGAAATTTTACATAACACCTGAAATATAATAGCATGACACAACTAATAGCACATACGTTTAATTGACTTAAAAACCATAGCGTTTGTATAACTATATTATATATGATAATTACTTTATCCATGTCTAATACTGTATCTAAAAGACTGCCTGACGGTTTTTTAAAGTGAAAACTTCTTTAGACGCGTAGAACGGTATTTTTTTGCAGAATATAAACTTATAATTTCACGTGGTGACACGCATTAGCATGACCGACCGTATTGCCACAGTATAAATATAAGAGACAGTACGGAAACTACCTACAAACGCTCGAAAACGGCACACTCACGCAAACATATACTATATAAAATATAAAAACATGTATATAGATGATTCCTGAATATTTTGCTCCAGATTTTGACAACCAACTATGTATGTATATATGTATGTAATTTAAAACACAATATTCCCTCATTTTTCAGATTGCAAGTGCAGCACAAGCCAATGCTGTCAAACTTGTAAATGCGACGAGTCCTGTTCATGCACTTGCAAGAGAGCCACACCTGTTGATTCCAAAGCCCAAACCACGAAGAAGTAAAAAATATCACACAAAGAGGTCTTTACAACAATTTTAATTATGTAGTCTCTAAAAATATACACGTGTTCGAAAAGTAAAGACCTTCATTTGTGTTGTCGAATTTATCATTCAATTTTTTTCTGTTCTTGAATTAACTCTCACATTTTTTTAAATGATGTATTTAAAACAATTTAACTTTCGAGTTATGACATTATATTATTTTATTATTAAAATAAATGATAATTATATTAAAGTTATTTCCAAATAAAACTAAACAAACACTTTTCAATAAAATATAATTGATTTCTCTAAGCAATAAATAAATATTTGATTCCAAAATGGGTATTTTATTTTTATCTATCTATTCTGCATTGTTATCCTTTCCGTTATTTCATACAAGTACCTGGAAAGAAATGTAAAAATATATGTTATTTTCCGTTTTCATTTACTCAATATACATTCATACTATTTTATTATTGTATGTATATATCGCGTGAATCATGATATACCCTCCTTCGGTACAAAGATGTCCAAAAGCGACACATGAAGAGATGCAACATAGAGCCTTCTCATTGGGAATGTTTGGCAGCACAGCGGTCAGAATGTGAACAGCCAAGTTCACGCATTTTATGCAGTAATTTTATAGCATTAATTTATTTAGTTCACATACAGTTCCTTTTATTTGTGGTATAAGGGATGTCAAATAACATCTAAGACTTGAGACATCCAAGCGAACCTCACCTGCACGTGGTGCACCCTGCTGAATAACGAACGAAGCAATGGCGAAAGCGGCGTGGTAGGGTTTCACAGCCTGACTGGGTCGCAACCATCATGTATATGGCGAAAAAGTCCGTCATAGTGATTCGCTTCTGCGGGTCGCGTTTCGGGATCAGGATGTGCATATCCAGCTTTTCGCAGGCAGGCATAACAGCGGCGACCGGCGATGGATAGTGTGTCACTCGGTGGTCGCCATTGTTTTTGGATTGTACCTATGCTTACCACCAGGCATAGTGCAGTCATTTTGCCGTGCTACTATAAAAAAAAATTGGGATATTAACAAACAAAGACGTCTTGTGTAATCAAAACGCTTCGATTTTATTGTTAAAACAATTTTATAAGATGCACAGTAAAGATCATGACTCGACGGAAAAAAAACTAGTGGTGCCAACAATATTAAAACAATATGGTATCGTAACATTAAGCAAACACATTTTTAACATACAGCCACCTGGTAGTTCAATAACTTCGAGGCTCAATAACGTTAAACTACTAAAATTATCGATATAGGATGATGACCATTCGATACGTAATTTTTCCTTGATGGTTCTATACTTCTAGGTTCTAGACTTTTTGTTTCATTGAAGCTCTACTGTATTAAATATGTACAGCAAAGCGGATAAGTACCTATCAACTAGCGTCACTTTGTAATGGACACGGATTTCATTACCTCTCGTATTTTTTTAGTAAGAAAATTCTGTGAATTCTTTTTTTAGTAACCTTAGTCTAGATAAGGTGTAGTGTAGTTATTACAATATTTCATAGAGGATCTTATAAATTCGTCTTATAATTTAGTGAACTAAAATTAACGATTTGTCTATACTGATGATAGTAATTAATTTTTGACAAATCTATATAAGTAGGTTGTATATGATATTAACTCAATAGGTATATCAGTCTTCAAATATGATTTTCGGAACACACCGGTGGTTGAATCGCGAAAGATTTTCAAGTTGTAAGTTGTAGCATTAGAAAATACCATCTATTCATCTTACATTCCAAGACAGTATCGTGTGCAAATGCTGGCAGTAAATCGACAATTTGAGATGTTTCAACTGGTTATTTAAATGTCATATAATTGTCTGTTTCCATGTGTATTTCGAGTGTTTTTGAAACAGATGTTGAATTACATACCAACTTGTTATTGAATAATATAAAATGTCACGGTTGAGGTCATGAGGAAATTTTACATAACACCTGAAATATAATAGCATGACACAACTAATAGCACATACGTTTAATTGACTTAAAAACCATAGCGTTTGTATAACTATATTATATATGATAATTACTTTATCCATGTCTAATACTGTATCTAAAAGACTGCCTGACGGTTTTTTAAAGTGAAAACTTCTTTAGACGCGTAGAACGGTATTTTTTTGCAGAATATAAACTTATAATTTCACGTGGTGACACGCATTAGCATGACCGACCGTATTGCCACAGTATAAATATAAGAGACAGTACGGAAACTACCTACAAACGCTCGAAAACGGCACACTCACGCAAACATATACTATATAAAATATAAAAACATGTATATAGATGATTCCTGAATATTTTGCTCCAGATTTTGACAACCAACTATGTATGTATATATGTATGTAATTTAAAACACAATATTCCCTCATTTTTCAGATTGCAAGTGCAGCACAAGCCAATGCTGTCAAACTTGTAAATGCGACGAGTCCTGTTCATGCACTTGCAAGAGAGCCACACCTGTTGATTCCAAAGCCCAAACCACGAAGAAGTAAAAAATATCACACAAAGAGGTCTTTACAACAATTTTAATTATGTAGTCTCTAAAAATATACCCGTGTTCGAAAAGTAAAGACCTTCATTTGTGTTGTCGAATTTATCATTCAATTTTTTTCTGTTCTTGAATTAACTCTCAGATTTTTTTAAATGTTGTATTTAAAACAATTTAACTTTCGAGTTATGACATTATATTATTTTATTATTAAAATAAATGATAATTATATTAAAGTTATTTCCAAATAAAACTAAACAAACACTTTTCAATAAAATATAATTGATTTCTCTAAGCAATAAATAAATATTTGATTCCAAAATGGGTATTTTATTTTTATCTATCTATTCTGCATTGTTATCCTTTCCGTTATTTCATACAAGTACCTGGAAAGAAATGTAAAAATATATGTTATTTTCCGTTTTCATTTACTCAATATACATTCATACTATTTTATTATTGTATGTATATATCGCGTGAATCATGATATACCCTCCTTCGGTACAAAGATGTCCAA
Source organism: Antheraea pernyi (assembly GCA_015888305.1). Lineage (NCBI taxonomy): Eukaryota > Metazoa > Arthropoda > Insecta > Lepidoptera > Saturniidae > Antheraea > Antheraea pernyi. The sequence goes on from MU158933.1 coordinate 592,914, forward strand.
AAGCGACACACGAAGAGATGCAACATAGAGCCTTCTCATTGGGAATGTTTGGCAGCACAGCGGTCAGAATGTGAACAGCCAAGTACGTGAGTTCGAAGTTCAGCATAATGCTGGCCTTGTTACTAATTGCGACCAGTTAAAGGCTCGCCCATCTGCTCTGCCATAACATATCACTGTGAGGATGGCGTACTCACGTGCCTCAATGTGCATTCAGTTTCGCCGCGAAGATAGGGTATGTGAGCCATTTTCGAGCGCACCAGCTCCATTTCTCAGATTAGGGGTTAAAGTGATCGCCATGGCCGAAATCCGTCGGAACAATCATATATCGCGTAGAATTCTTTCTTTCTTTGTCTCTCTCCTATATATTTTTAAGTCAAGTGATTTCAAAGATACATAAAAATATAAGTTCAACTTTGTAAGTTACAGTAGCACATGGACAACATGAGACGGAATTGCAAAGGAGATTATAACTATTAATAACACATGACAAGTAAAATGATTTTAAAAAAATGGGGCACAATTTATACAAGAATAAGATAATAAACAGTCTGAGGATTAATAAATAGATTAATAATTAGATGTATTGTGCCATTATTTACATTATAATAAACATACATACATACATGTAATAAATATATTGAATTACGAAACCAATCATCAACATCATCTTCTTAGCCTTATCCCATCTAAATAGAGTTGGCTCAATCGCAACATGTATTCCTCTTTCACTCTTCCCTGTTAGATGACATCTCAGTATTGAGACCTTTTATAGACATACCATTTTTCAAACAATCCATCCACATCTTTTTCGGTACTCCTCTACTCCTATATCCATAAACCTTCATACTTCAAACTTTTTCTAGATACGTAACATACCATGTAAACCCATTAATTACTCCTACACTTCTTTGTCACTGGTGCTATTTTAAAACTTCCTCTGATATACTCATTCTTAATGTTATCCATTCTAGTCACACAGATAGGTCGCGAATTGCATGTATCAGGCAACAGCCAAAGCCAAGGTGTGCCGCGCACCCTTGAGCTAGTTGTCAAAGTAAAATCGGCTAAGTGCCTTAAGCACTCGCCTTAGTAGTCCGGTGAAGCTATTAATACCTTGCTTGGTCAATAGCGTAGTCAGTTCGAAAAAAAAAAAAATTCTAGTCACACCACACATTCATCTTAACATTCGCATCTCTGCCACATGTAATCGACTCTCATCCGCCTCTTTCGTAGTCCAGCACTCAGGTCCATACAATATGACTGGTCTTATAATAAGTTATAATAATTAAGAAACCAATATTATACTAAAAACATTGCGTGTCAGTGTGTACACGCGGAAGAATTGAAACTACTTTGGCTTACATGTATAAATCACTAAATATTATAAAACAAAATTTCTCTGCCACGTCTGTCGGTCTGTTCGCGATAAACTCAAAAACTACTGAACGCATTTTCATGCGGTTTTCACCAGTATATAAACTGCTTCATGAGGAAGGTATATAATTTGTTAAGGTTTTTTTTTATTATCAAGGTGAGACAAGGTCCGCCGTGCCCGCTAGTTATATATACGTATATACGAGAATGCTCAAACTATATACTATACGAAGTCCCGTATTATAAATACGTAACAATACATTTATTATTTATTTGTTTACTACTAAGTTCAGACAGTACATACATACAAATACATACCTACCTTACGTTTAACGCGTAACGTAAATATTTCCCTATTGTGTGATAAGAACTTTCACTTCAATAATAGAGTTGTTAAATGCGAATGTTAAGGTGGATGTGTGGTGTAACTAGAATGGATAAGATTAGGAATGAATATATCAGAGGAAGTTTGAAAATAGCACCAGTAACAGACAAGGTAAGGAGTAATAGGTTAGCATGGTATGGGCATGTTATGAGGAGAGATGAAGACCATGCAACTAGAAAAGCTTTGAGTATGAC
>MU158934.1:1744-168781 GCA_015888305.1 Antheraea pernyi
CAAATATAACAAAAAGTAGAACATCAATAATAAGAAAATATTGTAATTTTTTTATAAAAGTATCAAAGTCGTTTCAAGTGCGCTATAATTCCCAAACTTATCAGTTGTCTTGTCTGCGTGCGTGAGTTATACGCGTCTAGTAAGTCTCGATGCAAAAACTGAGCAAAGAAAAATAGAGCGCGCGTCCTTAAAAAAAATTAACGATTGTTAGGTTATTTGTTTACCAAAAGAAATGGAACAGACCCTTAACAAACAGCTGAAAAAAATAAAGTTACGAGTAACAAATATAAGCTTAACATGACACTTGTTTAAAAATAAAACAGGCTCCAATATAATATTTATTTTCATAATTATTATAGAAATACATGATTAAACCCAATACACACAATTTACAAAAAAAAATGTTAGTTCAGAACTTTATACTAAACAATTCATATATAATTTTAAATAATATTAATTTATCATTACACTTAAAATATACTTCATTTTATAATTACAGGGTGTCTGAGATTTTGATAATCTTAGGGAATGATCTTTTAATACTTTTACCAATCGCATAACCAATACTAACAATTTTTAAAACCATTACAATGTTGTATAGAAATCTTTCAGATAAAGTGCTAGTAAAAAAACAATACTGCTGAACTCTGAAATGGAAGGTAAAGATATCAAGATGGCACTGTTTTAATTATTATTCAAAGATCACCAAATCAGAGAAATTCTATTCTTAAATAACTCATGACATTATCTTTATATATAAATTTCTTCTGTGCGCGTGTATGTCACTGAACTCCTAAACGGCTGTACCGATTTAATTAAAACTTTGTGTGTGTGTTCCAGTGGATCCGAGAATGGTTTAGATTCACAATTGGACTTGGTAGGTGGCGTTGCGGTTGACTTTTAGGATTTTTTTTATATCAAGGCAGGACAACGTCCGCCAGGTCCGCTAGTTTTTATATAAAGCAATGGTTGTACAAAATAAATGTTCCTGGCAAAGAACTCTTCAATATTTCAGTCTAATAATGTCTAACATATATAATGTGGTCCGATGTATGGAATTACAAAATTTATAAAATGCATTACGGTATCATTGTTTTAAATGCAACAACGTAACAAACGCAAGAGCATGTATTTAGCACCTTAGCAATTCTGAATTTCATATCATACTACCTTATAATTACATGATTATATATTAAAACCAAATATATTAGTGGTATAGAATCATTACAAAATACAAAATCTGGCAAACTGTAATATACAGAAAAAAAATTACATAGTACTCTTCCCTTCAGCTATTATTTAAGATCAATTACTATTACCCCCAATATTGATCATATTTTCGTTTCATTCATTTTACTTTTTTTTAATAAATCATGGTTTCTTTACTGATGAAAACAATTTGCCAATAATGAAGTCGAATTTACTGCTCATCCTTATCCTTGGCACCATGTTTCAAAATACGTGTAAACTCGACATAATCGAAGATACCATCGCGTATCGGAGCTTCACGAAGCATCTCATCCACATCATCATCAGTGAACCTATCGCCCATAGTGGTCAGAAGCTCACGAAGCCTTTCTTCACCGATCAAACCAAGGTTTTCCTCATCAAAACATCTGTAACAAAATATATAATGACATGAAGATGAAGTTATGATGGCTTAGTTGAACGAGTCAGAGCCAAGATTGAAGAAAGTCATTGCGATATAATAACCAGTGGTGATAGCACTTATTCTAAGCTTACCTGTCTAACTGACATCTTCAAGATGAAAATCTGTTGCCAAGAACCTATTGAGATAAGGTCTGACAGATGTACTTTAACATACTAGTTCCCTTTAGATATAATCCGTATTACAGAAAAGTTAAATACGTATTGAATACTTGCTTTAAACAAGTTTCGGTACTTACGTATTAAATGCACCGCGCTCGCCGACGGTCAACAATAACTAGATAAAAGGTCGACGCGAAAAATACGTCTCAGTAAATAAGAGCTCACTTGAAATGTGTGCCCTTATTTTGTTTAGTTTGTTTGAAACACAGCCAATATAAGACCGTTTCACATGCCACAGTGCACAGTGCAGTTTAAAAGATGCAAAAATAATACCCGAAAAAGCAATTTAACGGCCGGAGTATCATACTTTCGCTAAATACATGTTGAATAAGTTATATTTTAAGCTTTAAACTAACAAATAATATCAAATTTTGAACAAAATTACCGATTTTAAACCTGTGACACAAATGTGTGTCCTCGCCACGCACAATAACGGGAAAACGTATTTTATTTATTACGTGTTAAGGTTGAATTCACACTAAATGTTGTTTATGTTGTCTTATCATTTGTGAGGGGAGTAATTTATTGTTTTACTCGTTTAATGTAAGTATTAGATAATATTTTGAACATTTGTGACTTTATTACTAGGTGTTATGATTGTAATTAGGTTGAACTTAAAACTGTTTTAAAACGTTTTTTTCTTCCTTTCTTAGTAAACAAATAGCTACACATAAGTATATATTTACGCGGACAGTTTTTAGCTTCGATTTTGTACGTGACCCTTTATCTAGTTATTGTTGATCGATGGTCTAATCTAGATAAAAGAGCAAGATGTCGAACGTTTGGCGAGCGCGGTGCATTTAATACGAAAGTACCCAAACTTTTTTTAAACTAAGTATTCAATACATATTTAACTTTTTTGTAATAACACCGATAGAGTTTGCCATCTTAACCTACATCATTTAATGTCAGGTAACATAGTGGTCAAATGCTAAAACCTACAAAAAAGAATATTGTAATACAATTTTTTACTTTAATATTTGTTAACGTCTACGTCCGGTACCGTGACACACCCGAGAGGCGAGACTACAACGCCACCCGGGGAACCACTATTGACCTGCGATACCGCGCTATTGACTCTATCGGGGTGTTACTACTGACCTCGAACGCTATTGGTGGAAGTTATCGGCTGTTCATTATTCATTCCGGTGTGAGACTACATTGGTGATATATAAAAGGGCAAGATTTCGCTGATCTGGGCGCACTCCTATGTGGAAGTTATTGTAAGGCGAAGCTCTGGCCAAATAAATAGTGACAGTATACGAAGTATTTATTGCCATTCCTGACTGCATCGACACTATACGTGATTAGTGTAACATATTATTTACTATCATATAACCTGTATGTCGAAATATCATTGGAATACTAATGAACATATTTGGAATTTTCATTGATTCAAACTGTAAATCTACTTTAAGGCAGACAAAATAGTATGCACAGGAGACATCATTATTCATAAATTCTAGATCATATATTCTCAATTATAAAGGCAGTACAATTCTTTAAAAAAAAAATACAAATATCTTTGATTATTTATAGTGAAAACACATCTTTACTAATATTATAAAGACAGATTGTTTGTTACATTTTCTTACCTCGACTACTCAAAGAATTATCATAAAATTTTGCATACAAATTTCTAGTGGTACAGAAAGAGATAAGGCCCTCCTATAAAGAGAAACACTCTCGGTTTTTGATAGATAATTTAAATCAACAGTGACTCAAGCGAAACCACGGACACTTTATAAATTCATAATTTTACCTATAAAATAACATAAGTATGTAAATAACACAATCAAGAAACAACAGGTATGTTCGAGCAATGACTAATTGAGAATAAAATGTACATATAATTAGCAGAGGTATTGTTGACTGATAAGCAACTCACAAATATTACAATTTTAATTAACAATAGAATGAAACCAAAAATGTAACCATTAAGGTAATTCTGTCATATATATTTTGTGAACATATTTTAAACATATACTTTTTGTTTTCCTGCGGGTTATGTGGATAGATGGACGATTTCAAGCAAAAAGTACTGATTGGATTTTTTTTTTTTTTTTGGTTTTGAATTTTTTGCAAGGTCTTAACAACTTCACCGGGCTACTAAGGCGAGCACTTAAGGCACTCAGCCGATTTTATTTTGACAACTAGCTCAAGGGTGCACGGCACACCTCGGCTTTGGCATTGGATTTTGGTATAACTTTAAAATAATATACTTTACTAGTGACCCGCCCCGGCTTTGCACAGTATGACATGTACATGACATGACATGTAATGTTTTTAATTGAATAAGGAATAGCACTGTATTGTATAAAATAGCTTGGTAAATAACACATAATTATTTTTGTAAAAAGATAAAAATGGTTACTGTGTCCTTTAGAGATAAATATATACCATGGAGGTCTTTTTTATCTATCTTTTTAAGGGTTCAGCCAGAATTTATGATTTAAGCGCACAAAAATATGTTTGTTAAGACATCATATCACAAATCTTTGAATTTTTCGGCTTTTCTGTACTATAACATATATGTATTATACATAGAAACCTTCCTCTTGAAATACTCTATCTATTAGTTTAAAAGGTCTAAGGGAACAGACAGCGGAAGCATGGTGATATATACCCTGTAGACTTCTTATCTAACACACTCTAAAACTGAAAGGATTTTTCAAATCGGACCAATAGTTCCCAAAATGAGGTTGTTCGACCAAACATACAAACAAACCCTCCCGCTTCATAATATTAGTATACATAGATATAAAATACAGAGTAATAGAAAATGTGTACGGAAGCCATAGAAATTGCTAGTAATTTATAAAAACTATCACATGTTGTGTTATGTCAAATGATGTGGGTAGCTGGTAATACTACATATGTAAGGAACTCTCTTTTAGCTAAATATTAGCTCTTAATTGCAAATGCTTATTAAATTTCTTGGAATTCTGTATTCAGTAAGATAATATGTAATAAAATATATTACCCAAATGCATTTTTGATGACATCTTCAGGATCAGTGCCCTGCAATCTCTCACCGAACAATGTCAGGAACATTGTAAAGTTAATAGGCCCAGGTGCCTCGTTCATCATGCCTTCCAGATAGTCTTCAGTTGGATTTTTACCTGCATCATATAATGACTTAATTTAATCTCTTTTGTTTGAACGTTTGTACTACTTTAATTGTTCTAATTACTATGTAGAAATCATAAGAGTATGAATTCAGCAGACTAATATAGTTGGAGTTTAAAGATCCAACAGAATAAAGTTTTTCAGAAAATAGGCAGCGAGTTATTACATTTTAGTTTGCATATTACTGGCGCATACTATAAATAAATAAAATAGTTCGTTCAGGCTGAGCTTTGAAATTTCTGAACCAATTTTTATGTAATTTCTATTAGTAGACAGAATGTATGAGTACATTATGTATGTACTCTATGTATGTATGTAGTCCAGATATCTTCAAACTTTTCCATGAGTAATAAGCAGTAACATGAACTGAATTAAACAGAGTAAATAGCAATGACAAAAATAAGAATAAAAAGGGAAGTATAAGATGACAACCCACAAAAATCCAAATCAAACTCAGTTTTCATTTTGAACAGAGAAAAAACAATGTTCATAAATTTTTCTTTTTCTTTTTTAATTTTGTCTTTGGCCTCTGTGGAATATTCCACAATTCCGCCAGTGTCAAGTATATTGAGAACAACTCCAACGATAATACAACAACAAAAGATTTGAAGTTGATTTTAACCACCACCATTTATGTCTTACATAGACCCAAAGAACAATACAACATTGGGATTAGTAAACAACTAAGTTAGTAAATGAATACCATATACATATACATATATACCTAGTACAGGTAAGTCAAATGCAGTAATTAATTAGAGCTTAATTTTATTCAAATTAATATATTTACATATAAGGGTAATAAAAGGAGTGAAGGAAAGGGATTAAAAAAATAACACTTTTATCTCACCAAGAGAAGCCAGCATGTCATGAAGATCGTCTTTATCAATAAAGCCATCTCTATTCTGATCAATCATGTTAAAGGCCTCTTTAAACTCTGCGATCTGGGCTTGATCGAACATAGCAAACACATTGGAAGTGGCTCTCTGAGCACGCTTTTTGTTGGTGCCGCGGCGACCAGCTGTTTTTCGGGAAGACATGATGGATCTAAAACAGAGAAGTACACAATATTAACTAATATCCATTGTTACCTATTTTCATATTCCATTATGATTCACTTAAGCTAATCTAAACGTAAGTTATTATAGTATTTGATTAAATTACTAGCTTTTGCCTGCTGGTTCTCTAGCATGGAAGTATACTCCACCTATCTCTCAGGAAAAGTGTATTTTTGGATATAAGGTTACCATACCATACCATTACCACCACCCATACCATTTTTTATACCTGTGACAAGATGTTTGCAAAACTTTACGATAACAAATAAACTCAATTTCACATTAGTAATACTGGTTAGGATTACCAGAAGCTTCCATCTATTACAGAAAAGAGGTAGTTGTAAAAGAAAAAAAAAATCTCATCTATATCAGAAAATTATTTGAATAGCGACTAGCCATTATGATTCTCATTCGAGAAATATGCTATTTTTGTATGAAAGATAATAAAGAAAAACAATATGTTCCCATAGTCTTTTAAGTATGGAGATATTTACACCAAGGAATAGGAATACTAATACATATTAATAATATACACTAATACAAAATTATATAGTATTAGATTTATACTATAAATCATTTATAACAAAATTACAAATATATAATAGGTAATTAAATTATAAATGTATAAAGAAAGAAGTACAGACCTGTCTTTGTTTCGACGGCTTAATTACTACTGTTAACTTAATTAACTCGTTAAAAACGTTATCCCGTAACGACGTTTAAAAATAATTTTAAAAATGCAGAGCGGTGCGTCAACTTGTCGTCACCTATAATGAAGGTGAGTCACTCCCAAAACGACCATTCTGTATTGAAGTTTATCTAGGCCATGCAATGACAAACACTACTACCCTAAAAGGCTATGTATTTCCATAAGAACACCTGGTTGAAGTAATTCTTATCTTAGACATCAAAATAATGATAAAAACTCTTACATACCTTTTTTACACGAAGAAAAACGAAAACCAAAGGAAACCCAACGAATCTATCAAATTGTTGAGTACAAAACTGAAAAGTAAATTTTATGATACACAGAATATACACGCTACAAACCATAAACTACGCACAAAATGTCGACTGCTTATTTATTAAAGCTACTAAATAGTTGTCTTTTAAGTCAACTGTGTTTAAACGTCTGAGCAACGTTACCTGAATAAATTTGAAGAAGAAAGAAGAAATTTGCATAAAAGTAGGTTTTCAATTAAGTTTATGTATAAATTATTTGTACCTAAATTATTGAGTAACATGATAGTCTTATCAATTATTCTTGTAATAACGAAATTTACATGAATTCAGAAAAAATGTTGGCTCATGCTGTAGTGGAATGATATACCGCAGCTTTAATCCAAAACATACGAAAACTACGGCTATATAGTTTTTGAATTAGGTGTCTGGATACAGGTTCTCATTTGAAATAATTTTAAAAATAAGATCAATTGAATGAAACATCTGCATAGTATGAGAAACTCGTCGATGAATACTTATTGTGAATTTAGAATGTTTGTGATATTTTTTTAATTTTAAACATAATTATTTGTTAATGATTTCATTCTATTACTAATTTCTGTTATTAGTACAAACTCTAATCGACAGATAATTAAGTGTTTATTTTGTTATTTAACTCATACATACCAGTAAATTACCCTTCATGAATATTAACGTTTTTGTATACGTTCAACTTTTATAAAATGTGAATGCATGCAATCGGATGAAAGATTTTGTTACCACAAAATAAAAAGTTTTTTTTTTTTCGAACTGACTATGCTATTGACCTGGCAAGGTCTTTACAGCTTCACCGGACTAAATAAAAAGTATTGTCATGCATTTGTGTACCTACGTATTCACATTTATAATCTATGTTGCCAACTATGGATGCGGATTCTTCGTTAAAAATTTTTTTTTATATCGATTCGAATCGGGTTCTGAGGAATAGATTAAAAGAAAGGTCTAGAGAATAATTTATCCAAAAACCGATTTCTTCCTTTTACATGAGTTTTTTTTAAGTTATACATTTATTGCATTTATTTCTATTTTCATCTAACTGGAAAAAATCGAATTACAATTTTATAGTGTCCGATGTCAATTCGTTATATTCAATTGAGGTTTTAGTATCGATTACAATATTAATTCTTATGTTTCAAATTATTATCTTTGATCATTACCAATTTATTGATCTCAGATCACATCCCTACTGCCAACTTGTTTTTACATTTATGATAGGCAAAGGATGTAAATATAATAAGTCTATGATAATTGATATTGTCAGATTAAAATTGATAATCTAATTCAAGGATGTCAAAATGTGTTTCGTAAAATGCCTGAAATGTTAAACATAAATAATTAGATAATTTCATTACCTAGTAAACTAAATGTTCAGTTCTGGTATAGTTACATTTAAAACTTTATATTGTATTACCTAATATTGCGGAAGTCCCAATAATTACGTTTTATTAATATCAATAGATTTTTTTGCAGATGATATCGATATGCAAATTGTGGGTCGCGCCTGTTCTGGCGCGTTCCATTTGCATATCACCTGTGCACTGGGCTAACCACTACGACGTCCTTGGCATTACTCCTAAAGCGACACAAAATGATATTAAATCCGCTTATTACAAATTATCAAAAATCCATCATCCAGATAAATCCAAAGTAAGTAGACTTATTACTAAAATTGGAATAGTTTGCAATGTAAGAGTTCCCACAATAGTTATTCTTCAGTTTTATCTCTGGATAACAGAGCAAATACATTTATACTATACAATCTATAATAATTGTCATGTGTATATTCAAAAAATTAGAAGCCATCTAAAAAAATTAAAACTGCCTAAACTGCCACAAGTTTTAGACATGCACAAATAAATCTAATGAAAATAATAAATAAAAGAAAACCAGTAGCTGTGGTGATAGTGTAGTTGTATGGGCCCAATTTTTTGACTACTGTCATATCAGTTCAATATCTGCCTCTCTAAAGCCCATCATGTACTAACAATTGGTTTGGAATTCACATACATTTACTAATTGAAAGTAGTAACACTATTCACTGACTTCGAAAGAAAACATTGCGAGGAAACATAAACCTGAGAAACATTCGTGTTATTATAAACGGGAAAGCAGAGAACTGGGTTTTTTGGAGCTTGAATCCCATACCTTTCTTTGGGAAGAGTCCTTTGGCCCAGAGGTTGGTCTCTTAACAACCTATTGTTATTATCGTTATACAAAATTCTTTATAAATTATTTTTGGAAAATATAGCTCAAAATCACTTATGGATAGGAATATGAAATTATGTTAGCAAGATGTTTTCCTATTAAAGTTTATACATCAAATAACTTCTTCATAGTTTCTTCTTGAAATATCTATACTTTTACAAATAAAAGAATGAACAATATTTTTTTTCTAGGTCTGATTACGCTATTGACCTAATAATGTCTTAACGGCTTTACAGGACTACAAGAATGAACCAGAAATAAGTAAACATTCTTAAATTGATTGTATATTAAGTTGGAACTTTTTAAATACAGTGTAAAATCTTTGTCATGAACTATGAGTCCCAGTTTTTTTTTCTTTATCAGGAGTATCCAACATCACTTTATTTTCTCCCTTTTAATTACATGTATCAAAAAATATTTTACTGACGTATATCAAACTGCGTGTATGATAACTGTGATGCAGGAGGAAGGAATAGCGACATCTCTTGGTCAACTACTTAATTAAATTTATTTGTGAATTTCTACGTTGTATTTAATAATATTTATTTTAACACTTTAAGAATGTAATATTTGTTTATAAATACTAGGATGAAGAATCTGCTAAAAAATTCAGAGACATAAAAGAAGCCTATGAAGTTCTGGGTAATATACAGTTAAAGAAAATGTATGACAAAGGTATGTATAATGTTAAATGTTTATTATTAAAAAAAATGTATTAATGTAAATGCTAAAACAAGTAATGGAAATAGAAATACATTTAATTACACAACAAAACAAGAGTAATGAATACTTTAGAAAAATGTACACTTTTACAGTAGCACTGCTGTATTAACATTGCCTAACCACACATGGATCTGAAAGTCATATTCAAAAATATATAAAAAAGTGATATTACTGCTATAAACTGTCAAGCCATGCTTATTATTTAATTTTGATTTACCTATAACTTTTCCAACTTACCATTTAAAAAATTCAAATATAAATTAAAATTTCATGTACTGAGGTACTGTATATAAGGACTATTCTTTTGTAGTAACTTTATATTGCAGGCTTAATTGTTGGCCAACAGAACACATCGCGCATGGAATACCATCCAGATCCTGAACCAACTGATCCAACATTAAAATTTTATAAGTCACGAGATAAACGACAGGTTACACCCACAATGGATGGGAAAGTACCTATATATGACTTTGATTCTTGGTAAGTTGATTTGAATCTGTTAATTTAGATTATTTATTATCTGTAAGACTATACATATTTATTAGCATTATAAATACAAAAGTGACTTTATTTGTTAAGCTTTCACATCTTTGATATCCAACTGATGTCATGAAATTTTGTACATACTGTCAAAACTGTTTATGGCACATCATTTAGAAAAACATACCGGTTATACTGATCCTGATGATGCTGTATCTCGAAAACATCACCGGTTTTTATGACTAAATATGAGTAGTCCCGTCAATGTTGTGATAACAGATTTTGACTGTACATAGTCCGTGGAAAAGGAAAGCACATAGAGTACAGTATTATCTAAAAATAATGTACTGGTCCCCAGGGATAGACTAAATTATATGAGCAGAAGCAAAACCACAGGCACAAGCTAGTTGAAAGATTAAAACAAATCATGATGATGCTGTATCTCGAAAACATCACCGGTTTTTATGACTAAATATGAGTAGTCCCTTCAATGTCGTGATAACAGATTTTGACTGTACATGGTCCATGGAAAAGGAAAGCACATAGAGTACCTTATTATCTAAAAATAATGTACTGGTCCCCGGGAATAGATCAAAACTATATGAGCAGGAGCAAAACCACAGACACAAGCTAGTTGAAAGATTAAAACAAATCATTGTAATATGCAAATATTTACAACACAATATACTCTAATAATAGCTTTCTACATATTATCAATCATAAAATGTCATCAAGGTTAAGCATGATTTTGTATTTCCCACATAGAATGATAACTATTGGGGCATTTCAAGTCTCCGGGTGTAAGGGGTGTCGAATAACATCTAAGACTTGAGACACCCAAGCCAACCTCACCTGCATGTGGTGCACCCTGCTGAATAACGAACGACGCAATGGCGAAAGCGGGGTGGTAGGGTTTTTATAACATAACTGGACCGCAACCACCATGTATATGGCGAAAAAGCCCGACATAGTGATTCGCTTCTTCGGGTCGCGTTTCGGGATCAGCCTGTGCATATCTAGCTTTTTGCAGGCCGGCATGACAGCGGCGACCAGCGATGGATAATGTGTCACTCGGTGGTAGCCATTGTTTTTGGATTGTACTGTGCTTACCACAGTGAAGTCATTTTGCCGTGCTACAATAAAAAAAAGCGAACAACCGAAAAAAAATTAGAACGTGAATTTTGTTTATACTCTGGTCAGTTATAGTTCTAGTAGATGTGGATGTGTTACACACAATTTTTTTTCGTATGATGCTTTACTGCTGGGTTATAAGCTGTTAAAAAATTACTAAGAATGAAGTCATGAATTTTTGGATGCTTATTATCTGTATCAATTAGTCTGTAAAAAAGAAACTAAAAAGTATTGTTTCATATAGTTAAGTCTATTAATCTGTATTTTTTACGTATCTCATATGGCCAGTGCTTCTAATGTAAATGGCCGAAAACTTCTTACGACTTCATTAGAAAGCATCAACTTTGCTCTACTTTTGGTATATATATAATATTAGCGGGCCGGGCGTTCGTTGCCCTGCCTTGATAAAAATAAATTAAAATTCAACCGCAGCGCCACCTACCGGGTCGAATTGTGAATCTAAATCATACTCGGATTCACTGGAACACACACACAAAATTTCATCAAAATCGGTCCAACCGTTTAGGAAGAGTTCAGTGACATACACACGCACAGAAGAAATTTATATATAAAGATATGTAAATGTGTTATAGATAAAAACTTTTTGAAACATATTTATTTTCAGGTCAAAACAACACTATGGTGATATATTTCAAAGAACACAATATGAGAAGGAACTGGTTAGAAAGAAAAAACAGAGACACATTCAGAATGCGGAGTCTAGTCGGCAAGAAAACCTTATATACCTCATGTTTGTCATCGGAGGTCTTTTTATAGTACTAGTAATGCATGGAAAGGATGATTATGACACAGATTCGATAAAAAAAAGAAAATTAGAACAAATAGAAAAAGAAAAGAAAGAAAATTAGTAGAAAAGCATTGCAAAGCATTATTTAGGGGGGTATTTATTTTGCGAACAAATAGAAAAAGAAAAGAAAGAAAATTAGTAGAAAAGCATTGCAAAGCATTATTTAGTAATTTATTTATTTTGCTTATAAAATTAGTAGAGAATGGATGGTTATCTCACTTTTGCGATGAGTTAATGTATCAACAAAAGAAAATTAAATTAGTTCTTCATTATGATAGTTTGTACATATTGTACATAATTGAATTACCTCTATAGTTAATAATATTAAAAAATGTGATAACATAATAAAAAACGATTTAATCGAATAGTTTTTTTTTGCAACAGAGCCCTATTTAAGTCAATAAAGTTAAATGAGCAATAGACATTGTTAACCACTTTTTAAGTGTATTTATTGGAAAGGAGTGCAACAGCAAACCAAACAATAAAAATAATATGTGTAGAGCAATACTGTAACCCCTTGCGGAGTAGAATGAATGGAAGTGCATTACATCATTTTGTTATACATATATCTGTCAGGACAAGGTTTGATTGGATGAAAATAATTGAAATAGGATGGGGGAAAACCGCGATATATGTTCCGAGCAGCTCCGGGAATATGGCCCCCCCATTTTTCGCGTAAGAATTTGAAAATTGTTGAGGGTATGCTGCAATGACTGCCCATTTTTCTCTATCATTTAATTTTTTTTGCCCACTTCTATAAGAAGTTATGAAAGATTCAAAATACGTAGGCCAGCTTGCACGAAACATTGAAAAACTCTAGGAGGATTCTTGAAGGATATCGTTTGCCCATCTTTTATTTTTTTTAAAGTCAACTTCTAATGAGTCTAAATGTGGTAAAAGAAAATTTGAGAGATCCAGAATTTTGATTTTTGTCCGTTTTTTACTTTTATATCACTATACGGCAGCGAAGAAACGTAGAGACGAACCTCCAGCTCCCAGGGAAATAGTATTAATGAGAGAGAGACATGTAGGCAGGACCTAGTGGACGTAGGTTACGGTAGGTATGCTATCGTCCTTCAGGAAGGCTGAGGCGGATGAGGAGTAAACCTAGACAAAAAATCAACCGCGGGACGACGGCGGAGCGGCTTTGTCTCTCCGCTGCCGACCGAACCCAGGGGGAAAGGGGCGGGGGCCCTGGACTCCCCTTGCACGGGTTCGGCGGGCTGGGAGACATTCAACGTGTGCCTGGCTGTATCTCTTTAGCGCTCTTTATTGGGCCGACCGCCGCACACTGGGCTGAAAATCGGCTTTCATAGACTTAGGGACTTTTATTTTTAAGTGTCGTTTTTTTGCTTGGAATAGCTTCAGTATACTGTTGTTATACTCATATATTCACTTGAGTTAATTTGGCTTAAAAACTGACAAGTTATATTTTATTTACGAAAAATTTGTATGAAGCTGACATGAAAAATCAGGATATCTCTGGAAGCGCAAAGAAAACCGTAATATCCAGCTGCGTCCCAGTACGCAGGTGGCGATCGACTCAGCTTAGGTCCTCCCCCGGGGGCCTGACAGTCCATGATGGATTTTCTCTCCACGTTAAAAAAAGGTATGCTATCGTCTGGGGCGGATCAGTTGCAGGCTCCCTTCTGTCAGACGTAAGCCGCCACCATCAGCGACAGCGTAGACGTTGGGTGGACGTGGGCGCGATTCTTTCGCTGCCTACGTTCGTCCTTAAGCCGGACCAAAGGGAAATAGGCCGGGGGGCCATTCACTCTCCATTGCACTGGTTCGGTTGTCTGGGAGACATTCAACGTGTGCCTGGCTCTATCTCTTTAGCGCTCTTTATTGGGCCCACCACCGGGACGACATGTTACTAGCTAGAACGAGCCCGTTATCGTCCCCAGTACGGTGGATGTGGGTGCACTGTGGGGTTTTAGTTCGTGCGAATCGGACCTAACCCACTCTCTCCCCCGGGAGAGTGGCGTATCCGCTAGGGATTTCCCCACGTTAATAATAATCATTAAAAAAAGGTATACTATTGACGCTGTCCGACCGTTCCTGCCGAAATGGTATGGACTTAGTTGGGACTCCGTAAAGCAGTGGTACTTAACCTTTATTCTAAATGGGCCACAAATTACAACTATTCAGGTATTAAATAAAAAAACGTAATTTCAAATTAACAACTTATTAAAGTAGTTAAAAATGGTTGTCCAATAAAACGAGCTTGGTGTAACCCTTATATCATAAGGAACGCATTACGGTCGGGTTATCTGGGATCTATTTAATTTACTCAGCGTGTTGAAAAATTGAAAATAAAGTATAATCGGGTGGGGCAACTACAAAGACACGGCGGGCCTTTGTAGTTGGCGTATATGACTGCCCTAATGTTTCGACAGTTGAAGGTACTGACTGGGCACGGGTTTTTTTAGCTGGTACCAGGACGAGACACTGCGCAGCACACACTGTCTGAGGTCTGAGTGCACATGCATAGGTTCAGCTGACAAAGGGAGGCAACTGATGTGTAACATTTGCCTCCCAATTAGGATGGAGCCCAGCGGTACCTTTCGCCAGGCTAATGCCTGAGGCGACATGCTGATAGCCTTACTCGATCCTATGCCGCTCTGCTAAAAGCGGCGACTGTTACACAATAGGGTTTTAGTAGAGAGTTGGCGTATATGACTGCTCTAATGTTTCGGCAGTTGAAGGTACTGACTGGGCACGGGTTTTTTTAGCTGGTACCAGGACGAGACACTGCGCAGCATACACTGTCTGAGGTCTGAGTGCACATGCATAGGTTCAGCTGACAAAGGGAGGCAACTGATGTGTAACATTTGCCTCCCAATTAGGATGGAGCCCAGCGGTACCTTTCGCCAGGCTAATGCCTGAGGCGACATGCTGATAGCCTTACTCGATCCTATGCCGCTCTGCTAAAAGCGGCGACTGTTACACAATAGGGTTTTAGTAGAGAATCTTATTTTCTACAAATTTATCATATATGCAAATAGCAAAGGAAGCAAAATATTTTCAAAAAACCTTTTGTGTCCATTGTCTTTCATGAGACTTTAGAAACAATTTTTTTTAGATTGGCAATAGATTTTAACAATTTTACAGCTTATTATCTCTCAAAATTGGTGAACTTGTAAAACAAACAAAACTAAAATACTGTTTTATAGAAACATAGACATTAAATAAAGTTTTATTTAAATTTAAGTTAATTAAAGCCTCACTTAATTTCTTAGGTTTCAGCTTGACTTAAAATAGAAGAATAACCAACATTTGGTTTAAAAAAAACATGTTTCAGTCCAATATTGTTGGCAATTTGAGCTCTCTTTTGTGACACTAGTTCTGACTTTCTGAGTGGACTCAAACAAAACTCACCAAAACAGTCACACTCAACCTTTTTTAAAGGGGCCACAAATACGTTTCACTCATGGTATTGCAGGCCACATATATGGTTATCATGAAGTAAAATGCAATGGGGTCCAAATTATAAAACACCTGTTTGTTAAGGTTTTTTAACAATAGCGGAGCACTATACTGACAAACAAAGCGACATGCTCGTAGCTGAAAATATGGAAGAGAATGCCATTCCAGTTATCTAGCTCATTCCTTCAACACTATTTTCAATGACAGGTTGAGATGCAACCTGCGGGCCGCAGGTTCAGTATAGCTGCCCTAAAACTGGAATTTCTATTTCTGCAAGTATTTTCATATACTTCATTTTCATAGAGACTACACAACCGATTAGAATTTTTTACTACGGTAGAGTATGGTTTAACTATAGCTAATATTATCTATTCTGAAATTAGAAGTTTATATAATTGAAAATTAAAATAAAAAGTATTCAGAATAATAATGCTTATTTATATTGGCTTTAAAGTCACTATTAAATTACAGAGAAATTTTTAGAATATGTAAGAGAATTAAAGCTGTGTTTTTATATATTTAGAAAACTATATTTTAAAATATCTCTATATAATATTTGAAATAATTATTATTTCTTGGTGCAACATAGACATAACCGTCATAAAGATCCCTGAGATGATAATTTGACATTATGAATTTAATATCGATTATATTTTACCTTGTGACAAATTTTACTAATCACTTATTGATGGATGTTAATGTCTCAAGTGAACATCGCAATGTTTCCACTGTAGCTTCAATGTGAATCAATCACCATAACCTACTTACCACTCCACTGATGGCACAAACGGATTTGTTTCAAATTATTGCCTCAGGGACATAATATAGCTAAAGTTTTTAAAACATTTTTTTTTACTTATAAAGCACCAATAGTATGTAGTAGCCCATTGAAAGCAATGGTTAGAGAAATGTTCAACACAGAAGTAAACATTTCTTAACATTGAGGGTGCCCGTAATTTAATTAATGACAATTCTACTGTGGATACTACAATATCATTCTTTACTTAGCTTGGTAAAGCAATTGTACCAGTGACTTGGGACTGTTTAAAAAGTTGCGATAATCTCCTTGATTATGTAGAAGATATTAATTAATTTTGTAAATCAAATTATCATGAATATAATATTATTTACATATATTTATATGTTATGGTATTTTGCCAGTCAATTAATTACATATAGAATTGACTTGAATGGAATAATACATTCACTTTACTATATATTATCTAGTAACTTAAAATAACAAAAAGTTTAAAACCTTTTACTAGGCTCACAAACATTTTAGTATTTTCAAAAATGATTTCCATACATTCCTGGCATGGGCATGTTTAAAGGACCCATGGGGTATGGCATGCTAGGGACGCCCTGAGGAGGACCATAACTGGGATATGGTAAGAAAGGCTTAGCTAGACCATTTCCATAAGAACTTTGAATACCACTTCTCAAAAGGTCAGCCATTTTTTCTGCTTTGAATTTTCTTATGTGCATATTCTTACGAACTGGTTTAAAATCTTCAAGAAACTTGTCAACACCTATCTTTCCCGATAAAAAGTCCTGTGCAATATTTTCAGACTGTTCTTCAGATTCTGCTGCAGCTGTTTGAAGTAACGCTTGTGTTGTGTCTGGGGAAACTCCAGCAGATTTACTCTCTGAAATAATTTTTCATATATTACATTACATAAACATTGTTCAAATATAAATTTTCAATAAAATATATTAAGTGACTGTCATACTATATTCATCCAATAACTCTTGTATACGAGTGCAAAGTTGTTCTCCTAGTTCTGACTTTTCCTGGACCTCTGCCTTCAGTTGCTCAAGTTCTGGTTCTTTGCTTAAATTAAATTCTGCTAATGATCTATTACTCGCTATTATCATTTCTCTCTCAGTTTCCCAATCTTTTACCTGAAACAAATATAATTTAATTTTTGGAAAAACTTTTTTACATAGCTTATCAAATCAATTTACAGACTAACCCTTACAAAATGTAACCATAAGTAGAAATAACGGTTTAAGTAACATGAAACCAGTAAGAACAACAAAGAATTCTCATTATGAGAGTTTATACAATGTAATACGTATAATTATCAAGTCTGAGTCACTGCGCAAAACTATTTCGTTTACTTCAAGATACGTCCAAATGTTATTACACTGATAATAGTATCATAGCTTGAGTACAAAACAATATAATATCATTTATTTGCAATTATAAAACATACCTGTTTTACATCTTTCAGTACGGAATCAAATTTGGTGTCATCATTTAACATTTCTTTTAGTTCGTCTGAATTCAAATGAGCTAATAAACCCATTGCTGTTGGATAATCTGGTTGAATCATATTTTTTCGTATGCACAATCACATCAAGTATCTCGAATCGTATATGTACAATTCCACTTTATTATTCGTTTCAAAGCAAAATACAGAATAACAAAATTTTATACCGAACTAACTGGGGCTGCCAGTAAAAGGAACTAATTTTATACTTTTAACATCACATAATAATAATATTCCTAGCAGAGCTTTACAACTCTCAGTATATAGTATCTTATCTATGTTTACAGCGTTTGTGTTCTCAGTATATAGTATTTTATCTAAGGTTAGTGTCGCACTGCGCCGCACACTAGGCTGAAAATAGACTTACATAGACTTAGGGACTTTTATTTTTAAGTGTCGTTTTTTTTTTGCTTGTAATAGCTTCAGTATACTATTATTATACTCATATATTCACTTGAGACAGCGTTTGTGTTCTCAGTATATAGTATTTTATCTAAGGTTAGTGTCGCATCGCGCCGCACACTAGGCTGAAAATAGACTTACATAGACTTAGGGACTTTTATTTTTAAGTGTCGTTTTTTTTTGCTTTTAATAGCTTCAGTATACTATTATTATACTCATATATTCACTTGAGTTAATTTGGCTTAAAAACTGAGAAGTTATATTTTATATACTGAAGATATTACAACCAAAAAAATGACACTTAAAAATAAAAGTCCCTAAGTCTATGAAAGTCTAATTTCAGCCCAGTGTGCGCCGTAGGCCTGCACCCTGCAGTCCCGAATAGAATATCTCCTAAATACAAATGTACTTTGTAAATAGAAAAAACCACTGAGAACAACACTCGTTAATATTAACTTGTATATTATATGACAAAGAAATTAGGTATTATAAATAATAAAGTGGAAATCTTTAAAATTACACTTTATACTGAATTGTGGGCTTAGCCAGAAACATTTTACACATCAGACTAGTTAATAATGAGTCTAGACCTTTTTTTCTATATAAAACTTTTAATTTATTTTATGCACTTATATGGACGAGTGTGTAACCTTGGGAAGACCTTGGTAATTCTATTTTAAAATTACAAAAGTTTCTAATAATGTATTGACGTTATGTAACGGATTTTATTATAATTTATAGACGTATGTTAACATTTTTTGTATTGTAGATTAGTTTTTATCGTCAAATGAACAAACCAGTTTGTTATATACTTACAATAGAAGTTTGATGATCAGAAACGAAGTTGTGCTTAAAGAATGTGTATCCTGTGACATTAATAATTACAAAAAAAAACAATGAAAATGACAGAAACAAAGTACATTTGTACATATATATTGTATATAGGAGAAATGACAGCTGTTCAGTATATACAAGTAAAAGTTTGTACAGCGTATACTTGTAAAAAAATCCTATTTTACATGTTAGAATATAAAAATTATCACTCCAATAACATATGACAAATATCAGTACTTATTACCGTAAATAAAACCCTTTACTTCTAGTTAGAAATGCCAGATATCAATTCTTATTATAGTTTGAATGCTTTCAGTGATTTCTACCCGAAATTTCTGTCTGAAATATTATTGTATCTACAGAACTTTGTTTTATATATTAGCTTGTGGATGTTAGGGTACTTATTACTGTGTTGTGTCGTATACAGAAGGTATGCAAGGCGTTTGCCTACTCGAATTCGTGGTGCTTTAGGAGCGAAGAGAGTGTTGCTTGTCGTAGCCCACCCGGATGATGAATGTATGTTTTTTGGGCCTACAATTTTTAGGCTGTGCGAACAAGGCGCCGAAGTACACATACTGTGTTTGTCAAATGGTACATGATACAGTTTTATAGCAAATAAAAATAGATTTATTCAGCCTTTTTTCTACTCTGACAGATTATCCGCTTTTACTTATTTTTTAAAATTAAATTATAATTAATTAAATTAGATGCAATTAAATTGTATTAAAAAAAATAGCTAAAATGATAAAATAAAATGTCCAAGAATTTATTTTTATTTATTTATTTGTTACAATTACAATTTATTATTAGATCAATAATATTACACGAACAAGCTTAAAGTTAACATATCTTTTAAAATACAGTAACAATTCTTAGGAACTACATACATGCTCGATACCGTGTTATCCGTGAATTACAGGTAATTATGAGGGGAAAGGTGATATCAGGCGTAAAGAATTGTGGAAAGCATGTCATGAGCTTGGAGTTCCAGATGAGAACATAAGCCTCATTACAGATACTAGATTGCAAGATGATCCCAAGGTGCAATGGCCTGTACCTGTTGTGGCTAAACTGATACAACAAAAGCTAGAGATTTTAGACATAGATACGCTAGTCACATTTGATAGAGGAGGTGTTTCATCACATCCCAACCACTCAGCCGTTTTTTATGCAGTTGCTTATATATTTGTTGAGAAAATTATGCCCAAAAGTGAGTATGTTATATCTATATTTATACCATCTATATTTAATGATAAATATTTATAATACTACTAGCTGTTCTTGTGACTTCGTCCACAATAGTTACTTTGGGCTAATACTAATATGTTGCAGAAGTTCTCAAAAACAAAAAAAAAAAACGATTTTGAAACATTCTTCATTAGTGCTGCACTCCTATTGGTCTCAGCGTGAATTTATATAGCCTATAGCCTTCTTCGGTAAATGAGTTCGCTAACATTGAAAGAATTTTTCAAATCAAACCAGTAGTTCCTGAGATTAGTGTGTTCATCCAAACAAACATACCCTCCAGCTTTATAATATTAAGTATCGGTAATAATTATTTTATCAATCACATAAAGCTTTAAAAAGTTTAAAAACTGAATTATAATTGTAATGAGTGTTGTTTTAGTCATATATGATTGAAAATTGTATCACATAAAAAATTATGAAAAAATACTAAACTAAACGACTAATAGACTTTACAACTAATATACTTAAATAATATTTGTAATCTATATCTTATCCTATTTTTCAGGATGCACAGTATATACATTAGATTCTGTAAATATTTTAAGAAAATATTTAAGTTTCTTGGACCTGCCACTTAGTTTTGCATTGTCTTCTAAGAGGTGAGAACTACTTACTAGGTTATTGTACAACATTATTAATTTAGTTTTTTTCTTGTGTTTGAATTCTGAACATATAAATTTCTATGTATTCCATACATATTTTATAAGATAAATAGAACTACCAAAACAAGGGTAATAATAGCAAATAAATAATGGTACATAACTATAAAAATTTGGTCACTGTGTACAAATAAATTATGGAAAATGATTTATTCTATGCCAAGGTCTCATCACTATCAGTCAGCATGCATTAATTATATTGATATTCAATGAATCGTAGACAAAGAAGTCTATATTCATATTCGTGTTGATGATAGTTAACCATTCGATCATCATAAATTTTGTTTTTAAATAATTTAATTTTTATAACAGAGACTTTTCTATTTCATATATTTAGTTAACCTTTATTGATTTGGCTTCTGTTTTATCTGGTATCTATAATCTGATATGTTGAGTTTGGTTTGTCTATTTGCTTCTGGAGGAGGGTGGATATATATTACTTTCACATTTCCCAATTTCTATCTATCCAGATTTTTTTTTAATGGCAAAAGCAGACAAATGAACTGGTGGGTCAACTGATGTAACGTGATCACCACTGTCTATAGACACTAGCAACACCAGGGGAGTCGCAAGTGCGTTGCCAGCCTGTATATGGGGGAGGGGAAGGGAAAGGAGAAAGGGGAAGGGAACGGGGAAAGATGTGGGCCACCGGCACTCTCACTGACTGAACGAAACGCAGCAATGCAAGCACTGTTACTTCACGTCAGTGTTTTGTGAGAGGGTGGTACTACCCCGGGCGAGCCAACCCATTCATGCTAAAACTAGTAATAGCTACTGCGTGGCTCTACCACTACCAGATGTGTTGCAATGGCTTTGTCAAAAAGATTTTTGGCCAATGGCCATTTTGTTAAATAATGTTAAAACAAATTCCATTTAAATCATGAAATTTCATTATAGTATCTATTATATTATTATTTTCATAGTTTGTCAGATTATAGGGGCCTCTTTAATGTTCACACCATGAACTCTGTATTCATATAGTTCAACAATGAGATATGATAATCTGACATCCCCTTGCAACATATTTGCCAGATAAGTACAGGTTGTGTGTATTCAGAAATCTGAGGATATCAAAGGAAAATTTAAAATGTTGTTTTTAATAAATTTGGCTTTCAGATATTTCCTCCGCTGGACAGAGAGTAGGCGTGTAGTTCGCGCAATGAAATCTCATAAATCACAAATGGTATGGTTTAGGTACCTCTATGTGATGTTTTCAAGATATATGGTCATCAATACACTCAGAAGGATAAGTTTAGCAGACATTGAACTGGAACTGGAAGTAGATGATTGAAAAAATGGAACAGTTGTGTTATTGAAGTGGCAGCCTATTTGAGTTATTAAAAAGAGGTTGATCCTAGATGTACGTAATTTGGGAGAGGTACTAAATTAATATTAGGAAAGCTTGTTTCACTAAAATGCCTACAATCCAGGATGCTTCGTATTGTCGACAGTTCATTAGGTTCGAAAATGCATCCTAAATTAATTTTAGGTGTCCCTAACATAGAAATTTTCTTTGCGTCTAGAAATTTTAAGCACAGGAGGGTATGAGAACCAATGTTAAGTTTTTGGTCGGATCAGAGACCATAAAAATTACTCTGGTCAGAATTCAAGCTCAGTCTGGCCAGAAGTCAAGCTCAATTGTAGAAAAGTCGCCAATTTGAAACGGCATTGTACGAATTGTGTTATATACATTTTCAAATAGATTCGCTATTGGTTTAGTCTAGTCTTTATTCTTTAGCTCATATCAATGGAAGCATAATGTTAAATAAAAGCACAAAAAAACTATGAGTCACAAAATTTTACCTAAAATTTGAATGAATAAATAGTGAAATGTTTTTTATTTTTGCAAATATATATTGTTATATATTTAGGAATTCATTTAGTCCCGATCAAAACAAAGTAATTTCGTAATATTAGTGACTAAGCATAATTCCATAGTCACATTATATTAAAAGACAAATTATTTATATTGTACAATTATTCTTAATCTATATGATACTTAAGTACCTTTTGTAAATAATAAGTTCTGTCTCATATATTATATTAAAATTTATGTACATATGTCTTAAAAAAATGAGTTTCCAAGTCAGACAACAGGGGTCTTTGTAAGATTGTATGTTTTTGTAATTATGTAAAGAAATACAGATATAATTTAATTATTATTAAAATAAGCTTTATTAACATGTTTTTTTTCACAAATTCAAGTCATAATGTTAAGTAAAAACCAGTATTTCATTTTTGGAATACAAATAAATTATTAAAAATTATTGTTATTATTAATTAAAATACAGTGTTCGTAATGTGGTATAGTTAATAAATTATATGTAATATAATTCCCGCCTAGTTTTATGTTAGCTACAGGCTGAAAGTTTCGATAGTAGCAATATTTTGTGGAGGATACTATGCACTCTATTCTCTTCCTAAATCAATTAATAAAATAGGTGCTTAATATTTGACCTAATTATCTAGAAAAATACAAAAATTATACGAAATCCTTATACGAAATCCTCAACGCGTCTATGTTAAAGCACAGTGTCAATGATTGTCGGGTGATTTCACTTTTACTTGAAAGTGAATGTGGGAACTTCATGAACAAGACGAAAGGGTTTATTGTTCGTTTTATTATGGAAGGCTATTAACTCCGGGTGCCAGCTTCCGGCACCGGTCATTGCACCTAGGTTTATTAACGATTGTGTTTATACTTTTGAAAGTCTTAGAACAAACTTTAACTTAGGTTTTCTTGTTCTTTATTAATATTTGTATCGATATATCGATATTTTATATGTTAAATATGACCATGCAGTATTATATCCTAGAATACTGCGAGTGTTTAACTTTTCACCTGGTATATGTTTTATAAGTTTGCCTACTCCAATAAGTAAGTTATAGGTATAAGCAAACTTTTGTTCCTATTACCATGTATTATAAATTGCATTATATTTAAATCTATTCATTCGCTCTTTGGCAATCAAAATTTGTGCATATACCAAGTGCGTTTCGTCACTATCTATAGCGAAGTGTTGCTATAATGCAGGGGTGTCCAACCTGCGGACCGCTAGCCACATGCGGCTCTTTAAAAGATTATTTATGGCACTCGCTGAATGTACCCGAGGTCCTTTTTCATTTTTGTGCTATTATATTTCAAAAAATTATTATTTTTCCATATGTATTTCAAAATGTCTTTTAAATTACTGACAACAGATATGAAAGACTAAGTGCCACCTTGTAACAAATTTCATTTCCGTCCTGTAACCTAATCATCCGTAATCGACCAACTTTTAATTATAAGCATTCAATATCATTTCTGTAAAAAAGAAATACATTTTTTGCATACCTTTTAATTACGTGTTGAATTGCGGCTCGGAAAAATGTTCAAATTTTTAAATATGGCTCGGACTAGCAAGAAGCCACTTGGCCGTACCTGTTATAATGCTTAAACGCAGTAGCTCAGTTGACTAAATTAACCTCGACTACAAGCGAAAAAGATAATTCATTGGTGTTACGACATCCGTCGTATGACGTAGGTTCCAATCCTACAAAACCTGACTTTTCGATGAACAAAAACACTCAAACTGTAATATGTAGGATATTTTCTTAGGTTAGGTCTAGTTACCACCTTTCAGTTGAAAATTTGTTGCTAAACGCTATAAGTCACACTCTGGCAATGACAGTAGCCAAATATGAGAGCCAGTATCCCCACTTCGATCTTCATTACCTAAGGCGTAGGATATTATTGTTTTGGGAACTTATTCTACCTATATTTTATTCTTTATTTGCTGTCTCTTGTTAGCAGGAAGCAGAGGTTATACATTCCTAGGCGTAAATTCATTAAATGTTGTTCATATCCCATTTATATTAATAAATGATTCTTAACGAGTTGTTAATGAACATAATTAAGTTTTTTATATCCAAGTAGCAACTAGCTCACACGTTAAAAGCATGACATCATTCAACAGGAAAAGCTCCCTCTCGAGAAAATTTTGAGGTAGTGTCCCATGTCCTTTTTTTTCGAACTGACTACGCTATAGGGAAAACTATAGACTTCACCGGACTACTCCATATAGGTCTTGTTACGCCAATGTACACCATACCTAAATCTGGATTTATGATTTTTTTAGCTCGAGCTTAATATGTGTGCGTACATCCAGATAACAGGAACTTTTAATTTTTTGTATATAGTATATTGTGTTTTTAATATTCCAGTGTACCACAAGTACTGACATTCCATAGTATAGTAACAATAACAATAATTCGAAGAAACAAATCATAGCCACTTTTTATAATAAATGGATTTTTATTCGACCCAACGAACAACCTGTTTAATTCATTTTACATTTTTATAACCCTAAACATTACAAATGTATATTATTAAATAACAAAAAAAATAGAGCGTGTTCATTTTTTTAACGTACAAGAAATTTTATTGCAATAATTACAGTTCTAAACTTTATTGTAATTATTTTTTACGATAATCATAGAATATAATTATAGGTTAAAGCAAAAGCTGCGGAATAGACGTAGTGCCAGTCGGCAGATCCTGCTTCCCGGTCAATAGGTGTAAGAAGGCACACCATGGGGTTTTAGTCCGTGCAAGTTGGACATAACCCATCCTCAGCTTCCCGGCTAGGGTAGGGATTCGTAGGGATTTCCCAATGTTAAAAAAGAAGAATAAATAAATACAACATGATACAAGTCATTCTACAGGGGTGTCGAATAACATCACAAGACTTGAGACACCCAAGCCAACCTCACCTGCACGTGAAAGGTAGAATATTTTAAGTAGTCATTCTATTTAAAATTTGAAAATCAATTCACAAGCACCTATCCGATTCACACTGAGATTCAGTTACCATTTTATATTACGTTCAGTGCTATCATTTTCCATCACATTTTCACTACAATATTATGTTTATAAAGACGGTATTTCGCGGAAAGTCATCCATACATATTTTGTTTAATATTATTTTACTTCTTTGCCATAGAACTGTTTTTCTGCTACCCACATAAATAAAACTGAAATATCTGGTATTGGCCCGAGTTAATTTCCGAAACAGATGATCCGAATTCAATAAGGCTTTTACTGACAGATTTATGATTTTTCATGGTATTATTTAACTTACACCCCATTATACCAAAATATATATTCAGAAGTAACGTAAAAGTGACAAAAATATTATTTGGTTTATTTACAATTGTTGATAATGCAACAGTCAACAATCTGAGAATTAACAATAATAAGAAAGCGCATACTAGACTAAAAACCTACAACGCTTTATAACGATATAACTTACAATATGAATAGTATTAAAAAAATAAATTATGTAACATTACATATTGATAAACATCTGACAAAGAACAAAAATAAGTTAAAAAGTGAAAACGAATTCATGTACAAAATCTAAAATTAACCTATGAAGAAGTAAACACTTCAGCACTTGAGACACCCAGGCCAACCTCACCTGCACGTGGTACACCCTGCTGAGTAACGAACGAGGTATTGGCGAAAGCGGGGTGGTAAGATTTTACAGCCTGACTGGGTCGCAACCACCATGTATATGGCGAAAAAGCCTGTCATAGTGATTCGCTTCTGCGGGTCGCGTTTCGGGATCAGCCTGTGCATATCCAGCTTTTTGCAGGCCGGCATGACAGCGGCGACGGATAGTGTGACACTCGGTGGTTGCCATTGTTTTTGGATTGTACTGTGCTTACCATCAGGAATAGTGCAGTCATTTTGCCGTGCGACTATAAAAAAAAACTTATATTCTAGTAACTACCTCGCCAAATTTTTATTACGTCAAACCTTACTTTTCTCTCCTCTCCTTTTAATGTCTATGCTCGTCTCACTTTACGATCCCAACAACATCCAAACGCCTATTGGCCTCATCCGTTACAAATACATACTTATAGACAAACAGGATATTATTTTCGTTTTAAATACTTGATAAGAGTGTGAGAGCCTGTACAAGGTCCAACTGTTTGGCACATGTGTTTTTGTCGCAAAGCAGCTGTGTTCCAAATCGAATGGTGTGGTTGGTAACATGGTTTTCCAAGTCGGTCGTTAAGGATAGCTACACAGGATTCAGGCGTCTATTGAAGTCAGTTATATATAGTGTACTGTGACCATTTATCTATTGAAGTCAGTTATATATAGTGTACTGTGACCATTTATAATCAGATTAACTATATGCCTGTTAGTATCAATATAATTGTAGCCAGACATGTTTAAAATTCATTTTGTCTTCAATATTGGATTAAGTCGTATTATATACTAGCTGGTACTCACGATTTCATCTGCGTTATCCAGAAGGAAAAAAAAACAAAAACATATACTTTTCTTACAAAGTTTCCTTTGTAAACAGTGTGTGTTCCAAATCGAATGGTGTGGTTGGTAACATGGTTTTCCAAGTCGGTCGTTAAGGATAGCTACACAGGATTCAGGCGTCTATTGAAGTCAGTTATATATAGTGTACTGTGACCATTTATCTATTGAAGTCAGTTATATATAGTGTACTGTGACCATTTATAATCAGATTAACTATATGCCTGTTAGTATCAATATAATTGTAGCCAGACATGTTTAAAATTCATGGTTGCAATTCGAAGGGTGTGGTTGGCAACATGGTATTCCAAGTCAGCCGTCAAGGGTAGCAACATAGGATTCAGGCTTTTATTGAGGACAGTTATGTATAGTGTATTGTATGTATGGTATCAAACATGTTTAAAATTCATTTTGTCTTCAATATTGGATTAAGCCGTATTATTTACTAGCTGATACTCACGATTTCATCTGCATTATACAGAGGAAAAAAAACAAATATATATATTTTTCTTACAAAGTTTCCTTTGTAAACAGTGTTATTAGTTTACCTTTCCTGTGCATACAGCTAATACCTACTTCATGACAAAAAAACACGTCGCTGAACGCGTAGCTTTTTTTTTATTATACCAGTTCGTCATGTGTAGTCATTACATAGTACCTGATGGAAAGTACGGTACAGTCCATACATAACGGTGACGGTGAGTGTCAAATAGCAATGGCAGTCGTCGTTATCATTCCGACCCGCAAAAGTGCCTCTTCACGCCTGTTTGAAGGGCCCCATGTCGTAAGAGGAAGGTAATACAAGTAGCTGCGAGGCGATTCCACAACGACAAAGATGTATTCAAACTTTTTCATTCTTTCCGCGATGGTTGCTACTGTGAATCTGTAGCGACGTGTCCGCCCGCGTATTTCCTTAGTGGAAAGAAGATGGGATGAGGTTAAACAACTCTTCAGATACTTCAGAAACTCGCCACGAGACAGACGATACATCACGCTTAGTGAGACAATACTTCTTCGCGATTCAATCGGTTCAACGTTGTTAGTAATGCCTGCATCGTTCACAATACGGACAACTCGTCGCGGCAACCTGTCGAGCATCAAGGAGGTATGGGCGGAACCGACCCAGAGATGCAAATTCCTCGTACAGCCTAACTTGTGTATTATAGAGGTTCAGCTGCCCGGGCGTAATAAACAGTTACACGCTATTCTATCTATATTAAGTGATCACCACCGTCCATGGACACTAACATCACCAGAGGAGTCGCCAGTGTGTTGCCATCCTTTGGGGGGAAGGGTTGGGGGAGGGAGGGAGAGTGGATTTCCCGTTGTCGATGTGTGATTTCTTCCGTATCACACCTGTGGAGCAATTTCCCGACAGTGGGTGGAGGCGCCCGCTGTCATTGATGGGAACCCGTGGAGCGAAGCACGGGCCACGGCCGCTGCTTCAGGAGGAAGCACGAGGGTGCTTGACACCCTCGAGACGTAGGTCGACCCGTTGACCATCTGCGGGCGACTGGAGCGCGTGACCAGAGCGCGGAGAATGCTCGCGCAATCCAAACCCTGGCCACGTTTCGTGCCGTGCGGCTGGTGGGGTTTTTAGCCGGTACGAGTCGCGGCATCACCCTCCCGCTGTTGCCCCTTGTCCCCCGACAGCTGGAGGCGTATCCTATGCAGGATTTTCCCCATCCAAAAAAAAAAGGGAGGGAGAGTGGAGTGGAGGTAGGCCTCTGGCGCTCTCACTGACTGAACGAAACGCAACAAGGCAAAAACTGTTACTTCACGTCGGTTTTCTATGAGAGGGTGGTACTACCCCGGCCGAGCCGACCCATTCATGCTGAAACCAGTAATAGTTTCAGCGTGGATCTACCACCAATAAAATTTAACCATCAAGTCCATTTACTAATCCACTTTTCTTTCACGAAAATCGAAAATGTACAGACACATTTGATTTACATTCTTATT
Organism: Antheraea pernyi; assembly: GCA_015888305.1. NCBI lineage: Eukaryota > Metazoa > Arthropoda > Insecta > Lepidoptera > Saturniidae > Antheraea > Antheraea pernyi. Next base: position 31,237 of record MU158934.1, read on the forward strand.
ATATGTATAGATAATAATAATAGAAGATGAATCTATCGTGATAATTTCTTTTTTAGATAAGGATTAGTGTCTGAGTAACACAAGAAGAAAAATTTATCGGAATTTATCCAATAGTTTTTGCGTGATCCGCACAAGAGCAGATCTCTATCATTTTATTTATATGAATATGAGCATCTAATATATAATTAATAACGAGACAAGAGCCCTAATAGTTATAATAGCGACACGCTATGCTGACCGTTTAGACACATTACAATAGTGAAGTGAAATGTCCATTTACTTTCGACAAAAATATAACCAAATGCTGTTTTATTTGTATTAAGCATTGACGTGAGATTGTCGGAGCTGATAGTTGTGCTGCCCGGCGACCCTATATGTATAATTTCGAATTTTGAAAAACATAAATGCTGAGTTGTGTTGTAAATAAGTACATTAATTATTCCATTAAGTATTCGGTCTAACGACGCTGTTGTTTGTTAATAAAAAAGTGACAAGATTTGATCATGGGGCCATGTTATATATAGTAGTAGTCGATAGATAGATATACATATATCGATCAAAGGATACCAGTGAAGTTAAAAGGCACGGTGTACAAGTGCATCATCCGATTTATGTCTTAGGTAGATTTGTTCTGCAGCTACACGTCACTGAGATGAAGATGCTTCGATGGATGTGTTAGATCGCATTCGAAACAAACACATCCGTGGTAGCCATGGAGTCTGTGACGGCCAAGCTGTAGGAAAGTGGTCTCCGCTGGTAAGGCCACATATGTCGCAGGCCTCCAGATGAAACCGGAAATAGATGTCTCAACATCACTGTACAAGGCCCAAGGTCTCGCGGTAGCCCTAAAAACGCTGGCTGGACGTGGTAAGGACGGACATAAAGGAGAATAACCTTACACAAAACAATACCGAAGACCGGGCAAAGTGGAGGACGATAAGTAGAAAAGCGGACCCTGGCACCAGTACATACTATATAATTACAGACGTATATAATTTAGAAATTAGTGTACTAAATTAATTTCGTGTCCTAAAATTCAATAAACTCTAGAACTTACTGCACGTCATTGTGAATAATAAAGAACAGAAATTAGCTCCTTCAAACGTAGTTAGGAATTAATACGAAACTTATTGAGCACCAAAACGTCAAAACGGCCGTCATAGCGTGCCGCTATTATAGATAGCTTTTTTAATTATGCTATCAAAAAATTTGGTTTGTCATAATACTTTTATCAAGTTTCATGAAAACTAGTTTATAAGGTATTTTAAATGCTGTCATAAAATCCAAACAAATCACAACAGGTTAAATTATTTTTATTTGTGTTGGCCTCAAAATTTTCATAATACACTTTACAACAAATAATTAATTACATTATAATACTTTTTAAATGGGAAAATGTTATTAGATAATTTAATTAGCTAAATATTTAAAATTGACAATTTTAGTGTCCTATAGAGGTGTATCTATTTATGTCACGTGTTTCACTAAGATCTATGAAATTTTGAGAAGAGTCTAGTATTTATTTTAAATCTGTGAACGGTTTTAAAAGCAAACATGCAAACTTAAAAGCACGTCAATATTATGTTAAACGGTGACATTTATACGAAAAATAAATAAAAGCAATCTGTCAAGTGTGTACTTAATTTTATTTGGTAACTGCAACAAAAAGGCTTACAACACTGAAGCAAAAAAAAGCATATGAACTTACAGGTTCCAAAGTCGGTTTTCAATGACTACTGAACAAGTCATATTTGTGTCAGCGAGGATATTTATCAATTGTTTAAATATAAAAAAAAAAACTATTTTAAATCGAAAAGTGAAGAAATTTTATTTCATACTCACTATTAAACCAGTATAAGTACTCGATGTAAAATTTTATCAAAAAATAAAAAAAAGGATTACACGGGGAACAAGCTCTATGCGATGCTAAAAGCGAGATGCGTACAAATTTTCTAAACACTACAAAAAAAAAATACCAACAAAATATAAATCATGTTGTACTGGATGTTCATTTCTTACAACATAAGTTAAAAAAACTTAAAAAGAAAGAGTGCACCATTAAGCAAATATTTCCGAACAGAACTCGTAGAAGACTTTATAAAGTAGACTTTAAAATGTGCACTACATAATCTCTACGAAAGTTGGTTTCGTAAAAAAAAAAGCATAAATAAATACACAATTCTGAAGTCAAATACTAAATTATAGACAAATAATTTCTCTCCACCGATTTCAATTCCATTGTATTTAATATAAAATCCAAAAAAAAAAATACCCACACACATTGTAATTTTTATGTGTGCATGTCTACATTTCTGTATTTATTGTATGATTAATCTATGCTTCGCGCTTTTTTTTAAAACAAGAGAGCTATAACAAAAAAATGTGCAATAAGGTATCAAATTCAAATAAAATACGTTCACCTTCGGTACAGTTTGGAATGTCACACAAATATTTAAAATACTGATCTATTAAAGAACATAACTTATTAGAATAAGATTAACAGGCAGTCACTATACCCCCCGAGGGTGTTGCAACCTGAACCGGATAATGCGGAATAAATAAGTTAACATATCTCCTATAGAAGCACCCCGTTTTAACCGACAACCGATAATTTTATTAGTCAACGACGTTCACATCACAACACCCTATATTTATAAACCGTAAACCGAAATACCGTTTCACATAACGAACGTTATTTAAAAAAAAAAAGATTGCACCCAAAAAGTTTCTCTTAGAAATAATCGTGCCTGAAAACTAATCCATACTATTGCGCAAAAGTCACTTACAATATATATTTATTATTTTATCTATAGTTAAAAATTACACAACAGCCCAAAATTGTCCGTACTAAACGGCACTCTTTAACTAAATAGAAATACATTACAATTATTACTAGAAAAAGAGAAATGTTAAAATGTTCGGCTTATACATTATACCGCCATTCGATAATTTCATTAATCTCGTTTCTAAGGAGTACTTGTCAAAAACTTTGTAATTTGAATATAATTTTTAATGTATACTGTAACGACAACACTACGGGTTAACCACAGACTACATCCACTTATAAGATATCTATTTAATAATTATCTAAACGCACTCATTTACTTTTCTAATCGCTGCACACAATGCCTCACGAGTCAACTGAGAATGCTAAATTTCTCTATTTAGAAAAAAAAAATTGTCTACATATGTGTATTTAGGGCCGCACATCAATTATATCTGTCACATGACGTAGGAAATAAAAGAAAAATGACAGTTGTCATAACCTAAAATATTTTGTATTGAAGTAAAACTTCTTTAGAGCGCGACTAGGAGGTAACCGGACGACAATGCAACGGAAGTCCGTTACGGCAATATGGCGTCACGTTTCTGTAGCATCCGGTTTTTAAATATTTTTTATTTTTGTCAATAAATAGTTTATAAACAAATCGATCAAAAATTTTTGAAAATAAAATATTAAATTGAATAATAATAAAAACCATACAATACAATTAATTATGTATATAAGGGCACGCGACCGTGCTGCCGTCTGATTTCAATGTAAGTAACAAATGAAATCAAAGCTTCATTATCTGTTGTGCCATCTATCAGCTACTCTTATAACGCCAAAGAAGTTTTACTTCAATCGCGTTTGACGGTTACAACAACTTATTTTATTTTTGACAACACCAAAAGTTAGGGTTATAATATACGTGATGTGAACAAAAAAAATATGATAAATTAAGTTTATGAACGGCCCTTATTTACTAAATGCAAATATAAAAATGTATACAATTATAATTATTGCAATAATAATTTACAGAAGTGTTTATTTCTACAATAAGGGACTAACAACTGCCTGCAGTTGTTTAAATTTAGTATGTTACCACGAGTAATATTAATATAAATTTGGGCATAATATGCTAGAGTAATAAACAGTGCAATTATCCATGGGACGGTGATGAAACTATTTTGCAAATTTAGATTCATTCGATATGATGAAATATGGAACATATAGATCAAAATTAATTGGGGTATATTGTACTTCAGATTGAATCACATCTGTATAACTTAAGACTGGCTCATATTTCGGGAATAAAAAAAATAGAGATGAACAAAGTTTTATTGCCAAGATTGTACATAAAGTTATAAAACACTGCTAATTCATTGGAAGTTAATATTTTTTTATTTATACCCCGATATTGCCAAAATAAGATGTAATAGTGTAAAAAATAAAAAAAAACTTTTCAACACTATTCGGTTAACTGCACCTCAATTATTCGTGATAACATTATCTATAATACAATCTCATATATTAAAGACTCGAGCATTGTGTGAACGAAATGAATGTTACATCCGAGTGCGAAACTCCAAGATACTGTTGCTTAAATATGAACAAATATCAATGGTTGACATAATTTTTAATAATCTATAAGAGTAATTTTCAAATACTGAGCCTACTTAATTTCTAATGTCAAAATTTTATTTCGATAGAGTTCTCCACTTTTATTGAATAAACTTTACAGTAAAAATATAATAGAAGGCGCGTTCGACGATAAAAGTTGAGCAGATCATGGCGTTACAAGTTCAACTTATACACTTCAAAAATGTCGATGGTAAATTCACAGAAAACAATTATGGAACATAAATATACCGTGCGTCTATTATAGGGGAATCCCTTCAACATTTTCAAAAGCATAGACAACATAGAAGACAGGCGTGTTTTTATAAAAAATAATAAACATAATATTACATTTTTACTATGCTCTTAGAATAAAAATAAAAACCTCTCATCAGCACAGAAATAAATAAAATGCAAACGATCGCTGACCCGTTTATATGTAACTCCATCGAATTAAAAATATTATCAGACATAGAGAAATGACACACAATTACTATAAGATCCCATACTAATATTGATTTTTGTAAATGAATTAGCTGATATTTCTCCGCTAGTATATGAAAAATGGGGCTATGGTTAAGTCAAGTTAGCTTACATAATATATTATGTATGTGCTCTGATGCTCGCTCCCTTTATAGTTTATTCGTTCTCGGCTCTCATACCGCGAACTTCCCCCTCACGACGAAGTTTCTCCAATTCCTCCTTAGTACGGTCTTCAATGGCTCGGATGTCCGCCATTGTCATACCGTACCAGTCATCCATTGAGCAGAACACTTGCCTGAAAATATTAGAAAAATCGTTTTCGACTGATGTTCGACCACTGTGCACTAGGTAAGCGGTTCTCAACCATCGTGTCGCGACACAGTGGTGTGGTCGTGTGAAATTTACAAATACGACATTTTTATCTAAGGTTACCAGGGGTAATTACGTTTATTTGCGAATACTTTAAAAACAAATCGAAAATATACAAATGCTGGCAATATATTAATAATGTGTAATTTAATAAATGTGTCGCCAATTTGTATAGCGTATGTTAGGTTGTCGCTAGGCACGGCCGTAGCTAGCCAATGCCCTACCTTAAAAATACGAAAAACTAAGATAAATTATTACAATTAAATTGTTTGTTCATAGTTTGTGATTTTAAAAAATGGTAGCGATACTTATATAAACTTTATCGAACATACCACAGTTTCTGACATTCGAGGGCAGGTCAATTATGATATTTTTATTTCCGCCCTACCTCAAATTTGACTCTAGTTACAGCCCTGTCGCTGGGTAAGAAAGGTTGAGAACCGCTTCACTAGGTATGACACCCGCGATATTGGGACGCGGACATTTATCCCAGTTGTATTAATGAAGTAGCGTGGCAGGATGTCTGTATGCTAGTAAATCATACTAGTTACTGTCATGTATACAGTGATAAATTTATTTCAGTAACTTTTTAAAATAAGAATCCATAAAATAATTAAATTGATCATATAAAAGCGTGTGGTGCTTTTTATTATAAATTGATAATAATACTATTACTAATAACAATAACTCTTGTGAGCCACCAATGGACTATTTGTGCACATATCACCTCCACACACGTGCACGCATACTCGCTTACGAAGCCCTGGAAGTTCGGGCGGCTCTGCCTTATGGAAAAGGCAGGCCGCCCTCCGGACTGCGCGTCTGCGTATCGGCCCCTCGTCCTGCTGGACGACGCCGGGAAGGTGCTGGAGAGGATTATCTCCTCCCGGGTCGTCCAGCACCTAGAGGGCGTAGGGCCTAATCTGGCGGATGCGCAGTATGGCTTCCGGGCAGGGCGTTCCACAGTGGACGCCCTGTGCCTCCTGAAGTCGCTGTCGGCAGAGGCGACCTCCCAGTCCCTTGACATCGCCAACGCCTTCAACACCCTGCCGCATGGGGTCATACGGGAGGCGCTCCGATATTTCGGGGTGCCCCCCTACCTGCGGCGGGTGCTGGAGGCGTACCTCGAGGATAGGGAGGTCGGTTACGTAGACGGCGACGGGCGAATGGTCCGGCGGGCCACAAGGCGGGGGGTTCCACAGGGGTCGGCCTTAGGGCCGCTCCTGTGGAACATGGGCTACGACTGGGTGCTCCGCGGCGTGCTCCCATATGGGGCACGCCTCATATGTTACGCGGATGACACCCTAGTCGTAGCCCGGGGGGGAGAGTGGAGGGAGGTGGAGCGCCTGGCCACGATGGCCACATCTCTCGTGGTCAGGCGCATCAGGAGGTTGGGCCTCAGGGTGGCCCTCGAGAAGACCGAGGCCCTACTCTTTCATGGGCCTCGGCGGGGGCCACCTCCTGGGGCTCACATTGTGGTGGAGGGAGCCCGGATCAGGGTGGGGACCCAGATGAAATATCTGGGCCTCACCCTGGACGGGCGCTGGCGGTTCGAGCCCCACTTTGCGGGGCTCGGACCGCGAATTTCTGGGGCGGCGGCGGCACTCGGCCGGTTACTCCCCAACGTGGGGGGGCCGGGCGCCGGGTGCCGCCGACTCTACATGGGAGTCGTGCGGGCGATGGCCGCCTACGGGGCACCAGTCTGGGCTGATGCCCTCGGTGCCGCCAACGTGCGTGCGCTCCGCAATGCGCAGCGCACGGTGGCACTGAGGGCAATCCGGGCGTACCGGACGGTGTCCTCGGCGGCGGCCTTCACGCTCGCCGGCTCCCTGCCCTGGGAGCTGGAGGCAGGAGTTCTCGCCGCCGTGTACGAGTTCACGGCGGCGAGGAAACGAAGGGGGGAGCCTCCGGCTCCCAGGGAGGTAGAGGCGGAGAGACGGCGTCTCAGGGGGGACGCCGTCGAAAGGTGGCAGCAGGACCTGGCGGACGAGCGATTCGGGCGGTTCACAGTGGACGCCGTCCGCCCGGTCCTGCGGGAGTGGACTGCCAGGGAGTGGGGCTCCCTGACGTTCCGACTGGTGCAGGTACTCACCGGACACGGTTGTTTCGGGTGGTACCTGCACCGGATCGCACGCAGGGAGCCGACGGCCGCCTGCCACGAGTGCGGCGCTGAGGAAGATACCGCGCAGCACACGCTGTCTGAGTGTGCTGCGTGGGGGGAGCAGCGCCGCATCCTGGCGGCGGCCGTGGGAACGGACTTATCGCTGCCGAGCGTGGTTTCGGCCATGCTCGGCAGCGAACAGGCTTGGCGAGCGATGGCCTCCTTCTGCGAGGAGGTCATCTCGCAGAAGGAGGAGGCGGAGAGGGCCCGCGAGGCAGACCCTCAAAGTGGCCGTCTCCGCCAAAGGAGGACAGGCAGGAGGAGAAGGCGCTTCGCCCAACTCCTCCTGCCACCGTAGCCGGACCTGAGGGGATGGGCCGGGGGACCCATCTCCTCATTGCACGGGTCCGGCGCACGAGGGGGGGCAGCCGGTGTGTACCCGGTCTGTCCCTCTATAGGTAGGAGCCCGGCGGTCACCTTCCGCCTACTACAAGCTTGATGGCTCTACAAGGTTGATTAGCTTGAACGATCCTTGCCGCCCCCACAAAACGGTCTGTCGGTACACCGTGGGGTTTTAGTCCGTGCGACTCGGACATAACCCATCCTCTCCCCCGGGAGGGTGGCGTATCCATAAGGGATTTCCCCACGTTAGGTCGCGAATTGCATGTATCAGGCAAAAGCCAAAGCCGAGGTGTGCCGTGCACCCTTGAGCTAGTTGTCAAAATAAAATCGGCTGAGTGCCTTAAGCGTCCGGCGCACGAGGGGGGGCAGCCGGTGTGTACCCGGTCTGTCCCTCTATAGGTAGGAGCCCGGCGGTCACCTTCCGCCTACTACAAGCTTGATGGCTCTACAAGGTTGATTAGCTTGAACGATCCTTGCCGCCCCCACAAAACGGTCTGTCGGTACACCGTGGGGTTTTAGTCCGTGCGACTCGGACATAACCCATCCTCTCCCCCGGGAGGGTGGCGTATCCATAAGGGATTTCCCCACGTTAGGTCGCGAATTGCATGTATCAGGCAAAAGCCAAAGCCGAGGTGTGCCGTGCACCCTTGAGCTAGTTGTCAAAATAAAATCGGCTGAGTGCCTTAAGCGCTCGCATTAGTAGTCCGGTGAAGCTGTTAAGACCTCGCTTGGTCAATAGCGTAGTCAGTTCGAAAAAAAGACTATCTGCAATGTGAAGCACTCCACACTTTGCAGGCAAATTATTTACTCGTATTTTAAAATGATTTGATTTTTTGTATTGATTATATTTAGTAGTGAATTTTGTATATCCATAGCAAGAACACTCCATATGTAAATAATATATTCTATTAGATATAAAAGTGTTTCTATTTTTTTTTAACCATTATTTTTCTATAAAATAGACATCTTATGACAGTGTCTAGCTATTAATGTTTGATAGCCAGCTCTCGATATGACATCCTACCCAAAACTTGCCTCTATTTTATCATTTAATGCATTCAATATTGCCATTTTAAAACTAAAATATCAATATGACTATTTACCTGTGGAATATAGTGAACAATCGCCGTTCCGACTTCTGGATGACATTTTCTACTTTGCTCTGAAATATGAATTATACATATTTACTGATTTAGCAAATTTGAATAATTATGAACTATATAATGTTTAATAAATAAATCGTAAATAATTAAAAATTATATTTAAAAATTTGAGTTAACACAAGTGAATGTTGTTTTAGCATACATAACCTCTGTATTAGTAATTTGTACGTTGAATATCGATTCGATGTCCGCAGGTTTAACCTCCGACGTGTATCAATTTACTTTTTATATTTCGTTTATGTAGATATGCTAATTGGAAGGAAAATATTTTGAGGGAAGATGAATCTGAGAAATGTTATTGCAGTATCAACGTATGTGGAAAAAATACATAAATGCAAATTTCTCGGCGTTTGAAATCAATAATACGCAGTAGACTGTCGTAGTAATTATGCGTCTGTACATATATCGACTATTATTATACTTATGCAGGGCTTTTTTGTGAGGGCCCGCCGTGGCACGCAGTGCCCTTTAAGGGAATTACGAAAATATCCAAAAAGTATCATAGAATCTGAAAAAAGGTATGGCCTTACTTCCGAAAACTAGCGTGCCCCCAATAAAGAAGTGACAAAAAAAGGGCTTGTTCTTATGTCACAAAACACCTACTTTATTTTTAATTTTTTTTACCAATTTCACATATAGGATAGTTGTATAAATTAAATGAACAATACGAAACAGTTCACTTTTTTCTCCTCTGTTTGTCAATCAATTTTTTTTTTTTTTGGTTAATTAGTTGTTATTAAAAAGCTTTAGTGTTAGCAATATTCTTTTTTAAGCAAATTGTTTTTTTTTTCATACAGTCGACTAGTAATAGCTTTTATTTATTTAAAATCGGATCAGTAGTACCGGAGATTACCCCTCACATCTCAATTCACAAAATTTACCTATTTATAATATTAGTATAGATAAATCTCTATTTATGTTTTGTAAAAATATATAACATGAAGAGATAAACCAGAGCGAGTTTCTTGTCGGTTCTTCTTGATGACTGGGTTGTTTTCCGAACCTACACACTCATTATGTCTACGATCTACAACATTTATACACTGTTTAGAAAAAAAACCAGTGAATTTGTTCAGTGACATTGAAATGTAAATCGTCTAATTATGATCATTCCTTGTTTTTATTTTTGTTGAAATTAACATTTTATATGCAAGTCTATTATGATCAAATCAATCAGTTAAAAGTGAGTATTCGTACAAAGTAAGTCGTGGTAGTCTAGTGGTCTGGACCGGTGGAATATACCCGATGTCTGCAGATTCGATCCTGGGCATGAATCAACCAATCTTTTGGAGTTCCCGTACATTTACTAATTTAAATTGGTTACACTAACGGGGGTGACGGTGAAGGAAAACTTCGTGAGGTAACCTGAACCTGAGAAATGTTCTTGTGGTACTACTGTATGTGGGAAAACATACTACTGTGGATTCCTCAGCGTTTGAAAACGTCGATACGTCGTGGGCTGGCGTGGTGAATATGCCATACCTTCCTTCGGGAAGAGGCCTATAGCCCTGCGGTGGGTTTCTTACAGACTGATGGAAGGAAAACATCTTGAGGAAATCTGTATCTGAGAAATATTCTTGTAGTACTACTGTATGTGGGAAAACATACTACTGTGGATTCCTCAGCGTTTGAAAACGTCGATACGTCGTGGGCTGGCGTGGTGAATATGCCATACCTTCCTTCGGGAAGAGGCCTATAGCCCTGCGGTGGGTTTCTTACAGACTGATGGAAGGAAAACATCTTGAGGAAATCTGTATCTGAGAAATGTTCTTGTGGTACTACTGTATGTGGGAAAACATACTACTGTGGATTCCTCAGCGTTTGAAAACGTCGATACGTCGTGGGCTGGCGTGGTGAATATGCCATACCTTCCTTCGGGAATTACATCCAATATACAAAATGTTGACAAATTATACACCTAAGCCTTCCTCGTGAATCACTCTATCTATTAATCAAAACCGTGTGAAAATCCGTTCAGTAGTTTTTGGGTTTATCGCGAACAAACACTAAGGCGCGGCAGAGTACTTTGTTTTAATAATATGTAGTGATTACTTAGTATATCGTTCTAATATTGATTTTAGCCTTTGACCACAATCTGATCTGATGTTATACGACAATGTGGTCGAAGTGGTAAACGTGTTAAATCTAGACGGGTCATGATCTCACGAGTGGAGTACATTTTCAATTTGAGAGTGGTTTTTTATGACATTGGTGGCAAACGAACAGGTGGGTCATCTGATGTTAAGTGATCACCACCGTCCATGGACACTAAAAACACCAGAGGAGTTGCAAGTGCGTTGCCATCCTTTGGAGGGAAGGGTTAGGGGAGGGAGAGGGAGAGGTGAGACGAGAGGGGAGGGGATGTGGGCCTCCGCTCTCACTGACCGGACGAAACGCAACAATGCAAGTACTGTTACTTCACGCCGGTTTTCTATGAGCGGGTGGTACTACCCCGGACGAGCCGACCCATTTATGCTGAAACCAGTAATAGTTTCAGCGTGGCTCTAGCACCATTAAAGTGGTATTTAAGGTGGGCTTAGACAAAGTCTTACCACCGAACTATTATTTCAGCACGATGCTTTCTTCACCGAAAGCTCCGTTTCATTCACAAGGATTAAAAACCTACGTCGATGGGCGTGGTGTCCCTAAACACTAAAAAACTGAGTCAACATCGCTTTGTTGGCATTAATCATTTTAGGCGAAAAATATTACAGCTTTATATAGGGAACTTCAGCGGTGGTAATCCAAAAAAGTTTAATACTTGAGGCAAGTTCGCGTTATCCTTTTTCGCAGGTCTAACCTTTTCTTTTTATAGAGAGGAAAATCCTGTATTGGATACACCTGTGTCCCCCGACAGCGTGAGGGTTATGTGGGACTCTTACCCACTAAAAACCCCTCTGCCGCTCAGCACGAATATGTGGACCAGGATGCGGGTGCACGACTAGCATTCTTCCACTAGTGGTGAATATGCCATACCTTCCTTCGGGAAGAGGCCTATAGCCCTGCGGTGGGTTTCTTACAGACTGATGGAAGGAAAACATCTTGAGGAAATCTGTATCTGAGAAATGTTCTTGTGGTACTACTGTATGTGGGAAAACATACTACTGTGGATTCCTCAGCGTTTGAAAACGTCGATACGTCGTGGGCTGGCGTGGTGAATATGCCATACCTTCCTTCGGGAAGAGGCCTATAGCCCTGCGGTGGGTTTCTTACAGACTGATGGAAGGAAAACATCTTGAGGAAATCTGTATCTGAGAAATGTTCTTGTGGTACTACTGTATGTGGGAAAACATACTACTGTGGATTCCTCAGCGTTTGAAAACGTCGATACGTCGTGGGCTGGCGTGGTGAATATGCCATACCTTCCTTCGGGAAGAGGCCTATAGCCCTGCGGTGGGTTTCTTACAGACTGATGGAAGGAAAACATCTTGAGGAAATCTGTATCTGAGAAATGTTCTTGTGGTACTACTGTATGTGGGAAAACATACTACTGTGGATTCCTCAGCGTTTGAAAACGTCGATACGTCGTGGGCTGGCGTGGTGAATATGCCATACCTTCCTTCGGGAAGAGGCCTATAGCCCTGCGGTGGGTTTCTTACAGACTGATGGAAGGAAAACATCTTGAGGAAATCTGTATCTGAGAAATATTCTTGTAGTACTACTGTATGTGGGAAAACATACTACTGTGGATTCCTCAGCGTTTGAAAACGTCGATACGTCGTGGGCTGGCGTGGTGAATATGCCATACCTTCCTTCGGGAAGAGGCCTATAGCCCTGCGGTGGGTTTCTTACAGACTGATGGAAGGAAAACATCTTGAGGAAATCTGTATCTGAGAAATGTTCTTGTGGTACTACTGTATGTGGGAAAACATACTACTGTGGATTCCTCAGCGTTTGAAAACGTCGATACGTCGTGGGCTGGCGTGGTGAATATGCCATAACTTCCTTCGGGAAGAGGCCTATAGCCCTGCGGTGAGTTTCTTACAGACTGATGGAAGGAAAACATCTTGAGGAAATCTGTATCTGAGAAATGTTCTTGTGGTACTACTGTATGTGGGAAAACATACTACTGTGGATTCCTCAGCGTTTGAAAACGTCGATACGTCGTGGGCTGGCGTGGTGAATATGCCATACCTTCCTTCGGGAAGAGGCCTATAGCCCTGCGGTGGGTTTCTTACAGACTGATGGAAGGAAAACATCTTGAGGAAATCTGTATCTGAGAAATGTTCTTGTGGTACTACTGTATGTGGGAAAACATACTACTGTGGATTCCTCAGCGTTTGAAAACGTCGATACGTCGTGGGCTGGCGTGGTGAATATGCCATACCTTCCTTCGGGAAGAGGCCTATAGCCCTGCGGTGGGTTTCTTACAGACTGATGGAAGGAAAACATCTTGAGGAAATCTGTATCTGAGAAATGTTCTTGTGGTACTACTGTATGTGGGAAAACATACTACTGTGGATTCCTCAGCGTTTGAAAACGTCGATACGTCGTGGGCTGGCGTGGTGAATATGCCATACCTTCCTTCGGGAAGAGGCCTATAGCCCTGCGGTGGGTTTCTTACAGACTGATGGAAGGAAAACATCTTGAGGAAATCTGTATCTGAGAAATGTTCTTGTGGTACTACTGTATGTGGGAAAACATACTACTGTGGATTCCTCAGCGTTTGAAAACGTCGATACGTCGTGGGCTGGCGTGGTGAATATGCCATACCTTCCTTCGGGAAGAGGCCTATAGCCCTGCGGTGGGTTTCTTACAGACTGATGGAAGGAAAACATCTTGAGGAAATCTGTATCTGAGAAATGTTCTTGTGGTACTACTGTATGTGGGAAAACATACTACTGTGGATTCCTCAGCGTTTGAAAACGTCGATACGTCGTGGGCTGGCGTGGTGAATATGCCATACCTTCCTTCGGGAAGAGGCCTATAGCCCTGCGGTGGGTTTCTTACAGACTGATGGAAGGAAAACATCTTGAGGAAATCTGTATCTGAGAAATGTTCTTGTGGTACTACTGTATGTGGGAAAACATACTACTGTGGATTCCTCAGCGTTTGAAAACGTCGATACGTCGTGGGCTGGCGCGGTGATTATGCCCATACCTTCCTTCGGGAAGAGGCCTATGGCGTTGAAGTGGGTCTCGTACAGGCTTTATTTGATTTATTGATTAACTTCCTATTACGTGCAACGCAAACGCAATGTTGAATGAAACTAATTAATATATCTGAAATACTCGTTACAATATCAATGATTTTTAGAAATAATCTCTAATATATGATGATTCGTACAAACCTGAAGGCCGAACCACTTGAACTCGGCGGTGACCAGCTTGTAGCACGTCATCACCGGTTTAACTTCGTTCTTCCAGTTGGGCCCGACGAGCGGACCGCGGCCGGTCTTCACGGATTTGAACTTGGTCGGATCGGTTTCCGGTTTGTAATCGGCAGACGGCAGCGGATCGTTCGCGATGTCTATGTGAACGATTTCGCGGGTCTTCAGCTTCTCTGGGGGTAGCTCGTGCACCTGCAAATTGATTTTGTAAAACGCTTATCTCTTCGAACCTCGTAACGGAAACATCCTCATCTAGGAATTCATCCACAATGGTAAATTTAATTATTTTTTTTTATAGTAGCACGTCAAAATGACTGCTCTGTGCCTGATGGTAAGCGCAGTACAATCCAAAAACAATGGCGACCACCGAGTGACACCCAATCCATCGCCGGTCGCCGCTGTCATGCCGGCCTGCGAAAAGCTGCATATGCACAGACTATGACGGGCTTTTTCGCCATATACATGGTGGTTGCGACCCAGTCAGGCTGTAAAACCTTACCACCCCGCTTTCGCAATTGCCTCGTTCGTTATTCAGCAGGGTGCACCATGTGCAGGTGAGGTTGGCTTGGATGTCTCAAGTCTTAGATGTTATTTGACACCCCTTACACCCCTTTATTACTATGAAACAACTCTACCTAACAAAACTCATGGCAACTTAAGATTTTTTTATATCAGTCTTATAACTGATTCTTAACATTCTTTGATGGAGAACGGTAAGGATCATGCACATTAATGTACGAAGAAGCCTCATAATTAATCTAGTTAGTTTCTGAAGTAAAAAGGTCTTTATAATTTCCCGTCATGACATGCTAATAAGCGTGACCGGCAGAATTGAGCTTGTGCGGCTTGCATCAAATTAGCGACGCGTGCTATAGCAGCCTGTGTACATGTAATATTGACATTTTGCAGGTCATTCATAGGTTTCATTGATTAATAAACTTTATAAGAATGTATATAATTTAAATAATTCACAATATTGTAGGTGAATTTATTACTGGTTTCAGCATGAATGTGTCGGCTCACCCGGGGTAGTACCACCCTCTCACAGAAAACCGACATGAAGTAATAGTGCTTGCATTGTTGCGTTTCGTTCGGTCAGTGAGAGCATGGAGAACCATGGTGTGCATGGGGTGCATTTAATTCGAGACCTTTTTGAAGCAAGTATTTAATACGTATTTAACTATTTTGTAATAATACCGTGAGGGTTTAAGCTCCATACAAACGAATGTAAACATCATAAGCTGACTGTTCGCAGGATAAGTTTTAAAACAGTAGACCATTATGTAAATATTTAAAAACGTGAGCCGCCACCATTTTGAGATGTGTAAAGTTAAAGAGTCAGCGGAGGTGTTAATAATAATAAAGTATAGTCTAGCACCACTTAAGCGATAAAGGCTCAGTGGTTAGCGTATCTTCACACATATCACAGCGTCGATCTTTTTTTTTTTCGAATGACTACGCTATTGGCCTGGCAAGGGCTTAAAAACTTCACTGGACTACTAAGGCGAGCGCTTAAGGCACTCAGCCGATTTTATTTAGGCAACTAGCTCAATGGCGCACGACACACCTCGGCTTGGGCTGTTGCCTGATACATGCAATTCGCGACCTATCTGAGCTAAACCTTTCCACTTTCATGTGTATGCGTGTATGCGTGCACGTGTGTAGAGAGATGTGTAATGTTGTCGCAGTGATATAAGATACTGTGTCACTGTATCGTGCGAGCAGCGCACTCAAGGGCTCCACGCCGAGGGAACGGACCTAGATTTGAGAGAGAGACTAGACTCGATCGAAGTAGGTTAGTGCCTTTGCGAAAAAGCCAGAGCTTTCGTAGAAGGAGAACGTCGCAGTGAAATCATAGCATGGTGTTAGGACTTTTTCTAGACCTGCTTGGCTTGCTACCACCCTAGAGTTGAATATCTATCGCCAAATGCGTGTTACGGCAGTTGCACTTAAGAATCATCGCCTCCCTATAGGTTTTTTTTTATCTGCTGACTCTTGCTCCGCCTTTTTTTTTTGCTGTCGCTAATTTTAATAGTCTAGTTAAAATCGTTTTACATGTGAGCAACTATTGTTATTTTATTTAACTATTCAATATTGGTTTACATTATATTATATTACATATTTTCCATAGAGAATATCTCCTTTATAGCGGCTTCATTTTTATCTCTTATTGGCATTTTTAAATTGTAATCCACTCTCCCTATACGTTGAGGGTCTTTTCCATCATAGACCACGTCATTGCACGTCACTTAAAATTGCGATCTAACGCTAAAACCTTTATCTATACTAATATTATAAAGAGATAAAGTTTTTGAATTTATGAGTTTGTGACGTTGTAGGGGGTAATCTCAGGTACTACGGGTCGGATTTGAAAAATTATTTCAGTGGTATTATAGCTCATTTATCGAGGAAGGTTATATGCTATATATCATCACGCTAAGACCAATAGGGGGGAGTTCCGATCGGACCGTCGACTCGAATGGGTGTCCGTTTTGCTGCGCGCGCTAAGTTCGATTTTAATACTCGTGATTTACTGACGTCAGTTATTGTGTTGTTCCGATCCGGCACAGGTGTGCTGCATACCTGCGTTCCACACCTGCGTTCTTTTTCCTGGAACTGAGTGAGACCTTTCCTTTGTATTTATTTATTGCTTTATCTATTTCTTGGTATATTTATTTATCTATTTATTTACGTATTTCTTTCATTCTTCAGTGATTTATTTATAAATTTATTTACTTTTTATTGTTTGTTTATTTAAGTAGTCTTATGTTATTTTTCCCCTGTCTCGCTCAGGTACTTATTTGCGTTGTTTTCCTATTTTGTTTAGTTTTAAACAACTCCCTTTGATCCGGACTCGGGATAGTCCGTTAAATTCATTAAGGAGCGCCCCCCTGCCTCTCTGGCAGGGAGGTTTCACATGTCATCCTCCGCCCCACTCCCCTCCTCAGGACCCGGTATGGCCTCCGATCGAGAAGTCGGCCTCTTAGAGACCGAACTTATTAGCCTCCGCGGTTTTATATCCAGCATCTGTTCTCGTCTCGTAGACGATCACGATGCGTACGCTGCGAAGCGTCGCATCGAGTTCCCTCACGATCTATGCCAAGATCGAGGCAAGCAACAATTTTCCCATCCCACCCGATCGCGATCGCGATAGCGATGATAGCGACTCCGATTCTGGCTCCGATATGGAGCAAGACCCTCCTGCTTAGCAAGATCCTCCTGCTGAGCAAGCCCCTCATGCGGACGATGGCTTCACTACCGTCACGCACCGCAAACCGCGCTCGCCGTAAAGTAAATTTAAATTCGATCTTATTAAATGCGTGTTGCGCTCGCGCTTTTGTAATCGATCCTTTTTAGTTCCCGCACACATCGCGGTTCTCAGTAATATTTCGAGCCTAGGTCGTCCCCGCGCGGAGCTCTCGTGATATTATTTTCGCGATACAGTGACTCATCTACATCACTTGAACACACATATGAGATCATCTCTCTCACACACGTGCACATACATACACATGGTGGGAGGGTTTTGTTTTTTTCCCTCAACGAACTGAATCGAATAGTTTTAGTTCGTTTCATTCCGATATACACGTATTCATTTGTGAATCATGCAATTTCGAATGTATGGTTCACAAATGTATATATGTATGAATAGCTTAGAATAGTTAGCTAGGTCAGACGCGACTTTTTCCAGGTAACAGCCCAAGCCGAGGTGCGCATGCGCCCTTGTGTATGTTACCTAAAAACCAAATCGGCTGAGTGCCTTAAGCGCTCGCCTTAGTAGTCCGGTGAAGCTGTAAAGACCCTGCAGGGTCAATAGCGTAGTCAGTTCGAGAAATAAAAACCAATAGGGGCGATGCACCAATGAAGCAGGTTTCAAAATCGTTTTTTTTTCCTCTTGAGATCTTAGCGTTGGTCCAAAGTAAGTATTTCACGCGAACGAAATCGCGGGCAGAGACAAGCTGTATAGAAGAAGATTGGCTAGCATAGAATATTTCTCCATGATAAACATATACATTATAATTGTACCAAATATAACAATAGTCTGGTTTCTA
This sequence comes from Antheraea pernyi, assembly GCA_015888305.1. NCBI lineage: Eukaryota > Metazoa > Arthropoda > Insecta > Lepidoptera > Saturniidae > Antheraea > Antheraea pernyi. The sequence goes on from MU158934.1 coordinate 49,517, forward strand.
AGAAACACGAAAAAAAAATGTAACCTTGTCTAACATTCTTAATGCCGTCTAATGCTTACGTCATATTTCTTTTCATTTCTCATCCGCTAAATAGACGCTGGCAAATCTGCATTCGTATTTCAATAACCGTTACGAATTTGAAGGCCTTAGGCCTCTTGTACATGGAACGGCAAAACTACCGGTCGGGACAACGATCTGATGCCGATCAGTTGAAATTTTTCTGCGCCAATCATTGCTCTACCATTCATCATCGCAACATTACATTCGTATAAATGCGTTTTTTTAATAGTTTTAAAGACCTAAGCACAGTAAACTGTTACAACGAAATAAATTAGTTAAGAATAAAATTCAAAGTACAATGAAACGTTTCTATTTATTAACGATAAAACAGAATTGATAGAATTTTCTAGATTATGGCGTTAAAACTGTTATCACTTGGAACAGCGGTTCTCAACCACATTGGTGTGTCGCAAAATTTACAAACTCTCACTTTCATTCGCTTTGTACCATCAAATATTTTGCATGTAAGTATTTAGGGGTGTCGCGGATTTGTAAAACGTATATTAGTGCGTCGCTGTGTAAAAAAGGTTGAGAGCCACTGACTTAGAGAATCGTGCGCGTTCCTTGTTGCGTATGTGCGAGTCGTTATTTGAAACTACATAATATAATTATCTGTTACTTAACAACTATATTATTAGTTTACAGGTACGGCTGTCGTAATCAATGAATTAATTGTAGCCCCATTAGCACCTATACTGTATAATCATCAACAAAATATCTATAACCCTATGTCCCTTTCTATATCCCTGACAAAATGCATTCAAGATGTCATGATGACCAGTTGAGACGTGAAAGCATAACGAACATACAAACACACACACTTTGGGCATATATAGTATCAGTTAGGATTCCCATCAGCGTAACGTGTTTCTTTAAATGCAGCCTGATTAGACAAAAGCTTTGCCACGCGTGCGATGAAAAAACTTAAAAGACGATGTTCTAACAGAAGCCGATAACGCAAAATACTTCTAAATGTGTATACCAAGGTTCTTAATTGTACACGTGTTTGTGTTAACAAGAATCAAGGTCGACTATAATTTTTACGAAACCTTCTTTCTCGCGTGCTCTTCTAAGCGGATAATATGAAGAATATTATTTTACACATGAAGACTGACAAATTCCATCGCATTTTCTGTTCACCTTAAAATCATTAAGCAACGGATGCCTACCTACTAATTTGATTATTGCGGTGTTAACACGGTGACAAGTTTCTTCACACCTAAGTCTTAACATTTTTATATATAAAAATCCAGTGTCATATTGTTTGTCCACACACACAAAGTTGGTATTTATGTATAAATTGGACCAACTTTAGAGATAGGATTATTATACACAGGGTCATTAATGATTCGACGTATTCCCGTTAGAAGGTGAAAGGGGTGAGTGACTATTTGTGATCATTTTAATCCCCATATGTAATATTCAAAAGTGAACCATTTTTGAGTTATCATGTTTTTTTAGCTTTTTTCAAAATAAGTTAAAAATGCAACATAAAAAATTAATTAAAAAAAAAAGTGTTTAAATCTAATTTTTTCTTCTCATTTATAAGGACGATTAAACACTGGTTATTTATTAATATTAAAACAATAATTATCGAAATTTAGAAATGCGAGACGACAAACGTTTTTATTTCAATATCTCTTTTTCTTAGCTCTTGAACAAGGCATAACAACTAGGAACTCATTTCAAAGCAACTGAAAAAAAAGTGATCACAAAGGATGCAGGCGGAAATTGGTATTCGAACTAAACTTAAGGTCGTTCTTCAATATTTCTATAAAATTACTCATATAAAAATAAAACAATACCCAATGTAAATAAAACAAAAAATACAAAATTAAATTAAATTTTAGAAAGAGTAACAGTTTAGTAGTAATAACAATTAATAATAAGCAACAATTAAGACAATTAAAGTTCTTACTTGAAGTGACTTCCCCTATTGCGTACGCAAAGTTGCATTCTTTTTCTGAGTTGTAACTTAATTACCGCAATAGTCAAAATATTCCGCATCGCATTTGCATTTCTAATAATTAGGATTAAAGTATATTCTCGAGCTTGCCTTTGCTCGTCTTTTAAGTATATCTAATTTTAAAATACATCTTTTCTGCGAGCGATTGGTCGTGTTATTATTATTATACCAAAAAAGTATGCCTCTTTTCTGTAGGCTTACGCTTAAAAATGTTTCCTCATCTCCCACAAGACAAGTTAATAGAATTCCGTGTCTGCAATAAACAGTTTGTAGCAGAGTCGCAACTAAGGAGTAAAAGAGCCCCATGCGGCCCGCGAGCCGCGGTTTGCCAACCACTGACTTAGAGTCTGTCCTGATGAGGCGATTTACGCGCGAGTCAAGTCGCGCGTAGACACTGGCGCGTACCCGAGATACTAGAGCTACATATATTCCGTCCAGATGGTGCGGCGCGTTTCGTAACTCGCGCGTAAAACGTGTGCAATGAGCGACTCTCGACTCGCGCGTCCCAAGCGCGAGCGCCGCGAGATACTCAGGCCCCATTGCTGCGTCCAGTAATACGCGCGAGTCTGTGGCGAGTCAACATAGTCGTCAGTCGCCTATCCGTAAGATGTATGCAATGTTTCCTATGGTAAAAACACGCATAAAACGCGGTATCTGTACGCAATATATTTTGAAGCGCGCGAGTCGACTCGCGCGTAAAACGCCTCATCTGGACAGGCTCTTAGTACGTTTTGGATAGCTATTCTCATATATATATTTTACAATACTCATTTGTATGTTATGTTATTTTCATTGTTTACTACATATTCCAGCATGTATTATACGGCATAGTCCGTAGTATGACTTCTTATTAAAGACTAGCGTCTGCCCGCGACTTTATCCGCGTGGAATAGTTAATTTGGGCTAACGCGCAGCAGAAGCTCTCGAACGGGAAAAAAATTTGATACATTATTCATTGGTGCTCCGATCGTATTCTTCCTTGATAAATGAGTTATGTAACACTGAAAGATTTTTTTTAATCGGACCAGTATTGCCTTTGATTAGCGGGTTCAACCAAACAAACAAATCCTCCAGCTTTATAATATTAGTATAGATAAGTATACGAAGGTTTTTGAAGGTGGTAGAGCCACGCTGTAGCTATTACTAGTTTCAGCATGAATGGGTCGGCTCGCTCGGGGCAGTACCACCCTCTCACAGACCACCGACGTGAAGTAACAGTGCTCGCATTGTTGCGTTTCATTCGGTCAGTGAGAGCGCCGGAGTCCCACCTCCTTTCCCCCTTTTCCTTTTCCCTACCCCTCCCCTATACACAGGCTGGCAACGCACTTGCGACTCCCCTGGTGTTTCTAGTGTCTATGGACGGTGATGATCACTTAACATCAGGTGACCCATCTGTACGTTTGTCGCCTTTTCACATTAAAAAAAAATACGATGTAGGTGTCATTAAATAATACTTTGTTCGATTCTACAATTAACGTCATTTAAAGTACGTAAACCTCATGCAGGTGTTAAAACGTTAAACAGTTAACACATCATGTTGCGATGAATGATATCTTCCAACATTTTTATCAAACCAGATTAGGCCCCCCTCGGCAACGGCTCGAGTCTAGGTCCGTTCCCTCGGCGGCAACCCTTTAGTGCGCTGCTAGCGCGATACAGTGACACAAAATCTTACATCACTGCGACAACATTACACATATCATATTCACACACGTGCACGCATACACGCTTAAACATGCAAGTGGAAGGGTTTTATCTTTTTTTCCTTATCAAACTGAAATAGTTTAGAAAATTATCCGATACGAAATATATATAACAGTTATTGAGGTATGTATGCTTGGTACAATATATAATATATGTTTCAACAACTCATATATGTATGAATAGTTAGCTTAGCTTAGCTCAGATAGATCACGAATTGCATGAATCAGGCAACAGCCCAAGCCGAGGTGTGCCGTGCACCCTTGAGCTAGTTGCTCAAATAAAATCGTCTGAGTGCCTTAAGCGCTCGCCTTAGTAGTCCGGTGAAGCTGTTAAGACCTTGCTAGGTCAATAGCGTAGTCAGTTCGAAAACAAAAAAAAAACATTTTTATCAAACGGCCGCCTCACCTAGGTACTAGGGGCGTCGTAGCGCGGCGGTATATAATATGTACATTACACACCTAAATGATAACGTGTTTATCAAGTTATTCCTTATATTAATCTATACCTATTGTCTAATAAGTGGTGTTTTAGAAGTGAAGTGGTATTATTATATTTAATATCAAGCCTATCTTATTATTATCGAAATATAATCAGGCCACTTCCTGAATAAATATTGTAGATTATATTTATTATACTTAGAAAATTGTTTGATCTCGATTCGCACTAGATTATAAAACATTGTGAATGATGCAGACATTGCTAACAACCTTGAACCGCTTCCGTTGCGAAGAGACATTGCCTCACTGAGCGTGTTTTATCGTCTGTATCGTGGCGAGTGTTCTGAAGAGCTGTTTAACCTCAATCCATCTTCTCCTTTCCACTACAGTACTACACGGACGGGTACGCGTCTCCACAGTTTCACAGTAGCAACCATCCCGGCAAGAACGAAGAAGTTCGAGATTGCCACCCAGCCAGTGTGTTCCCTTCCTCTTACGACATGGGGTCCTTCAAACGAGGCGTGAAGAAGCACTTTTGCAGGTCTGCATGAAAGCGATACCTGCCGTTGCTATTTAACACCGACAGTCGCCGTTATTTATGAACTGTACTGTACTTTCCATCAGTGCAGTCATTTTGTCGAAGCAGTTAAAAAAAAAAACAAAGTCATTTTCGTGTCTGCCTGTGTATATATTCCTTTAGTTATTCGCTTTGCTCACTTGGAATTCGTTCCAGCAAGAATGGAGATGCTTTTATAGAGCAGTGGTCTATAAACAACTAATATAAGCTAACTTCCAGAAAACCTAGCAAAAAATAATGTCCTACATTGCAAGATCACTTTTACTCAATTTCATTGCTATAGCGTGTTCTTGTTCGTCCGAATTTAATATAGTTTAAGAGAAAACGCATACAAATTTCGAATCCTGTTTTAATTTTAATACGGAAAAAAAATTAAGAATCACACATTTTCAAAATGATTTGACTCGACTCTTTCGTCCTAAACTGCGCTGCATTAAACATAAGCTGTCATTTATAGAGAAAGACGACCATGATTAAAAAAATCTCATGCTTTCTATATACAGAAAACAACCAACCCCTTATGATAATTATAATGAACTATAAATCATATGCACCCCAAACAATTATTACCATGTCACAAGCAAAGCGAGATTAATCCATAATTGGGGTTTTTCCTTTTCGCTTATTGACCCATAGTGCATAGTGATTTTAATTTATAATAACACTTACATTATACTGGTCTCCGGCATCTGGGACATGGAACGATTCTATACAGATGACAAAATTCTCTTTCATGTATCCGGGATTCTGAAAATAAGAGGCGGATTTAATTTAATATAGAGGTCATCTGTAACTTTTTGTTAATACTACACAAAATACCAGGAAAGCGCTCCTGGTCTTTATGGAACATGTGGCACAAATAGCAAAAAAAAGTAATAAATAAAAGGACAACGGATTTGAGAAAATTAAAAAAAAAAGTGGTGAAAGAAATAGACCAGTATGTCTCAAATGATGTCAGAAGGAAAAAGTCCCCGACTTCAAAAAAAACTTTTTGTTGATTTATATAAATTCTTCTTAGGTTATCCTATAAGTTAATGGAAAAAACACATATGAGTTGGACTTAATTTAATTTGAAACCAAACAGTGAGCCTCTCGGATAATTAAACGGTTTCGGAACGTTATAGAAAACGAAGGAGTTAAAATCGGTAAAGTTATAAAATTATATAATAAAAGTAAAAGAAATATTAATGTTATTCTTACGAACAGCAATAATATATTAAATATAATAAAGAAGAATTGCAAAATTGCTTGCAAGTATTACCGATAGTAATTGGAAAATATTAACCCCATATTTTAGGGTGTAAGGGTTGAGACACCCAAGCTAACCTCACCTGCACGTGGTGCACTCTGCTGATAAACGAACGAGGCAATGGCGAAAGCGGGGGGGTAGGGTTCTACAGCCTGACTGGGTCGCAACCATCATGTATACGGCGAAAAAGCCCGTAATAGTGATTCGCTTCTGCGGGTCGCGTTTCTGGATCAGCCTGTGCATATCCAGCTTTTTGCAGGCCGGCATGATTGTGGCGACCGGCGATGAATATTGTGGCACTCCGGTGGTCGCCATTGTTTTTGGATTGTGCTGTGCTTACCATCAGGCACAGTGCAGTCATTTTGCCGTGCTACAATAAAAAAATCAATAAATAATAATAGTATGGTTGACTCTATATCTACAAGATTATATGTTTACTGCACAAATAAATAAAAAAAGTTATTAACGTACCGTGAGAACGGTCCGGCAGTAAGGGTAAGCGTTCCATGCTTCTTCGTGTACTTCAAGAGAGCCCTTTGGTGCCAGCAGCCTTATAAACGCGGGGACCTTTGATGCCAAATGGTATATCTTGTATGTATACTGGCCTGACGAGTATTTACCACCTGAATAAACGATAATACGATTTAGTATTATAAATTAACCAATAAACAATTCCACATATTCCAACTACATATAATCATCAGTGTACATAACGATATAGAATTTAAATAACTTTGCTGACATTGTCGCTTTTGTTCTTGCATTTTCATCGTAAACATATTTCCCCAGTTTTAACCCACTTTAAGCCTATTGCATCTAAGAGACGACCTTGCGCTAGTTTCCACTAACTAGCAGGCCGAGTGCCTCGTAGTGTTTGTAGTTCATTGCGTTTGAACTCACGGTCGTAGACTTCTTTAACCCGAGCTATAATTTTAATAAACATACAGTATAACTGTTTAACAACATAAATATAGTCAGGACTAGTAACTATAGTCCCCTGGGTTCCATTTGTCGAACCTAGCATAAAAAGAAGTGAAATATTTATATGTAACCCTAATTGTCCTTTTATTATTGAAGCCATATTAAATAACGCTTTTGTATTCCAAAATTAAATTCGATAGATCAATTAAAATTCTTTCCATATTTTGGACAAAATTGTACTTAGTCCTCCATTCGAAATGCATATTTCTCGATATTTCAGATCCAAGATTGGTAAGCCTACTATACTATATGAGTATAATTTAACTTACTTAGTATAAAACTTACTTAGTATAGTATTAAAATACATCAATCTTTATATTATAACGTTTTATCTATGGTTTGTTCAAGAGAATCAATAGAGGTTGGACTGGCGATCTCACTTTATCTATACTGATATTATGAAGAGGTAAAGTTTGTGAAGCTGTTAGAGGTAAAAATAAAGAATACAAAGTTGGTTATAGAATGCACATTTTTTTTACAACTTAAAATTGAAAATTAAGTAGAATGAGTAAAAAATATCTACTGTGGATTTTCACATACATTGAAAGTTATCAGTAGCTTCTATAGTAAAATGATGTTGACTTGGCGAGTCTCATTTTCAAGAGGACAATAATAAAATACAATTTATTTGAAAATAAATCATTTACACTTAAAAATCTCAAACCAAAGGAAAATTATACACGATAAACGTTTATAATTCGCTAACATTATACTTTATAAAAATATAACCATTATTTTTTTTGTAACGTATACACCCAGTGGTTTTTTTAATGAATTATTAGGAACAGGATTCAAATGACTGAAATTTCAAATAAGGAATTCAACCATTTGTAAACGTAAACTTCCACTTCGAGTTGCTGTTTGTTTTAACCATATATAAGATATATGCATAATATTGATACCACTATAGTTCACATATTGATCCACCAAATAATTTCCTTTTGGCATTATCCGGAAAATCGATAATGTATTTTGAGACTTCGTTGTCACACCTAACTACCTATCTATGGACTGATCATTTTGTGGCTGTTAAACCAACCAACCAAATATCCTCGATTAGGATAGACCACAAAGATATATTTACGCGAACGAATTCGTAGACAATCTGCTAACGTTAAATAAAATAACTCTCTCCGTAGGATTTCAAATATTTTTTTTAAAAGTGAAACTACTTATGAAAGGGCTTTAATATTCTGACCCGCAAGCGTTTTGTATGAAGAAAAGTGATTAGAGTAGACACTGTGTCGAGTAGAGCAGGAGCAGTGTCTCGTTTGCCTTCTGGTATTGGAGAACTGTAATACATACGCTCTTCTCGCTTTCTTTTTGAAAGTTTCACTTATACTGCGTGTGAACTACACACGTTTTTTTTAAATTATCTATATATTAATACGTGAAGCCTAAACTTTGTATCATATACACACATGTAAATAAAAAAGACAATTTGACATCCGTCAATAATGAACATCAAAAAAGGTTGCGAAAGAGGTTGCAATGCTCGACTGTATGTATTATTTTACTCTTACGTTCCAATTACCCTTTTTCATTCTACATTCAATGATATAAACCCTAATAAAATTCAAATTTAAAAAAATCAATGAACTATGGTCGAATGTCGACCTCTGGGCGCCCACTAGTACATTAAAAATATGCATCCCAGTAAAAGCATACTTTATAAATTTACTGCTGTAACTGTGTACTGCTGTATAACACTGCGAGTCTGTGACGAAGCAAACTTGTTTCGCGTTTCACAATTGCTTTATATTGATTGTGTAACGTAAGATAAAGATCCTGGTTAGTCAATAAAATTGAAAGGCGATCGGATGTAGGCAAAAACCACTGCGAAGATCTTGTCGAATGAATTCACTTATGTCTAAGAGCAACTCAAAAAATATAGTTGTAAGAACCTCGTATATTTGTCTTACCATGAAGCTGGTTTAATGATCTTGATTGGTTTTCTATTAAAAATATATTGTATATATTTATGCTAGTTATCTATATACATACATATTAAATACATATAATAAAAGTGTAACAAGGCCGAGTCTGTACATGAAATATTTTTTGAAAATTATAATCGAGGTGGACTTTGTTATCGATATAGAAGCCAAAAATAATCTATGTACAATTTTTGTCTGCCTGTCCCTGTGAACACGTATCACTCTGAAAATACTGAACCAATTTTGTCAAAACTTGACACAGTGATAACTAATATTATAAAATTATATTTAGGATACTTTTTATCCCATAAAACGCAAGGGATTCTCCAGGATAACGGACGAAATTAAAAAATTTGTAATTAATGAAATTCTTGACGGATTTTGGTAAATTTTCTTTGCGCTATATATAGCAGACAAATTACATTAAAGCTATATTTCATATTTTTATTGTTTTGTCTTCGATGAATTCCTGGTACTACCGATGGGATTTTGAATTTTTTTTTCAATTTTAGGATGGTATATTATCCCTTAGTATTATAGACAATGTTTATTTTGGCAAATATATATTTTCAATAGTCAATCACAAGGAATGTAATTCAAATCGGCAAAAATTCATTTATCGCCAATATATGTAGGTTAGTTTTTATCTTAATTGGACCTTGTAGGTGATGCTGCGAATGGGCTCTAGGCTTATTTTTGAAAGATTTCTCACATACCAACTGGGTATATGTTTGAATGAGTCCCTGGATAGTTTGGAATCACAATTAGAAACGGTAGATATCGCTGCAATCGGGTTTATCAAGATTTTTTGCGTTTAACAATACAATTAAAATCGGTAATATCCGATTTGGTACAGACGAAGTTGCAAGGGTCAGCTAGTAAAAGCTAAAGTTGTGAATATATTCGCAGAAGGTAACCCGTGGAAGTACAGATTCGATACCAAAAGTCTTTCACTCACAGAAACCTATCTTCAGCTGTTTCAGACCTAATAGCCATCCTAACATTAGTGCGAACGTGATTTTGTTTGTTAAGTTTTTACACCTTAACAACTAAACCGATTATCATGAAATTTCGCATAGACGTTGTCAGTATGAAGTTGTAAAATTCGGTAACTCTTTGAACATTGTTTTTGAACCTAATTTAGCAAAATTACAATATTACAGTACAATAGTACAATTTTTTATAGGTGGTAGAGCCATCACTAGTTTCAGTATGAATGGCTCGGCCCGCCCTGGGTACTAGCACCCTCTCACAGAAATCCGACGTGAAGTAACCGTGCTTGCATTGTTGCGTTTCGTTCGGTCAGTGAGAGCGCCGGAGGCCCACGTCCCTTCCCCTTCCCCCCCGCCCTCCATCATACACAGGCTGGCAACGCCTCCCGACTCCCCTGGTGTTGCTAGTGTCTATGGACGGCGGTGATCATTTAACATCAGGCGATCCACCTGTTTGTTTGCCTCCTCTTGAAATAAAAAAATAAAATAAAATGCCAGAATAGTAATGGGCCAGATACGTCTGTGTAAATGACTGCAAAATACTGAGTCTACAAAATATTGATATTGAATACGGATATTCAATATCCAACTGTGCACAATCCCGTAACGGTCCATAAAGGTAAGAAGAAAATAAATAGTGATATACCTATGAATCGCTATAGTCTACATCTGCATATCAGAAGAACTAACGCGAGAACTAGGTTTAGCGCGCACCGTTTACATAGACGCGTGGGCTGGAGCGAACTACACGTAAACTGAGATATAAAGTAACAACGATTTATTTTTAGAACTGATTGAGTTGAGCGACTTGAAACAAAATGTGTTTTAATAACTCAACTCCGTTGAACTTAACATATAGTGTATTATAAGATAATCTACGTAAATAAAAATCAATTACCGAATATATGTATGTACGCGCGTCCATTTAAGACAGCTGCATCTATTTGTTTAATTATTTTTTGACGCTATACTTCTTTTGGCGCGTTAGGGAAAAATTATGAGAGTAAATTTTTACGATGCGCGCGCACACCGTCACGAAAAACCGACACCCTGAAGTTAGCTACAGTCAACTTTTTCTCTTGTTGGTGTCGTTTTTTCTACAAACGTAAAATAAGGCGAAAGATAAAATTTTTGAAAACATTTTTATATTGTTACGCCTAAGAAGTATAACTTCTAACGAGTGTACATAAGTACACACACATTTTTTTTGTTATGTAAAAGTTGATATGAAAGGAAACATTTAAAATATCCGACGGAAAAATGAAAAACTGGGTTAAAAATTAATTGCATATTAAAGTGTATGTAAAATGTTGACATGCTATTTTATTTAACCAGAGTCCTGAGAACCATAACGATTTAAGCTCCATTCAAATGAACCACCCTCTCATAGAAAACCGACGTGAAGTAGCAGTGCTCGCATTATTGCGTTTCGTTCGGTCAGTGAGAGCGCCGGAGGCCCACCTCCCCTTCTCTCTCTCTGCCTCCCCTAATCCCTTCCCCCAAAGGGTGGCAACGCACTTGCGACTCCTCTGGTGTTGTTAGTATCCATGGACGGTGGTGATCACTTAACATCAGGTGACCCGCTAGTTCGTTTGCCACTTATGACATTAAAAAAAATGAATGTAGACGTCATGAAGCACAGGTCAACAGACGATTTGGCAGCATAAATTTAAAAAAAATACCGAATTAATTAAAACATTTTTAAATATATGATAATATAAAAATTATATATTATAACTGTCACATTTAATACAACACATTGTCATATAAATAAATGTATTATTGCGATCATAGACAAAACTTTGAACGCACAGGGTACCTACATCTTGAGATTTAAATCTTAATTCAGAAGCTGAAGGGTTAATTACGTGGTCGTACTGTAAAGGTAGAATTTGGTCTCATTTTCTCCGTTAGTACACACATACGAAGTCGAGGCGAGTAGATAGTAAAGTGTAAAAAACATCGAGAACCTACGACATACTTATATGAAATTGTAAATAAAAAATCTTCAGTTGAACGTTTCACACTAGAAGATTAACGACGGGCGATTTTCTGTATATGTTTTACTGTCTGTAATCTTGTACATTTGTAACATTCAAACACTGCAGAAGCGCGTATGGAGGCGTTAAAATAAAATCATGACGTCATCAAATTATCACAGAGTATAATCAAAGGCAGTAAACTTGTTATTACACTTTATTTTATGAAAAGGTATTTAATAGTGATAAAATACAGTGGTATGATAAAAAAAAACAAGTTAAATTATTTTATACAACGAATTCGTGGTGGTCGAGCGGTTTGTACGGTGGAATTTCAATTAGATATCCACAGATTCGAACTCCTGTATGTACCATACGAATTTTTCGGAATTCGCGTACTAATCTAAATTGGTAACACTATCGGCTGACGGTGAAGGAAAACATCGTGAGGAAACCTGAACCTGAGAAGTGTTCTTCTGATACCACCGTATGTGGGAAAATATAGTACTGTGGATTTCTCGGAGTTTGAAATCGTCAATACGTGATTACGCCCATACCTTCCTTCAGGAAGAGGTATGTGGCACCGCAGTGGGTCTCTTACAGGCTGATGTTGATGATTTATTACCTCATGCAAAGCAAATGCAATGTTTGATGATACTAATTACAATATCAATGATTTTCAGAAATAATCTCTAATATTACTTATCGATTACGTGACGCTGTCACAAACAAAACTTAACGAAAAAAACATATGCGAAGGATGTGTTATGGACGTACTAAACACAACAACACTTGAACAAACATCACGACTATGTAAACTGGCGAAACTGACGTCACAGTCTGTTCTTAAGGTATATTATAACACTTTAGTGGCTTAATACAAAAATGACTTATTTGTAATACAGCTACGGAATATTTTGACACATATATATTAAGACGAATACTTGAAGACAGGGCGCAGTAATGTACTTGCGTTATGCTTCATATATATATTATATCAAGATGTGGATTTGAAGACAGGGTGCAGTAATGTACTTGCGTTATGCTTCCTATATATATTATATCAAGATGTGGATTTGAAGACAGGGTGCAGTAATGTGCTTGTGTTATACTTCTTACTTTTAAATCTATGCAGTTATGGTGTCTCGCTTAACCACGTTATCAGAATTGTTCAGTTTAATTCCAACCAATTAAATACTTATACTAATTGGTATGTACTAGTATTAAATAGGGAATAGTACCTCTTTCTAGATGAAAGGTACTCTATGTCATTTTCTGTGGCCCTGACAACGTATATGAAATATTTCATGATGATATTGAGCTAGTATGGTGTAAGAGGGTAACAAACTCATATACACATTTATAATATCAGTAAGAATAGGGTTGCAGAACGACATGCTAATGACCGATGTGTTCCTGAATTTAACGAACGTAATATATTTAGGACTACAGATATACATAGAGTCACTAAATAAACGTTCGTTATTATTTATTTATTGTATTCTTTAAAATCCATAATATTGTTTACAGTTTATATATGAATAATTCTATAGATATTGTGAAACCCGAGGAATAATTTACAAAATTATAAGAGTTAGAACAGAATACGTTTATCTATTAACAGTAGGCGTGTTTCATCTTTGATCTTGTGTTACTCTTAACTAGTATTCAACATTGACACATCAACAATGGGGTGCAGTAATGTACTTGCGTTATGCTTCCTATATATATTATATCAAGATGTGGATTTGAAGACAGGGTGCAGTAATGTACTTGCGTTATGCTTCCTATATATATTATATCAAGATGTGGATTTGAAGACAGGGTGCAGTAATGTACTTGCGTTATGCTTCCTATATATATTATATCAAGATGTGGATTTGAAGACAGGGTGCAGTAATGTGCTTGTGTTATACTTCTTACTTTTAAATCTATGCAGTTATGGTGTCTCGCTTAACCACGTTATCAGAATTGTTCAGTTTAATTCCAACCAATTAAATACTTATACTAATTGGTATGTACTAGTATTAAATAGGGAATAGTACCTCTTTCTAGATGAAAGGTACTCTATGTCATTTTCTGTGGCCCTGACAACGTATATGAAATATTTCATGATGATATTGAGCTAGTATGGTGTAAGAGGGTAACAAACTCATATACACATTTATAATATCAGTAAGAATAGGGTTGCAGAACGACATGCTAATGACCGATGTGTTCCTGAATTTAACGAACGTAATATATTTAGGACTACAGATATACATAGAGTCACTAAATAAACGTTCGTTATTATTTATTTATTGTATTCTTTAAAATCCATAATATTGTTTACAGTTTATATATGAATAATTCTATAGATATTGTGAAACCCGAGGAATAATTTACAAAATTATAAGAGTTAGAACAGAATACGTTTATCTATTAACAGTAGGCGTGTTTCATCTTTGATCTTGTGTTACTCTTAACTAGTATTCAACATTGACACATCAACAATGACTGAAACTGTTTAGCAATTAAAAAACTTTACCGGGTATACTAGAATATACCTATACTAGCCTCAGCCCCCGACTTCATCCGCCTGGAATAGTTACTTTGGGCTAACGCTAACACGCAGCGGATGCTCTCAAAAGGAAAAAAAACTCCGATTTTGAAACATTCCTAATTGGTGCTCCACTCCTATATCGTAAGGATATATAGCTTACCTCGATAACAGAGATATCTAACACTGAAATCATTTTTCAAATCGGACCAGTAGTTCCATAGATTAACGCGTTCAACCAAACAAAAAAATCCTCTAGCTTTATCTTATATATTAATACGTGAAGCCCAAACTTTGTATCCCTTTTTAAGCAAATTGCGCGAACGGATGAACGTGAAATTTGACATAGTTAAAGTTTATATGGAGGAGAAGTGCAGAAAGTTCTTTATTTTATATAAAATGCATTAGAAGTATATTAAATTAATTAAAATATGCATTACTCACACTACTGCTTCAATTTTACACAACATATACACGCATGTAAATAAAAAAGACATTTTGACATCTGTCAATAAAGGACTTCAAAAAAGGTTGTGAAGTAGGTTGCTATGCCCGAGTGTATGTATTATTTTACTCTTACGTTCCAATTACCCTTTTTCATTCTACATGATAATGATATTATTATTATGGTTAATTAATTTATTTAATTAAACCTAATTATTATTAGGTTGTGATATTAACCCTAATAAAATTCAAACTTTAACTATGGTCGAATGTCGACCACTGGGCGCCCACTAGTAATATTAAATATAGATATTGTGTACATATTCTCCGTATTTTTTTTTCGAACTGACTATGCTATTGATCTGTTAAGGACTTTACGGCTTCACCTGATTACTTCTCCGTATTGACATCAACTCCCATATAAATTCCTCATGGCGATCCGTTCGGCATGTAACTTTTGACAAAGCAGCGTCTTCAAATGTTCAAATATCTAAGCATACCGATACTTTATGACGATTAATGGAACAGTACAAAAGTCGATATGCTGCAACGCCCCCTAGTGGTGTATTATAGTAAAATGAATAGCTTAAAAACTTCTATAGAATAAGTATTTCACAAACGATAAGCTCATAGCCTACAAAGAGAAATGTCTCATCTCATTTGTATACAAAAAAATTGCCAGGTTTTATGCTTGCCTGCAGAGATACCTCTCCATAAATGATATCACTGGTAATAATGTGCCTTATAGTTATTTTGTTGTCGGCACCATAGTATTATTAATCTTAACAGATGTCAGTGGTCTAATGTATAAAAAAGAAAACGCTACATTTTATTAGCAAAGAACCATCAATAGCATATTAAAATTATCATGGAAAACTTTTTATATCACTCTACCACACAATATAATAAACAAGGAAAAGATCTACTTCACAAGAAGAAGAAAATATGTAATTAACGATAGATTAAGATATAATTAAAAGTTTAAAAAATAAAATCTTTAGTGGCAAGCTCTACATAACACAATAAGAATATTTCATACTACAGTATATAAATTAAATTCTCTGAAATACAGATTATATACGAGTGAAACACTGAAACTTGATACAACATCTATGCAAATTTAATACAAAATTAAAATTCACGGACATTTGTAAACTTCAAGACATTACTACTCTTTTATAATTGAATAGCCTTGAAAATAATTTAATATAAATTAATTCTTAATAACAATCTCGCTGAAACATTTAACGTACAATGGATGGTTGTGTTTCTGTGAGTAACTGTGACTAGATTTAAGAAATATGTAAAAAAAAACGTAGCTAAACTAAACAATGTGCACCAAACCAAGCTTTTGCACTACAGCCGTGTTATTACAAAAAAGTTAATTACGTATTAAATACTTGGTTTAAAAAGGTTTCGTAATAAATGCACCGCACTCGCCCGAGGAAAGTTCGCGTTATGCTTTTTCGCAAGTCAAACCAAACGTAACCAAAGCGAGACAAAAGAGCAAGATGGCGAACATTCAGCGACCGCAGTGCATTTAATAGACCTTTTTAAAACCAGGGTTCAATGCGTATTTAACTTTTTTGTAATAGCACCGTAGATGATTTACTACCAAACGATGTATGTTCAAAAGCCAATAAAGATACTATTTATAAGTCTAAACACTGTTTAACGTATGAATCTAACTATAATATAGGCGGAGTAATCAACAGTTATACCAGATTCATTACAAGTGGGACATATAGCACAAGTCTCCAAGTTATTTAGCTTAGATTCATCAAGTTTCGAACTTGTACCATCCTTACCATCGGCCGTATTACCTTGTTCGCCTAGGAAAGTACAAATTGTTAAAAAAACATTCACACTCTTATATAGCTAATTATTTTGATATTTTTAAATTATTTTAAACTAGCAGGCCCGGCAGAAGTTGTCCCGCCCTGATTATGAAAAAAATCCTTGACAAATTATAAAATAAAACGTTCCTCATGAATCACCCTATCCACTGATGAAAACCGCATGAAAATCCGTTCGGTAGTTTTTGAGTTTATCGCGAACAGACAGACAGACAGACAGACGCGGTAGGGGACTTTGTTTTATACTATGTAATGTAATGATATATGAGACTGTTGTCAGTTTTTTTGCGTAGCATATCTTAAGAACAATTTAATATATAATTATTGGCCAAGAGGAGGCAGTAAATTATATGTCAAAGAATAATGTCCTTTACATAGATTCAAGGGTACGCAAAGAAGTCACAGTTTACAGTTTTAAAGATAAATTCACGTGACACAAAAAAACGTCGAAGGGAGTATGGCAGAGGAAAATCAATTAACTCAAGATAATTTTAAAGTCAACAAACAATATGACCTTCAAAAAAGATATATACCATTTAACCTTAATTCATATCCGACATTTTATTGCCGTTAAATACAAATAATATTACTTCATATTCAATTGCATTTTTATTATATTGGAGCAATAATATTATAACTAAAACGTTGTAGATACGTCATAGGTCCTTCGACAGCGCCTTGTTAAAACTTGGCCAGTTAGCCTATTTTTGATGACTGCCCCGTCGATCCGACCGTATCTAAACAACATATAAGACAGCGTGGCGTTACAATATTACTTTACGTATGTGTGCGTTATCGTGCCATTTATTTTGTCACAATATCAAGTTGGTGACGTATCTTCAATTTTTAATTATAATATCATTGTATTGGGGCCTTGTATTTTTATATTCCCGCGCATATCATAACAATAGATTACCCGACTCTGTATGGAAATAAAGATCTGCCTATTATTTCTTTTACAAGTGTTTCACAATAGAAAATATATACAATGATAATAAATTACTCACCGAGCAACGGATAGTCTTTGAAGGGTTCATTCTTTATAACTTCAATACCTTCACCACCGCCAGTTTCATTTTTGGAGACCTCCGCTACGCTGAACAGCTGGGCGACTTGGTACTGAACAAGAAATACATTATTTTTAAAACATGGACCTGATAGTAATCGTTATATTATACATATGAGCCTACTTTGTAACAGGTGCATCTATATAAAATATTATAAAGGTGAAGAGTTTGTTTGCTTGAACGAGCTATAACGTGGGGAAATCCCTTATGGATACGCCACCCTCCCGTTTAACGGTCTGTCGGTACACCGTGGGGTTTTAGTCCGTGCGACTCGGACATAACCCACCCTCTCCCCCGGGAGGGTAGCGTATCCATAAGGGATTTCCACACGTTCAAAAAAAAAAAAAGGTACCTACTACTGTTTCGATTTCAAAAATTCTTTCAGTTTCATTGGCTATATATCATCACGCTAAGACCAATAGGAGCGGAGCACCAATGAAGATTTGAAAATCGAAGTTAACGTACGTATTATTTAAAAATATTTTCAATATCTACGTAAACAAAGTCGCGAATTAAAAATAGCGTTGAGCCAAATTAACTATTCCACGCAGACGAAGTCGCGGGCAGTAGCTAGTATATATATTTATAATGTTATTTCTTTACTAATCTAGAAGCGTTGTACATATAACCCCTACACGTTGTCATGTCTCTTGATTTTTTTATTCTGTTGTGTTCATTCAATTGAGAACTTGATAGCCTAGCCACTAGGGCTGTGTTAATTGGTCGTGTTTTGTAGTTTTTACACACTTCTGTTTCCTCGTAATCTTTCTTTGATTTCTCCATAGCAGTCGTCATAGAATCGTATGTAATCATAATATATCACACTTTTACCTTTATCATATCATAGCAAAAGAAAACTCACAATGTTTTATACAAAAAAAAAATGCAAACTAATCGAATATTCCTAAACGGAATCGATGAACAATCTTTTTTTTTTCCTTCGAACTGACTACGCTATTGACCTAAAAAGATCTTAACAGCTTCACCGGACTACTAAGGCGAGCGCTTAAGGCACTCAGCCGATTTTATTTGGGCAACTAGCTCAAGGGTGCACGACACACCTCGGCTTGGGCTGTTGCCTGATACATGCAATTCGCGACCTATCTGAGCTAGCCTATTCATACACATATGAGTTATTGAAACATATATGTGTACCAAGCATACATAACTCAACAACTCTTATATATATATATCGTAACGGATATTTTCTAAACTATCCGAAAAAAAAAATCCACTTTCATGTGTAAGCGTGTATGCGTGCACGTGTGTGGAGGTGATATGTGTAATGTTGGCGCAGTGATGTAAGATTTTGTGTCACTGTATCGCGCGAGCAGTGCACTCAAGGGCTCCACGCCGAGGGAACGGACCTAGAGCTGAGCCGCTGCCGAGGGGCGACTAACCTGGTATTTTAATCGATAGGAATTACTCGTATGTGTTAGACACAGAAAAACATTTTAAAATTATTAAAAAAAAGATAAAAGTGCAAACCGACAGGTATAATATTGTATAATAAATAGATTTTTAACTTTAAAAAAGTTCGAATTCAACTACAATTGTTAACGAATCCAAACAAATCTGAAACAAATACCGCTTTTGCAAATTTCAGTTACAAATTCCATATTTGAATTGTCACAATGGGGATTTGTGAAATCTTGAACATCCGTACCGATTTTATTATAAACCAAAATTAAATTGCTATAAAATAAACACAATCGAAATGTTCTATATTTTTTTATTATATTAGGCGGTACGATGATTTATCGCTCGCAAAGAAACCTGAACATTGTAGTTTTGCTTCAAAACGTGATTACTGATTATTTATTACTTCATTACGTCAAGCGACTCGTTATTTCATTGCCAATATGAAGGTCAAACTGTTACAGTTGCTATTGAGTTTTTTTAACTTTATATATAGCGTGTGATGATAATCTCACTTTATGTTAAACTAGTAGGCACGGCGGACGTTGTCCCGCCCTCATAATAAAAAAAAACCTTAAAGTTAGACATATGCTGTCGCTGACTTTTTTGTAGGCATTATAAAGCTCTACAACTTTTCTCTAGAACTCAAGCATATATCTCTCATCGTTCGTAAGGAAAGTCTTCGTTCGCGTAGTCCGGTGAAGCTGTTAAGACCTTGCTTGGTCAATAGCGTAGTCAGTTCGAAAAAAAAAAAACTTCGTTCGACCGTTTTTTCTCCGACTTACTTTGCAAATCCGACTATCAGAAATAAGTCTTTTCATTTTTCGAGTTAATAATATATATAGTCTATGACACTCACAAATAACGTGGCTTTCTATTGGTAAAGGAATTTTCAAAACCGGTTTAGTAGATCAAGAGATTACCCCCTACAACGTTACAAACTTTACCTCTTTATAATATTATTATTATATTATTATTAATTATTATATTAGTATTAGATGAAGATGAAGTTTAAGATGGTAAACACGCCTAACACGTATATTAGGTAGGTGTTTGGCGACATACTTTCAACTCGAGGTTTGATTATTTGGGTATACATTGCTGTTCTCAAAACCCAAGCGCATAATCTGATCACTAAAACTATTAAAGTCATTCATTTGTACTTTATGTGTTTTTTAAATGACAAGTGGCTGTAAACCTAAACAGACCGCCAATCTGATGTTAAATGGTTATATGGTAAATATAGGGTATATAAGCAATTATACAGCATAGGCCTATGTGGTGGGTCTAAGACCCACTCACCCTTGAAGGGTCTATCAACTCAGACCGCAGTCGGTGTCCCTTAGGAGGGGACAACACCTGTCGGGGGAGTAGACGTAGTGCCGCTTAGGCAGCGTCTGCTCCTCCGCCCAAAAAGTGTAAGAAGGTACCATGGGGTTTTATTTCGTGCGATTCGCACAAATTCATCCTTTGCTGCCCGGCGATATGAATATCCGTTAGAGATTTCCCCATGAAAAAAGGGGCATCACTGTTGTGGTTGCCCACCGTAAAGAACGTGTTCCAACCCCTTCTTGAAGACTCCCATGTCATAACCCTGGACGAAGATCGTGACAGATAACCCATTTCACATAACTAACATACGGATAATATGTCTGCTGAATTCAAATAATGAGGTTTCCGTAAATTAGCTGTCAAAGCGTTTACAAGATGACACAATCGAAGTTGTATCTTTATTGTACAAAGTCTTCTGAAAGTAGTAACGTGGTCGTTGTACTGCCATATTCTTATTACTTAATGTAATAAGCAAATATCTACTTGCATCATAATCATTATTTCATTACATAGTATAAAACAAAGTCCTCTACCGCGTCTGTCTGTCTGTCTGTTCGCGATAAACTCAAAAACTACTGAACCGATTTTGATGCGGTTTTCAGCAATGAATAAAGTGATTCACGAGGAACGTTTTGGTATATAATTTGTTAAGGATTTTTCTATAATCAGAGCGGGACAACGTCTGTCGGTCCCGCTAGTTGATTAAAAACATAATATATTGCACGTATAATACCGAGTGAAAGATTAATAAATGCAAATGTTAAACTCGTATAATAATATTTTGAAATTGTTTGGTATTAACCTCTTGGCTGTACTATGCGCAAGACCGAACTTAAAGACCGAATTTCTTCCCTACTGTCCTCTATCTTATTCACTTTTTATATGTAGATATTTAAACCCAAAACATTCACTTTTACATTCGAACTTTTAAACATTTACTTTTACAAACCTGACGATTCCACACAAGACAACAAAACAAACAGCTAAATATGTGCAGCCGTTCTGCAGTAATGAGGTTACATACGCCCGACAATTGATTTTCATTATTATAGGTTTCTCCCGTTTCAATATCTATCTATCTAATACCTTGAAACGAGCAATTCTTGTATATGTAGGAGCTACGGGTTCGCTACTATAAGATTCTAGACTGACAAGGACAGCGTAATAATAATACTCGGAGTGCGTGAAATAGACTGTTTATTAATATGACCATATAAGGTATTTATAGAGACGCGATCGTTCATTTGTTTGAACGACGTTCTATTTACAATATATACAAAAGTTGTCTGCCAAAGAGGATGACATACTCTGTAGCTATATATATTTTTATATTGTTATATATTCAGGATCTCGGAAACGGCGGCAGCGATTTCCGTGAAACTTAGTATGTAGGTGGTTTCGGTGACGATAAATCGATCTAGCTCACAGAATTTCACTCACAGAAAACTTTTTTATCTGAGTTTTCAGGCAATGAAAAAATATAACTAGAATATAAAGGTAAATTTCGCTGCCGCTTTTAAACAAAAATAACTCGAATGGAAATCGGCTGCTACGAAAATCCGTCTAACCCCAGTTCGAACCCGAGTAAGTCCAAAAGAGATTTTTTTTTATATGTAACATACTAATTTTGTGATGCAAACCTAACAGTTTATTTTAATTTAAAAATGTTTTAAAGAACCGAGCTAGGTACGGTCGTCCAGGTACTAAAAATATAATTTAACCAAAGACCTACAAACAAGGAAGGTCAATTTATCACATGTCTCGCAAAACCAAGTAGAATATCTGCGGAAAATTATCCAATATTGACTATCATCAGCATACTACGTTCATATCACAAAGTGATAATCTTTATGTATATAATTTCAAAGTTCAACGTGCGTTGTCATCGAATTCCTCCTAATCGGCTAGATTGAATTTGATAAATTTTCGAAGTGGAAACTTCTTTAGGCGCGTTGCGCGGTATTTTTATGAGATAACGTTATGATTTCACGTCATGACATGCAAGTAAAGCGTGACCGAGTGTATTGGGGTTGCGCGGCTTGCGTCGGATTAGCAACGCCTAGTATAGCAGCCTGTGTATGTATGTCTAATGTCTAATATTGATGTTCTGTACTGATATTGTGCAGCCGTCAAAGTCGCTTTCTCTGTCCCTATATCCCTAAGTATGCTTAAAACTACGCAATGGATTTTGATGCGGTTTTTTTAATAGATAGAGTGATTGAAGAGGAAGGTTTATATGTATATTAACATCCATTAAATAGTGGAGAAATATTTTTCAGGTTTCTAATGTGATGTCGTAAATAATTACATAACCGATTCGATGCAGACGAAGTTGCACGGATCAGCTAGTTAATTAATAAACTGTATAAAAATGTATATAATTATTGTTCAGAGTGTTAATAGATGTGAAAATCAGATTAATTTTTATATTTTTTTTTTTTTTTTTTTTTTTTCATGTCATAGGTGGCAAACGAACAGGTGGGTCACCTGCTGTTAAGTGATCACCACCATCCATGCACACTAACAACCCCAGAGGAGTCGTAAGTGCGTTGTCATCTTTCGGAGGGAAGGGTTAGGGGAGGGAAAAGGAGAGGAGAGGGGAGGGGAGATGGGTCTCCGGCGCTCTCACTGACCGAACGAAACGCAACAATGCAAGCACTGTTACTTCACGTCGGTTTTCTATGAGAGGGTGGTACTACCCCGGGCGAGCCGACCCATTCATGCTGAAACCAGTAATAGTTTCAGCGTGGCTCTACCGTGGCTATACCGTGGCGTGGCTATATATATAATACAATTCATACTACAATTCATTAAAAAATTCAGAAGAGAACACGGTAATTTCATCGTTTTGGGTTTTCATTTCTGTCCGCAATCTTTATTACTGCCTCAACTTTTTATTTTGTATGTGCTTGAACGGGTTCCTGGACGGAATCATAGAACTGGGTAGATGGCGCTGCGATTCGATTCCAGTTTTTTTTTTAATTATCAGAGCAGAACATCTGCCGGGTACGCTAGTACTAATATATATTTTTAAGATAAAGTGTAACAAACAATGTCACAGTTAAGAAACTAATACCCATTGCGAATGGTTGCCGTCATTCCGATCTGCACATACGACAGTAAAATCCTCTTTTAGATTACACACTCGTTGTTCTTAAAGCCCGTGCGCGATATTTTAAAGGGTCGGTGACGCGTATGTGACACCTCCGGTGTTGCTTAACATCAGGCGGCCCGCATGCTTGTTTGCTACCATCGTGGTATAAGAAAGAAACTATCTTTTTCCCGTTTGTTTTGGGCGACAAAAGTTTTGATACGCGATATTAAAATATACTATTCCTGAAAATTTTATGAAATAAAAATGAGCTCTTTAAATACACTCTTTATTCGTACTCTTTTAAAAATATTTTAATTGTAATTCAATAAATCCGCCATTTTCGTTGCTATTTATAAAATAATGTTCTCAATTCTCAATATAATTGTGATATCATTACAGAGTATAACACAAAGTCCCTTACCGCGTCTGTCTGTCTGTCTGTTAGCGATAAACTCAAAAACTACTGAGTAGATTTTCACGCGGTGTTCAGTAGTAGATAGAGTGATCCATGAGGAAAGTTTATAATCAGGGCGGGACGTCTGCCTGGCCCGCTAGTTTATGCATAATTATGCCCAAGTGACTGCTACATTAAAATATATCACACAGAAATTAGGCTTCAAGAAATACAAAAACATATGGTATTATAACCAACGTAGTAAAACCTATTTTATGTTACCTCTTCCTCATAGAATAATAGGAAATAAATTCGTAGCTAATTAAACAAAATTAATAAGTTTATTTATATATGCGGTTAATATAAATAATTACGGACCACGCTATAACTTGATTAAAAAACTGACCTTAGTTTTTCATTTATAATAATATAAAAACACGATTGCTAATTTATACAAGGTCTTTTAAGAAAACATACGTTATTTCATGCAGAAATGAACGGTAGAAACAAGATAATTGTTTTTAGAAAATATGGTCGTCAAAATAGCTTTAACTCTTTCTTAGGTAATTTTAAATGAATGATGAGATTTTTGAAACAATACTTCTGTGTTATAGATGACATAATCTCATAAACTAGCAACATTATGCAGTCTCGAGCAACCCTAGAACTAGGATTCAGTAAAGAAACTGGACATGCGAAGAAACACAATCGATTTCAAGTTCGATTCCAAATTATAACTTCGTTCAATATATTTTGTCAAGAGAGTTGGGATATGGAATATCATGTAGTGGATTTTATATTTTTCAACACACTTGCTCATAAAGTGGCTCTAATATCACCGCAATTAGGCACATAATGACACCTGTAATCAAACTGTGACTTTTTCATTGCTATTATTCACAAGCGAGTTATAGAGTTTTTTTTTTATTTTATTGGTCGAGTTGCTTTGTTCTTAAAGAAGTTTCGACACCAAAAAGATAATGATCAATAGAACAAATAAATTAATGTACCTATTCCTTGCTCATTTCATACAACTTCGTATTTAAATAGATAATTTCAACTTGTACGTGTTTAATAAATAAAACTTTCACTCAAATATAACTTTTGTTTTCTCTGTAATAAAGAAAACTTTAAATTCCCCATTTCATACGTGGCTAAAACGCTATCTGCGGAAAGCCAAAAAAAAGAAACCTCATTCCTTTAGTCTATGGCCGATCGCCATTGTTAGATGCGCGCGCAAACTGATTATTTTATCCCGCCATAGCGAAAAAAAAATGACAACGTTTTCACTGTTGGAATTATAGTTATTTATTAATTTAAATGTCTACAAGTACTAGTTATGAAGAAAATGATTTATGTTGTACACCACCCGATATAAGATGTGAAGCACTAACGTTATGGAAAGTTTACTACCTAAAAACTCCAAGGAAAAATATCTATTAGCGTACCAAAATTTCATACAATGGTAAAATAACAAGAATACGCAGTCTTTTTCAGAAAATGTGTTCATGGCGTACTTTAAAGAATTATCTACTAAGTAAAAACCTAGCTTTGTTTTTATAACATGTAGTGATCTATTGTTATTTGAATCTATATTTTGTAATATTGGTGGTTTTTTTTTTTTTTCTCGAACTGACTAAGCTATTGACCCTGCAGGGTCTTCACAGCTTCACCGGACTACTAAGGCGAGCGCTTAAGGCACTCAGCCGATTTGGTTTTTTAGGTAACATACACAAGGGCGCACGCGCACCTCGGCTTGGGCTGTTACCTGGGATATTGGTGGTGTTTTACATAATATAGTTTGGTTATTGTGCAAAGTGGGATGGGAAATAATACCACACACACAAAAACTCCCTGGAAAGTTATAACAAGCGGGCAAACATCTAGCTACTAGACAGTGGTAGGAATAATCTACAAGAAGATTGGTTGCTAAAAATAAAATAATTTTGTTAACTTTTATTAAAGTTATCGTCAAAGATTTTGATCGCTGTGAATATAATTCAGCAGAACAATACAACGCTACCTCTTTACAGGGGGTCGCTAATTTAGAAGAACTACGATTGTATTGTTTCCGACACCCACCATACTCCCCGAACCTTTTTGTTACAACAGAATTTCGATATTTGAACAATTTCTTACGAGGAAAAACAATTCAATACCGATGAGACAGTCTAAACCGGCTTCAGAAATTTTATTGATTATCGCTCCCAGAATTCAGCAATGTAATCAATGAACTCCCTATAAAATGGCGAAAGTGCATGGCTAATAATGGTACATACTTTGATTGAATAAATATATAAATTCATAATATTTTTTTGTTTTACTTTTCTCATATATAATGCTCATTTAATATGTAAGGACCTAATATTAAAAATATACCGTTATTTTATTTTACAATTATCGTAACTTGTTTTTAATTAAAATTATGCCCGACAATTATTCGTAACTGTTACTTTATAACACATAATATTATATGTCGATTGTTTGATATCTGCTGTTTAGGAGTAACGAAAACTATTTTATTATACATTTGTATGGGTGATAAATATTGTTGGCTATAACAGGTATATGTCAAAAAAGTGAATTCAGGCAACATGTGTTGTTACTTTTGAATAACTGTTATCATAAGTTGTTAGCAGTTATTATGCTATTGTATAATTCCCTATTTGCTATAATATTAAGATAACGATTAATTATAAACGCATGTTCATAATGCATATCGTAATTTTGAGAGTACACATCACATATCATCACACATCAATTTTAGACTGCATAAAGCTTGCTTGTTCGCATGTCGAATAACACCGCTCGTCCTTTGTTATTGTCAATCATAATAACGGATAATCGACAGCAGAATAATTATATTAATGGTTATTGTAACAATGACCAGCTCTAGTGATCGTTTATACACAAATACGTGCTGTAGTCACCAACTTGAAATTACCATGTCTAACTAATATTATTTTAATTTGTATAGATACTTGAAATTCAAGTTTTCTCGAAGCCATAAATATTATTGAACTCCTTACTACTTCGTAGACAGTTGGTTTATAATATGAATAACCATCATAATAAAAAAAAAACAAATAATTATATCATATACAAATTTGTAAGTGGTTTGAGTGCGATTATGAATATAATGGGTAAAAATCGCTATGGCCTAAAACTAGATGACCAACACTGAGTACTATTTTTTATAGGAGGCAGGTTTTTGAAGGTGGTAGAACCACGCTGAAGCTATTACTGGTTTCAGCATGAATGGGTCGGCTCGCCAACCTCTCGCAGAAAACCGACGTGCTTGCATTGTTGCGTTTCGTTCGGTCAGTAAGAGCGCCGGTTAACCCACCTCCCCTCCCCCAAACACAGGGTGGCAACGCAGTTGCGACTCTCGTCTGATGCTGCAAGTGTCTATGGAGGGTGGTGATCACTTAGAATCAGGTGACCCACCTGTTCGTTTGCCTCCTATGATACAAAAAAAGGTTATTCTCTAACTGAAGTGATATTAGATAATCATTTTTTTTTAGATTTGCTACATAACGCCTAACTATTTCTATGAGCATTGGACATTACACTATTCCTACATACCGATTATACTGTTTTTGTTTAATAATATTACGAGGAAAATCTTGTAACTAAGATATTGAATATTTATCATATTACGCCTTTCCAGGAGTTTGGTACATCTGCATATAATTATATCAGTGTTGAATAGTAATTATGTAAAATATTTTAAAAAGTGTGTGTGAGTTGACTTATTTAGTACAATGCAATTGCATTATTGGCAAAATTAAATGATTTTATTTTATCAGCAGGTCTTGTCAAAGTATGTATAGTATCTGTATAGCCGGCTCGGTGACAATTTTGTTAGAAAGTTCAAATAAGGGAGCCACAATGTTGTTAGAACATTGAAAAAAGCACAGGACACTTGTAACATTATTATGTCCTCGATAATGGCAGAAATAATCTAGAATAGTCGTGGTGGTTTGACCCGTGGAATATCAATCTGATATCCAATCAATCAAACATGTACCGACGAGTTTTTCGGAAGTTATATACATTTATTAATTTAATTAGGTAACACTGTCGACCGACGGTGAAGGAAAACATCATGACGAAACCTGAATCCGGGAAATGTTCTTGTAGTACTACTGTATGTAGGAAAATATAAAACGGTTGATTTCTCTGAGTTTAGAATCGTCTGAACACAAGTTAATTATCTTCATTTACGAATAACATTTTTTAATCAGTCTCCTTTTGTATATGACACTATATGCCACAGATAGGGCACACTCTGTATCTACATGACATTGGCGGAATTGTGTATTGCTTACACACAGAGCCATAAATTAAAGAAGAAGAAGAAGCTATATAAATAATACCATAACACATATAATATTCCTGGATACACATATAATATATATAGAACACTTGACATTTATGAGGAGCTACCCAGGGCCTAATTTGAGTGAAGTATTCTTTTTTTTTCTCGAACTGATTACGCTATTGACCTAGCAAGGTCTTAACAGCTTTACCGGACTACAAGTATTCATGATTTGGTTATGTATATTGAATAGTTATATGTTTAATAGTATCAATATACTAATTTAATTAATTATCATATCAACACTTATAATTTTACTGGTTAAATATAAAAAAATATCAAAACTGAATCATAATCTGATACAGAATTGTACAAAGATAAGCCCTTATCATATACAATGTAATATCATAATGACTCTCGCAAATTAAAAATTAATATAACTTTATAGGTAGTTACTGAATTATGAGGAATAGACTAAAGCTGAAGTGAAGCTTATCTCTATAATGTTCTTGAAGTATGCATTACTTAAGTATAGTATATAAGTATGCATAAGTTACAACAAACACCCATAAACTACAATTTGAAATGAGGTTTATGGAGTAATTTAAAATTGAGTGGGATAAATGTTTATACATTGTATTTAAAAATATAACTTATTATAATTTAAAGTCCAATTGTAAGATACATTTTAATATTAATATTTTGAAAATTGTTTATCTTGTTTTATCAACTAATATTGTATTTATGTATAATTGACTAACACATAGGAAGGCTTGGCATTAGAAATCCGCATCACGAATTTGGGGTTGTTTTTATAGGGGTCGGTTACACCTTTCAAAAGACACCCCACTCAGCCCGCGGAGACGCATAGTTTATTTATATGTGTTTCAAGTTATGTGTAACGGAACATGATTTTTCCTTAAGATGTCCGTCATTTTTAAAGTTTATAAAATTATAATTTTGTTTCATACATATGTATTGTTGTTTTATAATTGTTCTATTGTATTCTGTTCTTTAGTGTTGTTATTGAATATCTCAGTAACTATAACTTTCTGCAGCGGGGGAGTAATTTAGAGGGGTAGTCAGTACCCTTCTCCAGCCCTCTCACCCCCCCTCAACCTATAATTTCATCATGCGATATTTCTAATGCAGCCCCCACCTATCTAAATTAAGTCCTCTTTCTTATATGTTATGCATCTGCATATATTTTATATTAAAAGAATAAATATGATCTTTAGTGTCTGGTACTGAGAGATACATCTTTATATAGGACAATTTGTTTTGGCGAGTCGTATATATTTCTGTCCCATAATTAATTATCTGTAATATAATATTTTTAAATACAAAACATTTTAATTGTTTTCTTTTCTAAATAGTTATATTTCAGCAGTATGTTACTACCGATTATATTAATAGTCTCATATTATAAACTACTGTATAAATATGGAAAATCACATTCTTTATAAGGAAACTGATTATTACTATATTATATTTACATATTATACCACTGTTAAAATATTAAATGCATCGAACTGAGACGACCTTCACACTTTAATTTATTATGTAAATAACTCACCTCTTCAACCGTTAAGGGAAGTGTGACTCGACTGTAAAAAAGAAAAAAAATCTTAGTATAAATGTTTTGTGCTACAAACGAACATCTGTTAGTAGATCGTTATAACCAAAAAAAAACCTTGACCGAAAGAACTGTCACTGTCAGAATATAATAATTCTGTATGTATTCTCTAAATGAAGAAAAAGTAAATCCGCCAACAAAGCATTAGGTTCTCACAATACACCCTGATAAGAATAATCATCAAAGCGCTTATGACAGAATCCTTTTGTACAATAACCAAAAATCGATTTATTATTTGCCACTAATATACAACCTTTATAGAGATACTTACTATTCTTTGATAATCATGATGAATAATACTTATTTCGTTACACTTAAATGCACATCAGACAGCTCACATCCACTGTTTTAACACAGAAAAAGGCTTAGCAATAGATCCGAATATTGGCAGATTATTGTAACTCTAATCTGTCATGACCGACCAATGAAAATGACAAGGCGCATGCTTCGATATGACGCAACGGATATTACGTAAACATACCTATGAGATACCACAGAATAAAAATACTACGCTTCGTTGTCAAAGCGATTAGAATATGTAATTCACACTAATATTTTCCTTATAAATGTATGTACACAGTATTTTAATAATAAAAAATGATGTACATACACAGTATATTTCCATTTAAATTCAATTCTTAATTAATATAAAAACTTAGTAAATTAAAAATTTACAACTAGAATGAGTTTTAATATTTAATAGTAATAAACACCTAAAATCATATTTACATCAGTTAGTGTTAATATCAACCATATATTGCCAAACAGGTATCATAGTATCCGTTTTTCTTTTGTGGCTTTTCTAGGACGTTTATTTGTATTTTTATTTTGTAAAATTACACAATACTAATACGATTTAATCTATAGCATAAATAAAACTTAAAATCAGTCTTATATATTCTTCTGTATGGTAGCAAATTGAAAGATGTATTCACGTCAAAACATAAGTATTAATGGACTGTTTGTATATTTTTTTACATACTCTTTACTCGTATAGAGCCACCTGCAATATTTATGAAAATATCATTACTATTTACATAAAGTGTTGTTATAATAAGGTGTTCATTTAAAATTGTGCGCTCATTTCAAACAGTGTCGCGTCGCTCATTCACGGTCGTTAAAAATGACGAAGTGTTCTGTTGTAAGTTGTATTTTCTATGAACTCTACGATACCACCCTTCATATTCTCGCATGGTTCTTGTAATAACTGTAAAAAAATGTAAAAAAATAATTTCTTACCAATGAGTTCTTTTTTTTCGAACTGACTACGCTATTGACCAAGCAAGGTCTTATCATCTTCACCGGACTACCGATGTTCAATATCATTTGGAGTTTGGATAAGATTTGACAAAAGGCAAAGATTCTCTGGGTGTCAATTGAGACTTGTTATATATATGTTAAAGTAGAACCTCGACAAAACAAACCTCTATAACTTCAAAAACACCACATCTAAAACTTAAATTTAAGTATAAATATTATAATTCAGAAACTTCAAATTCAACTCCGAAATAACTTCAGCAACTTTTCTCTTTGTAATTTACAATTTCAAAGACCACTATGATAAATATAATATTTATTTCATTTCTATTATGAAATAGATCACCAATACCACAAATTAACTATTTAATATCTGAATAAAGTAGACATAGATAAAAAAATACGTCAAGATTGATGAGTTATACTTAAATTTTTTATGAGTCTCCTGTTTAGCGATTATATTATAGTGTATTTCGCTGGCAACATTGCTGTGAGTTAGTCGTAGAGTAAGAAAATTCTCTGTTTACGGAGTTCCTATAATACTTATTATTTATTATACTCTTTGCTACGGTGTTAGTCTGTGGTTGGTCTTATTATCATTCTTGTAATTTACTCTATGGTTTTTACTTTGCAATTCCTTGCTTGGATCTAAAGAATGAGTGGTAGTATATTATTATAATATACCGTAGTAAAGCTTCGTAGTTTTATCTGAAGTCTGTGTTCATAGGACAAAAAGTAAATAAATTCTATTAGTACGGAGGAGTTTATAAATTCGTACCTATTTTTAGATTTTCGTGTGTGTTAGTAATAAGCGAAATGAGTTTGGTAGGTCAGAAATGTGGATCAATATCAACCCTTCACGATACAAACAGAGATGAAGTAATTACTAGTCATATAACACCGGAAGACGTTCTGAGACTAGATAGAATCGCAGATACTTATCTTTGCAGTCCTGAAGCTAATGTATATGATATAGATTTTACAAGATTTAAAATTCGCGATTTGGAAACTGGTACAGTGTTATTTGAGATTGCGAAACCACCCACCGATTTTGGAGTCGATAACGAGGGTGCTGAGGATGCCCCTGAGGAGCCTCTGGATCCCAACGCTGGTAGATTTGTACGCTATCAATTTACACCGCAATTTTTAAAACTGAAAACCGTTGGAGCAACGTAAGCTAATTTCACCTTATTCTAACAACACTGAAAAATAGTAATAGTATATTTTCATACATATTGCAGGTGGCGCTACATGTAAAATATATACAGTGGCTCCCTGGTAATCCGACAAACATTTTGGAAGGCAGTGTCAAACTATCGAATTTGGCTGATTATAGAGCACTACCTAAGACCCCCTATAGTCCAGGCTTTATTACAAAAGACTACCTTATAATCCAACAAACTACAGGACCAATGATAAGATTTCATTATGTGTGTCGTTGTGTAGTTAAGAAGAATTAAGTAAATTAAACAACACAATAGAATACATACGTTTTTATTACAAAATTAACGTCAATGCTATAAAACTCACAAAAAATAATAACTTTACATTAGGAAATAATTGTGTACAGATACATGTACATATTTATTAATATAATCAAAAATTATGAATCAAAATCATAATATGAAACAATCAAGTTGTAACATTTAGTTGTTTACATTAGTGAAGATTGTCAAAAAAAAATTCAATGTGTAATAATAGACATGTCAGATCACAGGGGGTGCGGGATTTGACAGGGGCCGGATTACCGGTGGTCCACTATACAGTCTATTAAAACTTAACTTTTGCATTAGATAGTATTTTCATTTTTGTTATTAATTAGTGTTCTTGTTAAAGTATATTTATACCTATCCCTCAGAAACAGTAATTTTCTAGATAGAAAGTACTCTTTTCTAGATAGAAAGTACTCTGACCGTTTATGTATGGCTAACAATGTGTTTGCAAATATTCATTCTGATTGGTTAAATAATTAAGGAGTGAAAGTATAATAAACTTACATTCTCATTTATGATATTAGTAAAGACTACCTACCTAAACTTACTTAAAAATAGTTATTAATAAAATCATCCCAATGTATAAAGTCCCTTTACATATCTAGTTTTCTCTCATACTTAAGTCTCATTGTCATTAAAATTACAATAACTTTTAATATAGTGAACTGATTTTATTGAAACAAGGACTAAATGTTAGTTGAGGTTATGCTTTATGATTTTCTTGGTGAGGTTTTATCATGAACACAGTATTTCAGCAGTGATGCTTGACCAAACAACAGACAGACCGTTTCTAAAAATGATTGAAGTGATGTTGTTCCGCCCTGATTATAAAAAAATGCTTGACAAATTATATACCAAAATATTCCTCATTAATCACTTTATCCACTGGTGAAAACTGCATGAAAATCCGTTTGGTAGTTTTTGAGTTTATAGCGAACAGACAGACAGACACGCAGTAGGGGGCTTTGTTTTATATACTACTAGCCACTGCCCGCGACTTCGTCCGCATGGAATAGTTACTTTGGGCTAACGCTAACATGCAACATAATCTCTCAAGAGGAAAAAAACCCCGATTTTTAAACATTATTCATTCGAGCTCCGCTCCTATTGGTCTTCGCGTGATGATATATAGCCTATAACCTTCCTCGACAAATGAGCTATATAACACTGACAGAATTTCTCAAATCGGACTAGTAGTTCCTGAGATTACCCCTTACAATGTCACAAACTCACAAACTTTACCTCTTTATAATATTAGTATAGATGTAATGATTTACTAGACACCTCTCAACATTTTTTTTCAGAATAAATTTAAAACGTACAGACACTTTATATGTATAAATTATTACTCTTTAACTTGATATTTCAGTGTGGAATTCACAGTCGGAGCACGTCCAGTGAATCACTTCAGAATGATTGAAAAACATTTCTTCAGAGACACATTGCTTAAAACATTTGACTTTGAATTTGGCTTTTGCATTCCATTTTCACGGAACACGTGTGAACACATTTATGAGTTCCCTACATTGCCACCTGATTTAGGTAAGTCAAATTAATTTTAAACATATATTATCACTAAAGTGTGCCTCTAAAGTTGTAGCATAGTATGTCTAACTGGTTTTTTTAGAAGTGTAATTTTAGTTAGAATTTCACAGATACATATATAACCAGATACACCTTTTATTCTAATTCTGAATATATATAATACTCAAAACTGCAAGAAATGGCAGATGCCATCTGCATCGCTGTTTCATTGTATGCCAGTATAGATGTGTAAAGTTGATATTATAAAATCTTAAGTTGAATATTTGACTTAATTTAGAAAAAATATAGGGATTTATATTGAGGTACTTGATATTTTATATATTAGATATACCCTCAATAGTTATTTTCTATTACCATAGTAAAAAAAAATTGTGTGGCCTTCCAGAAACTTAGGAATAGTGGTGTCATTGTTTTTTACACCTTATAATATTAGTTTTGTGTAATATCTATCTGGTATACTGTTTGATTGTAATTTTATTCCGATTTAAAGATATAGAGGTCTAGGTACACCTAAGCATATGTAGTTTTGCTATCACAAAAAATTATAAATAAAGTGAGAAATTTTACGAATATAACTTCTATTATCTCCATTTCGAATGTGAATATCCGTTTGGAATGCTTTACAAAGTGGCCAGCAATGCATTAGTAATAGAATGTTTACAAAAGCAGGTTCCTTAAGAAATTTCCTTATAATCAGCTACCTTCAGCCTTGATGTCAAAAATAAATATCAAAATTAGCTATAAATCTTGATAGTAAAGTGTTAATTAGTATAACAAACATGTATGTGATTTAAAAGTAAACAAGAATTATAATCACTTAATATATTTAAATTTCAGTTCAGGACATGATCACCGCCCCATTTGAGACATGCTCAGATAGTTTTTACTTTGTGGACAATCGTCTTGTCATGCATAACAAAGCTGATTATGCTTACAATGGAGGTATAAATAACTAAAAAAATATTCCGTTTTACTTTTAACACTCAAGAATTTAAATTGTCCACAATAATATATATTATCATAAAATGTAATGTTTAAATATATAAAGAAAATAACAATATTATAGGATAATTATATATAGTTAGTTAACTTTGAACACATTACAATATTGTACTTTATGTAACTGACACAAATTGCAATAAGAAACCAAAAATGTTTCCATTTAAGATACATTCCTTATAAATATAACATATGCTATGGTTGATGTAGAATTAATAATATTATTCCAAATAGTATACTAACTTTTAATCCAGAATGTTTTTGGGTTATTTTATAAATGAAATTAATTTATAGTTTATCATTTATTCATAAAATAATACATGCATAAATAATATGTGTGGTACTTTATTGAAACAAAGCAATCATTTGTATGGGCCACATGTCACAGTTACATAAATTTAAAGTGTTATTTTACAAGCATTGGCAATACAGAGTTAAAAGAATGTTTGCAGTTAAGTAAAAAGCAGAGGGATAGAAATTAATGATATATTACAATGTTACCTTGTTTTTTAACTGGCTTACAGTCTTGTCAGGGTCATGCAGCAGATGTTTTTTTTACTTCGGTAGACAATACAATTCATGGATTCATTTAAAATTAATTAACCCCAACCTAATGTGGTTTTCTAAATTAAAATAGAATTAGAACTACTTATAAAGTCTAATCATCTGTTTTAAAACAGTTATTCAAGTAACAAAACCTTAATATTTTTGTTATATGTATGGGAAACACAATGTTGTTGAAATGTGTGAGCACCTACTATAAGAATGCTTACAATAGTTA
Source organism: Antheraea pernyi (assembly GCA_015888305.1). Lineage (NCBI taxonomy): Eukaryota > Metazoa > Arthropoda > Insecta > Lepidoptera > Saturniidae > Antheraea > Antheraea pernyi. The sequence continues at coordinate 85,576 of MU158934.1, forward strand.
TCTGTTAGTTTTATTCGCATAACATAGATAGGTAATCCTAATAGTATCTAGGAATGTGGGATGCTTAATTTATGAATTCTAGTCATTTTAAAGTATTCACCAAATATAATTTTAAATTATGTTATAGAACATTTAAAGAGAGAAAGGATAATTAATTTGTAAGAGTGATAAACTACAGGGACTCTAATTGGATAATAAAATATTTTACATTTATGATGGCATTAAAAAGTGCTGTGTTTAAAAGCTGATTTGAATAAATGGAGATAAACATTCTCTACTTATTATATATATCGTTTTAAGTGCTATTACATAATGGGATAACATTCACGAAATACTAATGAATAACCCTATTTAAGTACTGTATTTAATTTTTTAAACATAACTTCTCCCTGCTATTTGACATACACCATGACACTTATTATTACAATAAGTGTATACATGATTTGCATCTAAGGGAAAGTGTATAGCGCAGATGGAGTGTATGATATAAATCCAAACACGATAAGACTGGTCGGAATCCCCTGTATAATCTCACCAGTCCAATAGTCACAAACTATTTCTGTTGTTTTCTTGAGCTGAGAACGAACATCCAGATAGCGTTTAATACGTCATCCATACTCAATCTTTTATTCATTATTTACATATAACTATTTCACCTAGGCCACATGCTTATATGAAGGATGTGTAGTTTATATTTCTACATTACAAAGAGAGATATTTTAAATGATTTCTTTGTCTTCGTATTCTTACGCCAAATGCCGTTTGCGCCAAAAGAAATTAATTATTATTTACAATGACAAACATTAAATAGGTATGACACAGTTACACTAGAGTCACAATTACATCTTATAAAACTAGTCGCCAGTCCGATTGAAGTTTCCTACCTTTTGTTTATCTTCATATTCGCTCCGATGTCCTGAATAGTAAGCGAATGATTCGACAAAGTTCATAACGGGTGATTTTCAGAGCCTAATTTTTTCGCGTTCCCGAGATTAATGAGACATCCGTTGTTTAATTGGAACGAGTTCGCATACAAGGTGTAAAAGTATCGTAGATGCCTATGTAAATTAATGACTTACATATTAACAGATTTTACCTCTGAACACTTAATAGGTTTGAGTAGAAGTTACACGCATAAGCATCATTGATGATATTACTTACTATTACTTACTTATTATTACTTTTTTGGCGACAATTGCTAGGTAGGTCATTATCCACTTATATTCGCCCTGCCAAAGGTTGAGTATGGAGGTCTTAGATACATAATGCGCATAGATATCATCATCATCAAAAACAAATATGAAAAGAGTTGTTAAATAAATAGTTTATAACATATGTTTTAATATCCTGTAATGTATTGTAAAATGTGCATACGTCGCGTCGGTTTCTATGCGATCGTTTAACGCACGCAATTTTATTAAATTTCAAGCAGTTGAAGATGTTCTTATAGTAAACATCAAGAGTTTTGAGAAAATTAAAAGCATTTGTGCACTTATGGTTGTCACTTCTCAGTATAATACTTTAATCACTAATGCACACTTGCAAAGTACTGAGTGTTTAGTAATATTTAATATTGTCCTTTGAAATAAGAGTCTTCATTATAAAAGAGTGTATGTAACCTGTAGTAACCCTACAAGGCAAAAAATTTAATACCGTCCAATTACCGATTTATTTAGTGAAGTGTCCTTGTTTGTAATTTAAGAATACGATACGACATGTGTTCAATATTTACAGATTATTTGTTTATTTAGTCGTTCAAATTAATTAAATTCGTACTTATACTGTTAATTGTACTTGTGTATGTAATGAAAAACGTAACAAAAAATGATTTATTACCGGCGTTAAAAAATATATTAATAAATATTTAAAAGTAGAATGTAAGAGGTATTCACAAATTAAAGAATATAGTGTAAACTTTTTGTAACGAAACTTATGAGAGGAATTGCAAACAGCATTTATTTCATACAAACGTATTCTTCTTTTTTGTCCATGGATAATGGAATTAGAATCAATATTGTCATGCCATGCAATCTATTGATATCACTGTCATGCCCCTATGTTTTGATTTTTTCTATAGAATATTGTAAGACCTAGAAGCCTAAAATTACTAAAACTTAATTTTGTCACCGTTTGCAGACATATAGTAAATTAATTTGTCAAATATAGATAAAAGATAAACATACAGACACAGTCATATAACTTATCATATTCATTTTGAAAAAGAACTAACCACGGTTCAGTTTTAGAAGAGGAACCTGAGAAGAGCACAATGAAACCTGTAACTGTGTTTTTTTTCTCTCGATTTGACTATGCTATTGACCTTGCAAGGTCGTAACAGCTTCATCGGACTACACACCTGTAACTGAGTATTGTACTGTAGTACTAGTACTGAACTTTGACCTCGAATTACTTTTTAATGAGTTGATTCTTCAAAAAATGATATCAGAACTTTTTTGTAGAGCGTACAATTCTCTACAAAAATATTATATGGAAATTGCAGAGCAATTTATGGTACGTTAGTACAAAAATCGGATAATTTTTTTCCCTTTTGTTATTCTTATGGAAAATCGAAACGTGCAATGCGGACAACCTTAATAATGATATTAAGGACTCATATTTTTAGAGGCCTATTTTGCCATCTAAATGAAAGTTTTCCTGCCTGGAAAGGAAGCCTAATTCCGAAAAGAAATATTTTTTTAAACACCCTACTAATGAACTCTAAATGAACGTATTTTTTTATAATACGTAATGTTTGTTGCACTGTGGACACTTTCAGTGAATGGGTTTTAAGGTAAACCAAAATTGAAATAATTTCTAGATTATACAAAGATTTTCGTAATAACGAACAACGTTATAAAGAGTTTATACTATGTTGTTTTTGTGAATGCTCATATATGTAGTAGAAATGCAAATTATCATTAAAAATGTATGATTTTTTTAGAAATAATTAAGGTATGTATCACTTATGTATTTATGACACATTCTTCAGTGTAAACAATTTAGATAGATACTTTAATAAGCGTCTGTAGTTGCTCTATGAACTTAATATAGGTACACAAGGATGCGAGGATTTTGCCCTATCAGAACCAGTAATAATGTCAGTGGATATAAGGTGCTATATATATGAATAAAATTCAGTCACCTACATGTTGTCTTTGAGATTTATTCTTTTGTTTAGTACCACAAAAATTCGACTGTATTTACTAATATGTATCCATTCAGAGTAGAAGTAATTTGAGTTACGTGATATTATTGTGAATTTTACGTGATAAAAAGCTAAATGTTTGAAATGACTGACGAGTTATCAGGAACATTTAATTCTCCATATAAGACCCATTATATATTTAATAGTTTTATTACCTACATTAGCAATACATGTATAAAAATGCATAGATATATTATCCTATATATAGACTACGTGTTCGAGCTATAAATGAACCGACCTAAAACACTTAAAAACAAAAAATAAAGCATATTAATTCTAAGTAAGTGCTTTCGACGTTCTACTGCAATCGCCATGACATTATAATTTTCTTTACTAAATATGTGTATATATTTTTATTACATTCCAAGTGTGATATAATATAATGCATTAAATATAAAAAAATGTTTTTTTTTTAAATATTTGTCTCGAAACATGTGTATTTTATTTATGTTATTTTATTCTATAACAATTAAAACGCCTCACTTTAATGTTATTAGACCACCATCTCACTAGGTTAATAAAAAATAAACTCTTATTTCAAATATTTTAGATTTTTATTTATTCATCAATTTCGTCTTTAATTAATTAAAAGGAATAACATTAATTACAATTAATTCAATTTTTGATACATATAATAATACTTACTAATTAAAACAGTGTTGCCAGAGGATTGTGTATATATTCAGAAAAAAGGAACAATTGCTAGGTAAATTTACAGGTAGGAGGATAACTTAAGTAAACGAGTGTTTTAATTTCGGTGTAGTTTTCTTACAGATGCAAGAGAGAACACGCGTGAATATTTAGTATTATATTATATAAACCAGCGGTTCTGAAAGCTGTAGAGTACCCAACAATTCTATTTTGTAAACTCTTCATGAAATTATCATAGATTTATAAATAAACATGTTTAGGTTACATTTTCATTCTCAAATGAAACAGATTCGCAGAAATCTGGTGATTTGTCATGGAATCCACTTTGAGAATCGCTGGCGTAGATGTCGAGAGTAGCTATCGCTCAATTGCGAAAACGCCCTCAAATATATTAAAATCGATATCGCTTTACGGTAATTAATATTTGTCAAGTATATTAAAAGAATGTTTAAATGATAAAATCAGCTACATAACGTCTGAAAAAGCGAAATCGATTTAATATTACCTAAAACGACAATATTCATTGAAATAATATGGCTGCATTTAATGGCAACACTGGACATAAAATATAATCAGAACAGTCTATACTTAAAATGTACGGCACATCTAACCGCAAGGTCCATATGCCATTCTGCCATTGACGTATTAAGCCAGTACAGTGTTCGAAGGTATAGATTATTGAGGTGCCAAATTCTGTATTATAAGTGAGCAAATTTAGAGAAAATGACACTTTAAAAACACTACTTGCAGGGGAAAAATTTTCTTAAATTTTTTATTCCGTGTAACTTCGCGAGCTACCTCTACTTCCATATATGAAAACAATTCACCATGGATGGGATGCATCATGAAGGTATCATTATATTTTTTGCCAGACAAAATGCCTCTTAAAGTTTTTTTTTTCTCGAACTGACTATGCTGTTGACCTGGACAGGTCTTTACAGCTTGCGTCCAGAAGGTATCGTTATATACCAAATCCGTGTATCACTTCCAACAAAGATGGGATTACCAGGTATTGATTGCAACCGAACACTACAGGGACTATAAATACAGACTATACTTATATTAAAACTTTAAACCATATAGGGCAGCCCTTGCTTATATGGCTGACAGTATACTTTCAACATAAAACTAAAACTTACCACATTAAGTTCATAAGCGAAATCCTTAAAAAAAGATTTCTTTATATTTAATTATCAGGATCTATGACGATAATGTACTTAGGTACCGATTACTATAATAAACAAACAGCCATTTCATATGTGGCTGATAATACGCTTCTAAAACAAGAAAGTTTTTATAAGTATGTAACCAACATTCTTAAATTTACTGATTTTTGTAACTTTATCAGTTTGAATCACAATAATGCTAGGTTAATAATATGATATATTAATGTATAGAAATTAAAAAAATACATCGGCAATTTTTCTCGTAACGAAATCGATTTTATTGGACGTCCTTACTTGCTTTCGATTGTTATCTATTCATCATACATACTTATTAATATGAACGATACATTCGATAATATAGTTTCGTATTCGAATATAATTGCAGTCGTCTCTATTAGAATATCCATTATAAATGGATTTCTACTTTCCTTTAGAAGATTCCTTCAAGATATTTTTTAAATACTTTTAACATTTTATGAACCATTCAAGTTAGCATCTTTAACTGACGACTACTTAATATGACTTCATTTAGTTTAAAAGTCAATAATGTTATATAAAATAAATAATGTCCCGCTTCAAGAATAAAATGTGACAAGAAAGTAGACAATTCATTAAAATATAGGTACTTTACAATGCCAAATAATGTTAAAAAAAACACATTTTTTCGATTCTCTTAAAAATTGAAGAGGTTTAGGCCGATGTAACATCAGAGTACATAAAATATATCTATTTAATTAAATTTTTTTCCCAAACACATTGAGCTTACAACAGTAGAGTATAACTACAAATCAAAATCATAATATTATGGTATGTCACTGTGATTTACCAAGAAAAGTAATTGCTTAACTTATATAACTATTCCATATGTCATAATATCTAGAACATACAGTTTATGTTAAGTCCCCTTTTTCCCCCCGGACATTATCTGAGACTATTTATTTATTTATGGCTATTTCTTTAACATTTTTTTTTGCAACTTTCGTTTTCCTCTTCTATTGAAACGAAGTTCCTTATCGCGCGTTGTGAAAGGGGGCTAGACGGAAAAAATTCTTACGAAAAGTTGTAACGACACTTTTTGCTATAGTAAGCTATTGTACGCTGTGCGGCGTGCGCATGTTGCTCTGTCTGTCTCTCTCTCTCTTATAGAAAACAATCCAGATATTTTCATTTATATTTCGCATTGAACAGTGTGGTGTCGCGACGATTATTTTTGTTGAGTGTATAAATGTTTTTTGTAAATAATAAATAATAATAATTCAAAAGCAAATCATATTACTACCATTGATGCAGTTTTTTCAAGATTTTGAAATAAAATAGAATCCCAAACATATGTTTCCTACTTCAGTTACCACAAGCCAATTATTACTAAAATTGAGCCTACTGATTTAGTTTATATTATACTTCTAAATAATAATTTTTTTTTATTATAATTTAAAAAAAAAATATATTACAATTCCTTCACTAATTAATCGAAAGTAACTTCGTTCCATCCGGATATCCCTTGACACCTCTCAAGTTTTTTTTTTCCTTTTTTTTGCTATCTCTGTCACGTGTTCCATGAATGTCATACAGTTTAATAAAATTTATTTTTCTTAATTCCAGTAGCATTATGTTGATGAAACACAATACGAATTTTATAATTAAGTAAACAACTTGTGCCTAGTTTTTTGTAGATACATTAAAAAAATTAAAATACTTACAAGGTTATGTAACCAAATTAATGATCACTTTATGAAGGACAATAATAACATGTTTATTGCAGTTTCCTAAAGTAATACAACAAATATTCGAATAAAGGAACAACCAACTTAAAATAAACTTATCACCTCTCAAAGGATTTTTGAAGTAAAACTTCTTTACGCACGCTTGACGTCGGGAGTAAGTCGGTCAATGCGTGACGAGAGCGTTACGAAAACATGTGATCGGGCGAGGCGAACGGAAGTTGAAAGGGAGGTATAAGTTAGTGAAGATAGAAACAGAGAGAGTTACGTTATACATACATGTATATACCTATATATTGTACATATATGTATAAACATATATATGAATGGAGCTAAAGAAGTTTTACTTCAGTCATGTGATCTAAAGCTTTTATAAGTTGTTTAATTACGTCTACCTCTAAAAGCTCCTCGACCGCGACGATTCTTATTAAAATCAGTTTTAGCTTCTTGGTTTTGTTTAATAAAAAACTTATAATACAGGACACCTTCATTAATAAACGTCATGGCATATGACAAAGGCAAAGTAGCACAGTTGGACTCTTTAAATAAATCATCAGTACATGTGCTAGCTGGAGTGCATATATCACTGAACTGGTATTTGCGACGCGGTTCCCTCTTATTATAAACATGAACCTCGTAATCCCATTTGGAAGCACTCACCGTAGTACCAAGTAGTTGTACGGCCATGAATATTTTACGTTCCTTTTCAGACACTTTGACGTGGAACAAAAAATTAAATGGACCCAAAGTAATCAAGTATAGTGTGTGGTTATCAAAACAAATATTCACGAGTAACAATTCAGTGTCAACATTTCCTTGGGTTTGCCTCGGGTGAATTTCACTGAAGTGACTTGCCAATTGTGATACTTTTCCTAGAATAAAATATTAAAAAATCAATCTTTGTTCTATACGAGAGTAGCCTCTGCCCGCGAGTTCGTTCGCGTGGAATAGTTACTATTGGCTAACGCTAACACGCAGCGGCAGCTCTCAAGAGAAAAATACCCCGATTTTGAAATATTCCTCATTGGTGCTCCGCTCCTATTGGTCTTAGCGTGATGATATATAGCCTATTACCTTCCTCGAGAAATGAGCTATATAGCACTGAAAGAATCGGGCCAGTAGTTCCTGAGATTACCCCCTACAACATCACAAACTCACAAACATTACCTCTTTATAATATTAGTATAGATAACATCCTGTAATGTGTCTTATAATAGATATATTAGACTAGAGGAACACCCTCATTATATTGTTTGAACCGAATAACCTATTTACAACTTTACCGCACTATTAAAGAACTTCTGGTACTATCACGTTACTATATCAGAAGGTTGATATAAATAAAATAGCTGACTCTGTTTATGTAGATATTAGTAAATGCTTGGTCAGCAAGTTTACAAATCCCTCGTTTATTGGCGAAGTAGGTATATTTATTTGAAAGAAAAATACAGCACATGCAAATAAATAAGATGGACGCTAACTGACAATATAAATAATATAGAGTTATAAAATAAAACTAAGTCTACGAAACGAGAGTAACAAACAGACTATTAAAAAGAATTGAGCCGTCACGGGACGCCTGGCAGATGTGAAACATCGAAATGGTTTTGTATAAGTTATTTGCCTAACAGTTTACGACAGGATTCAACTATGGCATAATGAAAAGATAAATCATTACAAATTTGTTACATAAAATAATTACTGTTTATTTATTTTATTACATAAATATTCATTTTTATTAAATACAAAAATTAAACTAACAATCGCGGTGTTAGGTTAGGTTATTTAAAAGGGCGCTAGGTCGTCTGCGGGTGCCGCGTAACTGTTTATACAGATAAGGTTGCAAATGTTTTTGAGTATTTCGTTAATAGTGCAAAGTTAGTGTTTCGCGTCGCCACTACTCGCCACACCAACAATCAGTTTTACCCGCGCCTATAGATGTTTCACATCAATAATATTAGCAATACGATAGAAAACGATTGGTCTATTGTTTACAGTTTGAAAGATTATAATTACCCCAGGTAGCCATGTGGTCGTTACTTGGGTGGCGAGTTTTAAATAGTGACGCTCTTAATATAATTAATCATGGAATTTAATAACTAATCTTGGGCTGTAATAGTGCCTTTTTGTCATGGGAATGATTGTAGTACAGTATACCAAGTTTACTGTAGATGTGTGTGTCGCTACAAGCTCAAAGGTGCCACAGTGGCCGAATTTTGGGGTGTAAGGGGTGTCAAATAACATCTAAGACTTGAGACACCCAAGCCAATCTCACCTGCACGTGGTGCACCCTGCTGAGTAACGGACGAGGCAATGGCGAAAGCGGGGTGGTAGGGTTTTACAGCCTGACTGGGTCGCAACCACCATGTATATGGCGAAAAAGCCCGTCATAGTGATTCGCTTTTGCGAGTCGCGTTTCGGGATCAGCCTGTGCATATCCAGCTTTTCGCAGGCCGGCATGACAGCGGCGACCGGCGAAGGATAGTATATCACTCGGTGGTCGCCGTTGTTTTTGGATTGTACTATGCTTACCATCAGGCGCAGTGCAGTCATTTTGCCGTGCTACTAAAAAAAAAAAAAATCTCCGATTTGGCTGTTGCCTCAAATGCGAATCTGTCTAAGCTAAATTAAGCTGGCTATTCAAACATATAAGTTGTGTGAAATATACAAAAGTATCGTACCTCGCCAATTGCAATGCCCACACGTACCATTAATAGGGCATGTTATCTCCTGGAAGGGACACTGTTTTAAATGAATTTCCATGTCGAGCATCTTTAATAACAAGCAACATCCCTCGTCAGCATTGGGGCAAGGTATTTTTTGCTGAAATAAAAAATGTATGTAAATACCATTCATATTTTTAGGATAATACACTTCATAATTATTATGTAAGAGCAAATGTGTCTTAAACTTTGGAAATATCAGAAAACATATTATTTTTAAATTTTTATTAAAATTTAATTATCAATTAACCCTTATATCCTCCTGTTATGTTAATTTATCAACTTCTAGAAGAAATGAAAATTATGGATTGTTTAAGATTTTTTTTAATTACCAAAATGGTAAAAATTTAATATTTATATACTTATATTTGTATCTCTTTATTCTATTTTTTTTTATAGATGATTATATAAAATCTGAATATTCCAAGATCATTTTTTGCTTTATATCTATATATATATATATGTTTTCAATTAGTTGCCATGATTTGGTTATTTCAGAGGAAGAATTCACCTGTGAAATATAATCTTCCAGCATAATATTCCTCATATCTGTGATATTCAAGCGGCACAAGCCACATAATGCATTTCTCGAATGGCAGTCACTACATGAGCTGTGGCCATTGGGACATTGATAAATCTTTAAACCAAATTTATTGCTACACGTTCGGCAGCTAAGATTATCGTCTTTCTGATTGTTATTTTTGGATCTGTAAATAATACATATTTGTTTTTGTAGGGTTATAAATGACAAATGCAAGTGGTAGAGCCACGTTGAAGCTATTACTAGTTTCAGCATGAATGGGTCGACTCGTCCGGGGTACTACCACCCGACACACAGTAAACCCATGTGAAATGACAGTGCTTACTCTCCCCTCTCTCCAAACACAGGCTGGCAACGCATTTGCAACTCCTCTGGTGTTGCTAGTGTGTGTGGGCGGCGGTAATAACTTAACATCAGGTGACACGCCTGTTCGTTTGCCTCCTATGATGTAAAAAAAAAGCTTATGTTATTGGTCGAGGTATTTCGTCATTTATTTTATACTAGCCTTTGACCGCGGTTTTGCTTGGGTTATTATAGATTTGACCTATCATTTTCTTAAAAAAAGGTAACTTACGACCCTTTTTGTTCACCTAACGAAACTTCTATGCAAAATTTCATAATGACCAGTTGAGTACTTTACCGTAACAAACAACCAAACTCACATACGCATATATAACCTTTTCAATCATTAATTTTTTTACTGATATTGATGATTATTTTGTGGTTGTAATAGAATATCTACCGGTTTTTCTATTCAAATTTTTACTACTTGATCCCTAATTAACCTAAGAAACACAAAGCAAAAAGTACAAATGTGTCGTTTAGAATCAGAAGTGGTCAATTCCACTTTGCAATTTTTATGGGTATAGCCAATTTTCCATTTTGAGCATAAGCTCGATCTGCAATAATGCAGAGACCATGAAACATTTAGGTATCTGTAGAGTTTGAATACAATTAGTATAGAAAGCTAAAAAAATAAAAATGTATGCTATAGTACAATAGTTTAAAGTTATGAGACTTAGAAAAATGCAAAGTGGTCAACTCGACCACTTCTGATTTTAAACGACACAAATGGATTGAATTAACTTTCTAGACATAATGAGATGGATTATAAATCTAAACTACATATTATAAATCAAAGTCCTGTGCCGCGTCTGTCTGTCTGTTCGCAATAAACTCGCAAACTACTGAACGGATTTTCGTGCAGTTTTTACCAGTAGATAAAGTGATTCATAAGGACCGTTTAGGTGTAAAATTTGTCGTGTTATTTTTATTACGAGGGCGGGACAACGTTCTATGGGGCCGCTAGAGTTCACATATATAGATATTGTTCATATGAAGATCATTCTTATCATTACATATTATCAATTAAGCCAAATCATATACCACAACATGAGAAACATGTTGTACCGACCCTACTTATGTGGGATAAGGATAAGAAGAAAAAGAAGGCATTATCAAACAAATTCCCCTACCGCGTCTGTCTGTCTATTCGCGATAAACTCAAAAACTACTGAACGGATTTACATGCGGTTTTCACCAGTAGATAAAGTGATTCATGATTCCATGACTGAAACCTTCCCGTTTAGGTATATAATTTATCAAGGATTTTTTTTTATAATTAGGGCGGGACAACGTCCGTCGGATTCGCTAATAAAGTATAAGAGATGAAGTACAACAGTTACCTGGCTCTGCGATCAGAAGATATTGACCTATCCCTGAGTGGAGCTGAAGGAGTGATTCTGAAACATGAATGTTTGACGTTCATTACAAATTACATTACTACCTAACACCTAATGGGCAATGTTTTAAAAACAAATAATCTATATTATTTAACAGTATATTTACTAGTACATGTGGTTATTATATATATGACATGGTTCTGGGGATCAATTTCGCTCCCGCCCACCATATTAGACAGCGGCTCAAGCCTAGGTCCGTTCCCTCGGCGTGGAGCATTTGAGTGTGTTATACGTTAGAGAGAGCTATATGTTTCAACAACTCATATATGTATGAATAGTTAGCTAAGCTTAAGTTAGCTCAGATAGGTCACGAATTGCATGTATCAGGCAACAGCCCAGGCCCAGGCAACCCAAACAAGCTGTACTGTAGCTGTACAGAATACATCATGAATTGACACAATTATTAAGCCCATGCCTTCCTTCCCGCAGAGATCTTTTTCACCGACGTTACTTTTAATATTTGGCTTGTTGGTGCTTTCTAACGTTTTCAAAAAGTATTTCGAGTAAAAAAATGCATTGCACTTGGCAATATCAATATCACATATCAATTTATCCCTAAAATTACAGAAAAACAGTCTTCTTTATAGGTTTCAATAACTACCAACTTTATTGTAAATTGTAAAAAATTCTGCTATAGGTTTCAATTACTACCAACTTTTACAATATTCTTCTTCTGCCTCCATTAACTATCTTGCTGTTAAAAGTAAAATTTGTATAATAGATTACCTATTATTTTCATTACTTCTATTGATAAAGACAAAATCTTCTTCAGGTCGACTAGACGATCCTTGTGCTCGCGTGTTTCCTTGGAATGTATGTGTAATTTCCCTGTTTAGATTTGGATAAACGCTTTCTTTCTTCGCATGTTGGATTGCATTTAGTAACTCAGCTGAAGAGTAACTATATGGTGTTCGAATTCTTTCTGAACTGTAATAATAATAAATAATAATAGAGATATCAATTCATTCAATCAGACATTTTGTTTACTTGTAAATATAATTTTTTTTTTAATGTATCACATTACACAATAATGCTGCATGTTACTTCATAGTGATTTGAGGATGGTGAGTACTCATACAGGCATTCAAACAAACCTACGACAGTACTATGGTTTTATCCGAACATATTTCTAAACCTAATGCTCCATAATGGATAACATAAAACTGCGACAATCAACACAATGCCCCAATCATGCTACTACTGAACCACCTTCATTTGAAACTGATTGTCTCATTAAGATTTCTAGCTACAGAAAACCTATCAAGATTTAGAATAAGCTATAGAATAATATTAGGTCTACAGGGATGTTCTGTTTCTATGAAAACAATCTTCGACATGTAAAGTAACACGTGAAGTAACAGTGCTTGCATTGTTGCATTTCGTTCGGTCAGTGAGAGCGCCGGAGGCCCACCTCCCCTTCCCTCTCCTTTCCACCTCCCCTTCCCTCTCCTTTCGACCTCCCCTTCCCTCTCCTTTCCCCCTCCCTCCACTTCCCCCAAACACAGGCTGGCAACACACTTTCAACTCCCCTGGTGTTGGTAATGTCTATGGACGGTGGTGATCACTTAACATCAGGTGACCCACAAGTTCGTTTGCCAGTTATGACAAAAAAAAAAAAAAAATTGTAAGTAAAGGTTTATTGGCTCTTTATTTTTATTGCTTAATGTACACATACTGATATAGTAAATTAACTAAAGTTAATTCAAGTTGGTCTTGTAAGTGTGAAACGACAGTGTATCCATGACTGCTAATAAATTTCATCTACGCCATATTTTATAGGAATTTCAATGATGAAGAAATTATACAGAAGTAAGTAGATATATATAGACATATTCTTTGGTCTTAGCACCCTCTATCACTTTTTTTTTGTACTTACAAAATTTTTAGAAGGTTGAAAAATTCGATAAATTGTAATATCTATAAGTTGAAATATCAAACAAGCATAGATTCAGTTTCTCATATCAAAAGATAGTACATTTTTCAAGAATGGGATATTTAAATTGGCCTCGTGCTATCATTAATGTTATAAAATCAAAATAGAATTTGTCAGTGGAACTATTATATCGATAATTACTGCTAAAACTAATCTCTACAACATGTTAAAAAATAAAAATGTCTGAACACAATGCACAAGCTTATTAGCAACAGTCTATATCAGTGGTCAGCAAAGTTGTTATCCAAAAGAACCAAATATAAACAATATAAAATTGAAATGTACTCAGAGAGACTTTAAAAAATTTTAAGCTTTGTTTTAGTAGATAACATTTTTATGGAAATAATTAGAATTAAAGTATACTCTTGAGTTCGGCTTTGCTCATTTTTTTTTCCAAACTGACTAAGCTATTGGCCTAGCAAGGTCTTAACAGCGTCATCGGACTACTAAGGCGAGCTCTTAAGGCACACAGCCGATTTTATTCGACAACTAGATCAAGGGGTGCACGGCACACCTAGGCTTGGGCTGTTGCCCGATACATGCAATTCGCGACCTATCTGAGCTAACCTAAGCGAACTATTCATACATATATGAGTTGTTGAAACATATATGTGTACCAAGCATTTGGCTTTGCTCAGTCTCTTTTGTGAGTAAATAGCCATTTTATTGCTGCTTTTAAAAATGTGCCTCTCTTCTGTAGGCTTATATTATAAAAATGTTTACTCATGTCTTAGGAGGCAAATTGCTAGATAATATTTCAGAGCTCTGTCACACAATTTATAAATGCAGTAAAATGCATACATATATACTAATCTTTGCATAACAAATTACAGGTAACCACAAATACAATTTCAAGTTATACAGCATTTTTCTCATTTACATGTTCTTTACTGCGTTTATAAGTTGCACGGCAGAGCACCACTAAACACTCTGGAGCCACAACTAAAGAGTGAGATATCCACATGAGGCCCACGAGCAGCAATTTGCCGACCACCAGTCTATATAACTGTGAATTTTATAGACAATGTAAGTGCAAATTAAAAGGTAACTGGTTATCTATATTTTAAGTAGGCATACAATAACTTACCTTGTAGCTATATTATCTTGTGTGTTGGTACCGGAAGTTGTAACAGGTTTAGACTGGATGAAAGATGGACCAGATGGAGTCATCTGTGTTCTAAAGGCTTGTACAGGTTGAGTTACCATTTGTTTGGGTTGTTCATTTAATAGTTTCTGGATTGATCCAGTTTGAGGTGCTTGATTTTTAGTGACTGTGTGAGCAGATTCAATTGTCCGTGCTGCTGCTGTAGGTGTGGTTCTCATCAAAGGATCCAGTTGTTGATTTGTCAATGTCTGGTTTGTACTAATTACATTTTGATTTCGAGAGTTTGTTTGAAATTGTGCCATTTGATGTGCTGGTCTTGTTACACTAATTTCTTGATTTCTCTGTTGAGCTAATCTCTCTTCATATATCTCTCTTAGTTCTGCTTGTGCTTTGGTATATTCCTGATGAACTGTATTTTGGCTGAAAAAAATATATTTCAGAATAAAATTTTATTTAAAGCAAACAAATTATTTGCATCTTTTAATTATTTTATTCTTGTGCACATTTTTTCCGATTTATTACATACTAGCTGACCTGTGCAACTTCGTCTGCACCAAATCGGTTATTACAGGTTTCAATTGTATTTTTAAATGCAAATAATTTAATTCTAATTGTGAATCCAAACTATCCATACTCACTCAAACATATACCCAGTTGGTATGTCAGAAATCTTTTAAAATAAGTCTAGAACCCATTCGCAGCATTACCTAATTAAGATAAAAACTAACCTACATATATTGCCGATAAATAGATATCTTCCCTGTACCATACTGTAAAAACTAAACTTTATCTACATTAAATTTTCATTTAGTTGTTTGTTTTATAAGAATTTATAAAGTATATGTGAAATCTGCATAAAATTTGATTTACTTTTGACATATAAACCTCCTTTTGACTGAGATACTGAACATGAGATAATATATATATCTTTCTAAGGGTGAAAGAATTTTGAAAATCAGTACCAAGGATTTCTCTAAAACAAAACTTTACTTCTCTTTCTAATATTAGTATAAATAATAGGTTACTATGAAATTGCAGTTCTGAAGTACTTACTGACCATTTCAAACCAAAATATAGTCATTTGTTTATTTATTAGTGTTACATTTTCATCACATTTCAATGTTTTTTGTCATCATGGATATGTTAAAAATTCGAGTAATTATGGAATATGAGTACCGTCGTGGCAGCAACGCGGCACAAGCGGCACGCAACATCAACGAAGTTTACGGAGCTAACACTACAAACCAACGCACCACCTGTTATTGGTTTGCTCGCTTCCGTTGAATTTCGACCCGAAAAATGAACCTCGCGGTCGTCCGAAGACTGGTTGACAAAGACGAATTAAAGGCGATTGTGGAAGCTGATGATACACAATCTACGGCTGAATTAGCAGCAGCTTTCGACGTTAGCGTCAAAACAATATTGGTCCATTTGCGTCAAATTGGCAAGGTAAAAAAGCTTGACAAATGGGGGCCCCATGAACTTAATGATCGCCAGCGCGAAGTCCGCGTCGATACCTGCCTTGCACTGCTCAACAGCCAAACAAATGGAGGAATTTTGAACGGCATTGTTACCTGCGATGAAAAATGGATTCTGTTTGATAACCGCAAGCACTCAGCAAGTTGGTTGGATCCTGGTTCAGCACCTAAACAAATGCCCTAAACGAAAACTTACCCCTAGAAAAGTGATGGGCACTGTTTAGTGGTCTAGCCGCACCGGTGTGAGCATTACTGCAGATGTGTTCTGTGAAGAACTGCACACAATGATGGAGACGTTGGCACATCTCTAACCAGCATTGGTCAATTGCTTGTCACCGCTGTTCCTGCACAACAATGCGCGACCTCAAACTGCACAGCAGATGGTCTCCAAGTTGCAAGAACTGGGGTTGGGAGTTCTCCGTCATCCGCCCTACTCACCAGACCTTACACTACTACTTTTTCCAAAATTTGGATAACTCCTTGGCGGGAAAAAAATTCAAAATCCGAGAGGCAGTACAAAATGCCTTTGAGGAATTTTTTGCCTCCCATCCAGCTGATTTCTTTAAGAAGGGCATCAATAATACTACCATTGCATTGGCAAAGATGAATTGATTGCATGGGTGATTACTTCGATTAATACAATAAAAAAATACATGAAAAAAAATTATAATTGTAGATTCACAAACCTGAACCCAACTACTTCAAGACTCAACAATATTTAGAACTAATTTTATCAAATATCGAAACAACACATGTACTGACAGAACTCTAATTGAGATTCCTCACAGTAGCATAGTGAGATGAAAAATAGCTTAAATGTTTAGCTAATCTGTCTGCTACATATAGTACAAAGAAAATATACCAAAACCATCAAGAATTTCATTATATGTATATAGATTTTGTACAAAGAAAAGCCATAACATAAAAAACAGCCATATTTAAGGTAATTCACACAACATATTCTATCATATAAGAGTTTGTTACTCTTGAACAGATTTAGGAAAAAAAATGTTAATCATTAAACTTTCTAGTAAATATTTATATAAATTCAATGCTTTATAAAAAAATAATATTGTAAATGGTATTCTAAATCAACAATCTGTATATTCATACACCTACCATGAACGTCTTTTGCAGCCAAATTGCATTTTTAATTCATTTGGAAAATACACCTGTAGCGTGCTGGCCATTAAAAAGTGTCTATGCACACTGGCCGTTTTGAAAAGATGACATATACTATGTCACAGACGGATATATATTTTTCTTCAACATACAAGTCCACAATTAAAAGTCTCGATTGCAAAGTCCGTGTTTAATTTATCATACATATATGAACACTCAATATAGTGTGCCATATAAACATATGATAGGTCATTATATAAAATGTTACAAATATGCCTAAGGAGGCATCTACTTTTCTAAACTTTGCATTTGTGTTTTGCAATGGTTTGCAGAAGCTTACCTCGCCCGTGTTACAGGTGTAGGATGGCTAGGTCTTGGTCTAGAAGACGACTGTTCGGCACCCATGGTGATATAACGATAAAAACACTTCGAACCCTTCTTAAAGTTTCCAAAAACAATGAATGGTCTCTTTAGAGCACAAATAAAGTAGGTACTAGTAACAGAGTACAATACTTATTGTATTAATATTTTAACACCAAGGACAGTAACATTTCTAGACAAATTAAAGACAAACGACTAAGAGAATTGCATGGTAAACAATGCCATGAAACCTTTGTGGTGACGATAATAAATGAACAGAACCACAAACAATGAGCCCATTTACGAACGAGATAAGAGTATTAATAGTGAGGACTGAATATCGATACAATAATAAAATGTTATTAATAAACTATTTACATATTAGTACGAGATATGAACATATTTGAAAACAAGCAAAATTTATCTCAATAAAAATGCACCAATAACATAATTAAATAGCGGTTTTCGAAGTGAATAAACTTGATTAGATGATTTTTTTCTAGTATAACCGACGACAAGGAAAACATTTTTTTTATTTTTTATATGTCATAGGTGGCAAACGAACAGGTGGGTCACCTGCTGTTAAGTGAACACCACCGTCCATGGACACTAACAACACCAGAGGAGTCGCAAGTGCGTTGCCATCTTTTGGAGGGATGGGTTAGGGGAGGGAAAGGGAGAGGAGAGAAGAGAGGGGAGGGGAGGTGGGTCTCCGGCGCTCTCACTGACCGAACGAAACGCAACAATGCAAGCACTGTTACTTCACGTCGGTATTCTATGAGAGGGTGGTACCACCCCGGGCGAGCCGACCCATTCATACTGAAACCAATAATAGTTTCAGCGTGGCTCTACCACCATTAAAATGTGTAATTTCCAATTTTCAAACGTTTCAAGTTGCTAATATTTCATACATATGCAAGATAAATGTCCTATATCCAGAAAAAGTCTATCCAATGGTGAAACATTTCTATGATGGTATTATTACTATATAAATAGCTTTTTTAAAATTAAATTAAAATAATTCTCAGTTGTAAGCAAAATGCGAAACAAACAAATGTGACTGTTGTTTAGCGTAATAGATCTTATAGTTTTCATTATTTACCAGATCCTTGTGTATAATAATATATGTCTGAAATAAGTTGAAAGCACCATATCGATAACACAAATACACAGTACTGCAACACTATTTTCGTAAAATCATCGGAAAGAACCGTCCGTAGACAATAAGAAAATACTTTTAATAAGAAAGCATACTATCAGTCCTTTGAGTTTATGGCGGGATCTTGGTATGTCATGTAGTGAATTTTTTTCCATTGTGTTATTTGGCTTTATATAAGTTTTATATTACATTATTGTAATATTGGTGTTGTTTTACGTAATGTACTTCGGCTATTTGGCTATAAAAGATAAATATTAACGTATGCAAGTGATTTATATGTTATATGCTATGAATGCAAAAGTTATTTTTATTATTTTCTGTTTATCGCTATCAAACTTCATGCAGAATTATGACAAAACATGACATAAATGGTGAGTATGTCGTAACACTAGTAACTACTTCACGTGGCTTATACTTAATATAACAGGATATGAGGAAAGACGGATCAGCATATTGTTACGTTGTTCTGTATATAGTATTAGACTATCGAGAATATAAAAAGCTAACATTAGCTACTCCTCTATGTCACATAAGATATGTATGGCAACAGTAGTAGTTTTCTTATGTTGTTATAAGATGGTGATGTACAAGTACTGTTGTATGTAAATGTAAAGCAAAGTAATTAAAGTGTTTTTTGTACAAATTGCGTTATATTTTTGGTGTCACACAAGACAAATTTTATCAGTGTTAAATTCTGTTGATAATCATCACTTCACATTTGATCACTAAAATAATCCATGATTTATACATTTCAACTTAAAAAGTCAGAGCATTTTGAAATCTAGGAATACTAATTAACAATAAAAATTGTGATTAAAAAATGTAAATAACCTTTAGGTAAAGAGTTTTTGCGGGATTTTGGTCTGTCATGAAGTGGATTTTATATTTTATTCATAATCTTGTGTTACTTACTCTATATTGTGTAAAATGGGCGTTGTTTTATGTAATATACTTAGTTACTTTTTTGTGCATAAGTGAAGCGAATGGAAAATAATACAACGGACCATGAATTCTGAGATGCCACAAAAACTCCATGGAAAGATAACAAGATGGCCACCATCTTGTTAGTTCATTGTAATTATATCAAGTAACTTGTAATATCGATGCTCAGTTGACAATGGCAGAAATTCGCCTGTACCGTTTTGGCCAACTTCCAGTAGACTCGACTGTTAGTCAGATGCTCTACGAGTTTTTGGCCAATACGGGAGACTCGTGGTGCATCAGCTTTGTAAGCGCTTTACATGACTTGGTGGCACTATTATAAGCTGCTTTGAGGTTATTGATGTTGGGATCCTTCTTTGCGCGACCCTTGATCCAAGCATGATATGTGGTCCGTACCGATTACTAACGATTTATTGCCGCTACAACTAGTATATGATATATACTATACCTATAAGTTCTATTGTATTCTTTCCAATAAATATAAAAGTGTGTATAGATATTTTATTTATCAAGAAACGAAGATATAATTAAGTCATGTGTACGGTTGTGGAGTGATGTGTAGGAGTAAGATTTCCTGTTTCCTAAATAGTTACCAAAATCGAAATAAAACATGTTCAGTGTTTATTGCAAAGTATGTAACTGTAAAAACTTGAGTAGAGTTGTTTCTTTAATAGAGTGTATTCGTAAATTGAACTATAATAATACATAAAATAGTTGTTTTTCTTCAACACACGCGGAGTAGTCACTCCATAAGGACGTCTTACTATAATCATACAACATTTATAAATCGATTTATGAACATAAGAGTTATTATGAAACTTCATTTATTGTCATGCCTTTTAGTAGACTATATCTTCAGTATACTCCATATATTAAATTTTTTCTTAAAAAAAATGCAGATTTCAGCTTGTAGTTCGATATACCGTACGACATCGATATTTTTATATGTATATAGAATATATTTCACATTTCATTATTAAATACTCACAAGTAAAAGAAACAAAAAGCCTCATCTAATCATTAGATATACAAACAGTATTCCTAATATTGCATGTCTTAACATGAAAGAATTTTAGTTTTACAATTTTCGAGGTTTTTTCGATATTTTACCGAAATACTTTTTTATTATTTCTTTTAGCTTATAGTTTGCCTGTTTGCTACGAAAACGTTCAAATGTAATGTCCTCGTAGTAGTCTGTGGTTCAAATAGTACAGCCTCTGCTTGTATAATGAATGTAGGCGTATACAACTTATGGTAAGGTATGATATTTTGTATTTTTTTTATATCATAAAGGTAAACGAACAGTCGGATTCAGTGATACCGCCGTCAATAGATATTAACAAAACCTGGGGAGTAGCTAATGCGTTGCCAGCCTGTGTGGTACTACCGCGAGCTAGCCGACACATTCATGCTGAAATCAGTAATAGCTTCAGCGTGGCTCTACCACTTCTCTATATCTCTTATATATACTTCATATCACTAAAGAAATTTCACCAAAATTTCTAATAGGTGTTCTGGGATAAGTAGATTACAACATCCGATTCAATTTTGCTAGCACAGCTTGGCGTCCGATCTGAAGGTAAACTACTGTCACATTTATCGGGACGCGTGGACCGAATAAAAAGGCAAATTTTAAAACAATTATTTGGTTTTATGAAACCACAATGCAAGTGAAACGTTTTTTTCGGATCGTAGGCATTTAATTAATAATTTTCAGAAAATTATTCGATTTATGGTATTAACATCACGTTTTTAATCTTAATTCAATTGGAAAATAGGAATGATAATGGCATATCAATAGTAGACAAGATATCCAACTACAAATTTTAATTTCGCTCTGCGTATTAGAGTACGAAGTACATAATAAATACAATCATTCAGATGATCGACGTATATTAAAAACTGAGCGCAATATTTATTTGCCCAGCGTCTGTTACTTTACCCCTACTCCGCGGCCGGTTGTAATGCAACATGCGATAGATGGATGAAAAAAATTGAGGCGATGGAAAAAAGTTTCTCTTTAAAAACATATAGATGACAAATCTATATAGATTACATGAATATGTATAGATACCTATATTATGAAATAATCGGAGTGGGATATTAAAATTGACCTATCATTAATGTTATAAAAAATGAGACAGAATTTTTCAGTGGACCTATTATATCTTCTTCTTTAGTTTATGGCGCCGTGTGTAAGCAATAAACAATTGCCAATGTCATGTAAATACAGAGCTTGCGATGTTGTGGCAGATAGTGTCATAACCGAAGGAGACCGATTTAAAAATGTAATTCGAAAATAAAGATAATAAATTTGTGTTCAGACCGAGTTATTGTATAATAATAATAATAACTTTATGCAACAAGATACACAAAAGGTTTATATTATCATATATAGCATTGTTATATATCTATGTATTTTAGCGCCTGAACTAGGCCAAGCCTGTATCTCAGACGCTAATATTTTCTTGTGACGTTTTATAGCTATATGTTTTATGTATGTTTCGCATAAATATACATATAGGCAAACTTAGATATATATCGATTAAGAAAATCTGGTTAATGATTGATTTTATTAATTTTAATAAATAATGACAAGACATGTAAAATTAAAGGGTTATTATTCACTAATTATTCACTAAAGCTAAGAGACAAGTGAGGTTAGTAGGACAGGGAATATAAGGAGGGAGGACATCACAAAGTGAGAATCTGTTTCTCGAACAATTAAAGAGTATATGATCTGGAGAACCGTCGTCTAGGCCGTATTCGCAGAAAGAATGGGGCCCCGTCCTTAATTTAACCAAATGCACTGGTGACCTAGACGAAGACGATAGATGATGGAAGTAACGGCCTTACTTAGAAATGGAAATTTAAAAAACCGTGGTTTTTCAGGAACTTAATTTTGAATATCGATAACGACTGCTAAAAATCATTCCTAAAACATTTCAAAAAATAAAAATATCTCAACACAATGCACAAGCTTTAGCATCAGTCGATATCATTGGTTATCAAACTTGTTATTCAAAAGAGCCAAATATCCATATAATATACATATAATAAAAATGAAGTGTCTGTATGTAATATCAAAATAACATTTTTTTACTGATTGGGTGTGAAAGTATACACGCAAGATAACAAAAATGCAATTAAAAAAAAAATGTCGGTCTGTCTGTCTATTTGTTCCGGGTAATCTCCGAAACGGCTGGACCGATTTTGACGGGAATAACACTGGCAGATAGAAAAATTACAGCGGGTTACATAGGCTACATTAAATTAGACTAGCTGTTAACCGCAGCTTCGTCCGCAATACTATCTCCAAAATGGTTAGACCGATTTTCACGGGACTTTCATCGACAGATAGCGGATATCATAACAAGTAAAGACTAGCTGTTAACCGTGGCCCTGCCCGCAGTACTGTCTCCAAAACGGTTGGACCGATTTTCACGGGACTTTCACTGGCAGATAGCTGACCAAATAAAAAGTAATTTAGGTTATTCTATTTTAGATTAGCTGTTACTCGCGACTTCGTCCGCATGAAATTTAGCAAAAGTATGTGGTTCACTGTAAACATGCGCGTAAGACGTGCGTTGTATTGGACTCCAAGAATAAATATAATTGAAATTCATATATCTGTATGTATGTATTCTGAATTATATTGTCTTTTTGGGCATTTCGGCGCCCATTTTATTTTATTTAAATGATCAAATATTAAAAACTTAGATAGATATAACGTTTTATATCTTGACTCATATTTATGCAAGATTTCAAGACGTCAGTTCATTCGTTGTTTACAATTAAACATTATAATTATTATTAGTAATTTTAAAGATAGAAGGGGTTTTTCTAATAAGAGATTAGACTATAAACGTATTACTTATTGATAATATGAGCATTATATATCATTACCTATCTTTAAGTCATTTTTTTATTAGTTCCTTGTACAGTCTAAGTGAGCAATGAGGTAGTTATATGGTGGATTCAGGTTCCAAATATGTTGCTGATGATAAACCTTATTTGCCACACTGTTAGTATTTATATATCTAATATATTTATTAATGTAATGTGTTAATGTAAAGGATGTGCGCGTCGTACTTACAATTGTATTTAAAGAACATTTCTATAATTGTAGATGGTCTCACAATTTTATATTTCTTTAATATTAATTTTAAAAAACGCATGCAGAGCTGTGGGTACAGATAGTAATCAATATAAAATTGAAATGTACTCAAAGAGCCTTTTTTTAAATCTAAGCTTTATTTCAGTACATAACATTTTAATGGAAATAATTAGGATTAAAGTACACTCTTGAGCTTGGCTATGCTCAATATGTCTCTTTTGTGAGCTAATAGCCATTCTATGCTTTTTAAAAATGTGCCTCTCTTCCGTAGGCTTTCATTACAAAATGTTTACTCGTCTTTTAAGAGGCAGGTTAATCATTACATAGTATAAAACGAAGTCCCATACCGCGTCTGTCTGTCTGTCTGTTCGCGATATACTCAAAAACTACTGAACGGCTTTTGATGCGGTTTTCACCAGGGATAAAGTGATTAATGAGGAACGTTTTAGTGTATAATTAGTCAAGGATTTTTTTTATAATGAGGACGGGACAACGTCTGCCGGGCCCGCTAGTAGATAATATTTCAGAGCTGCACTAAGCACTGTGGAAGAGCCACAGGTAAAGAGTGAAAGAGCCACTTGAGGCCCACGAGCAGCAATTTGCCGACCACAGGTCTATATCACTGTGAATTTTATAGACAATGTAAGTGTAAATTAAATAGTAACTGGTTAACAATGTGTTAAGTAGACATACAATAACTTACCTTGTAGCTGTAACAGGTTTAGACTGGGTGAAACATGAACCAGATGGAGTCATCTGTGTCCTAATGATTTGTGCAGGTTGAGTTACCATTTCTTTGGGCTGTTCATTTAATGGTTTCTGGATTGTTCCAGTTTGAGGTGCTTGATTTCTAGTGACTGTGTGAGCAGATTGAATTGTCTGTGCTACTGCTGTAGGTGTGGTTCTCATCAAAGGATCCAGTTGTTGATTTGACGTCTGGTTTGTACTAATTACAGGATTTTGATTTCGAGAGTTTGCTTGAAATTGTACCGTTCGAGGTGTTGGCCTTATTGTACTGATTTCTTCATTTCTCTGTTGAACTGGTCTCCCTTCATGAATCTCTCTTAATTCTGCTTGTGTTCTTGTATATTCCTGATGAACTGTATCTCGTCTAAAAGAAACAGCAAAATAGAATTGTATTTAAATCAAACAAATTATTTGCATCTATTCACTATTTTATTTTTGTGCACAATTTTTCCTACTTATTACATCAACATCTTCTAACCCTTATCCCACCTAAGAAGGGTCGGCACAACGTGTTTTCTAATTTTATGTTTCGCCAGTTATTACATATTTTGTACAAAAAAATGACACCGAAATTTATGATAATTCACACAAACAAATTTAAAGATATCATATTTATCGTTATTGATGTTTTGTGGATGATAAGAATAAACTCCCCATGAACAAATCTAGGGCAAAAAATGTTGATCATTCAACTTTATAGTAAATATTGATATAAATTTAATGCAATTTAATACTTATAATAGCTATTGGCATAATAAATGCTATTCTAAATAGACTTTCTAATATATTCATAAAATTACCATGATAATTTTTTGAAGCATTAAGTTGCATATTTATTTTATTGAGAAAATATACTCAATAGGTATAGTATACCACATAAACATATGGTAAGCCATATATAAAATGTTACAAATATGACTATTAAGTGGTTTTTCAAAACTTTGCATTTGTGTTTTGGAATGGTTTACAGAAGCTTACCTCGTCCCTGGTACCGATGTATGATTGCTGGACCTCGGTCTAGAAGACGATTGTTCTGCACCCATTGTGAACTTAACGAAAAAGCACTTTGGATCCTTCCTAGATATGGTTTTCAAAAACAATTAATGCACAAGTACAGTACTTATATGAGAGTAGAGAACTTAAAAATCCAACAAAACCCTTATGGTGACAACTAATAAATGGGCAGAACATAAACAATCAGACTATTTATTACCGAGACAAGAATATAAATAGTGAGGTCTGAATATCGATATAATAATAAAATGTTTTTAATAAACTATTTACACATTAGTATTAATTATGGAAATATTCGAAATTCAGCAAAATTTAGCTAGTTAAAATTCCACTAGTAACATTAAAATGTGGCGACAAACGAAGCGAATAAACTTGATTGGTTGATTTTTTTCTAATATTATTGACGACTATGAAAAAATGTGTAATTTTTTTACGCTTTCCTAACGTTTTATGGTACTGATATTTCATACAGATGCAAAATATATATCTTGTATCCAGAAAAAAGTGTATCGAGTAGTGGGACACTATGATGGTATTATTACTGTATAAATAGATTTTTTTAAATTAAATTAAAATAACCCTCCATTTTAAAAACTTTCAACATTCTTGAAACAAACAAATGTAATTGTCGTTTAGCCTAATAGATCTTATACCTTTCATTGTCATTATTTACAAAATACATTTTTTATATATGAAAGCCGGAAATTAGTTGAAAGTACTATATCGATAACACAAATACAGAGTACATCAACACTACTTTCATAAATCATCGGAAAGAACCGTCCATAGACAATAAAAATATAGTTTTAATGAGAAAGCATATATATATATAATAACAATTATTATTAGCAACTATAAAAATAACAATAATTTAGGTATAATCAAAAAATCAAACAATAATAATTCTAAAAAAATGCCTTTATTTGAAATCTATAAAAGATAAATATTGTCGTATGCGATTGACTTGTAAAATAGATGTTTTATATTTGAAAGTTTTTTTTTATGATTTTCTGATTATCTGACAGACTGAGTACACTCCAGCTGCCTCCCCTCGTCAGCTAGACCTGTGCAATGGGGAGACGGGCCCCCCATCTATATCCTCAGGACCGGCTACGATTGCGGGAGCAAGCGGGCGAATTGCCGCATGAGAGAGGAGGAGAGGATCCTCTTCACGGGCCCTCTCCGCTGCTTCCTTCTGCATGATTCCATCCCATCGCTTGCCATGCCTGTTCGGTGCTGAGCATGGCCGAAACCAGACTCCGCAGTGATAAATCTTGCTTGCTTGCTTCAGACTATCGAAAAAAATAATAAAACTATAGTTAAATTGTATAGTGTTAAATTCTAATTATAACCATCACCTTCATATTTGCTCACTAAAATAAACCATGATTTATCAATTTTAACTAAATGATTTACAGCATTTTAAGATCTAAGAATGCAATAGGATTTATTATGATAAAAAAAAATTTAAGCTTTATGCGAAAAGTGTATGTACGAAATAACAGTTTAATACCTATCTTATGTGTGAATATTAATATGCATCATAATATATTTTATTACTTCCTATTGATTTAAAAAAACCTATTATGTGTATAATAAAATTTCTTACAAATATTATACCTGAAAGATTTTTTTTTCGAACTGACTACGCTATTGACCTAGCAAGGTCCTTAATAGCTTTAATGGTGGTAGAGCCACGCTGAAACTTACTGGTTTCAGCATGAATGGGTCGGCTCGCCCGGGATAGTACCACCCTCTCATAGAAACACTGACGTGAAGTAACAGTGCTTGCATAGTTGCGTTTCGTTCGGTCAGTGAGAACGTCGAAGGCCCACCTCCCCTCCCCTAAACCCTTCCTTCCAACGGGTGGCAACGCACTTACGACCCCTATGGTGTTGTTAGTGTCCATGGACAGTGGTGATCACTTAACATCAGGTGAACCACCTGTTCGTTTGCCATCTATGGCATAATAAAAAAAAATCTAAGGCGTTATGTCATGGCGTCAGTGACATTATTATTATTTACCTATCTTTACACATTCCTCTTAAAACAATTCTAAGGAATAGCATCAGTGATATATAGCAATAGTGAAATAGTGTTGCCACAGACTAATAGTCGTACAAGTAAGTGTTGCGTTTATACTTATCCAAATAAATCTTACAGTGGTTGCAATATATCGTTCCACAGGTAAAATAAAAATAACATTATTTTGAATCTAACAACTATGTTGACCATGAATTCTTGTATTATAGGGAACTAAACTATTCAACGAAATACCAAACGAAATACGGGAAATTGAATCCTTAAATATATTCAAAGTAAAGTTAAAGTTATTTCTTAAAAATACATTTTATATGTATAATTGTTACACATTTTTTATCTGTATTTTACTCTCTTCATAGCGTTACATGTTTTGTCTTCTCTTTCGTCAGTATTTTAGCATAAGAAATATTTTATAATAATTTGTATCTTTGTCTAACACTGGATGATTAGCTTAACGATTATTAATGTTTTTTAAGTATCAATAAGTGATCTATGTTCTTTGAGAAAAATAAAATTCTTTAAACCAATAACTAAATATCATTGATCGAGTCACATTCTTACTGTTGTACTAGAGATGTGTAACACTGAGCTGCGCCGCGCAATTGCACCAACTCAGTTCTCTGTGCTAGATGTGTTAACTCACTTCTTCAAAATGAGTTGGCGCACAGCGCAGACCGGGATATTCGAATATCATTTTTATAAACGGCAACTCTGTGAAATGTAAATGGAATTATACCTAGGTAATCTTTACTTTCTAGATTGCACCTAACTTATTTTTCTTCTTCATTAATTTATGGCGCGGTGTGTAAAAAATACACAATTCCGCTAATCTAATGTAGATACATAGTGTGCGCTGTCTGTGGCCGTGTCGTAAACGAAGGAGACCGATTAAAAATGAAATTCGAAAACGAAGATAATTAATTTGTGTTCAGACCGAGTTATTGTATGTTTCCTACAAATATACATATAAGCAAATTTAGATACATATTGATTAAGAAATAGATAATCAGATTAAAGTTTGATCTTGTTGATTTTAATAAATAATGACAAGATCTGTAAAATTAAAGCGTTATTGGCTATATAAGGCTAATGCTAAGATACACATAAGGATAATAGGACGGGGAATATAAGTAGGGATATCGAAAAAGGAGAATCTGTTTCTCGAACAATTAAAGAATATATGATCTGGGGAACCGTCGTCTAGGCCGCATTCGCAGAAAGAATGGTCCCTAATCCTTAATTTAGACAGATGCACTGGTGTGCAAGTATGACCTAGACGAAGACGACAGATGATGGAAGTAACGGCCTTATTTAGATATTGGAATTTAAAAAATCATGGTTTTTGGGGGAATCCATTTTGGAAAGAACCCTAAGGTTTTCCCTTATATTTTCGGGAAAAATTTCAATCCTTTTGCCATGCTTTTAATAATCTAGTTTATCTAAAGAATGTAGATCTTCTGTATATAGTCTATAATAGTCGAAGGAACCAGATTGGCCAGCATTCTTTGCGCAAGAATCCACTGACTCATTCCCAGGGATACCGCAATGGCCTGGAATCCAAGCAGTGTTCTGGCCATAAAGTTTTATTTTGACAGATGGCCGAGTTGACAGCTGTGTGTAAAACAAATGACGGAATACGTTTACGTTCGAAAATAAAAACGAATGAACTATAATCGATTCTGTGGGGACTAGTTGAAAGAAAAACATGGTTGATTTATTTTAATTTGTTATTGTGTTTTAGTGTACAAAATTATTGTTATATTGTTTTCTAACGTGTATTAAAGTAACAAAGACACAAATTCATTGAAATAAATCATTTTTGGACGTGCCATCTTACCATAAACATACATAACACTACCCGAATTAGCACAGTCAAGTATATTTATGCCCGATATTATATCTTTCTCTCGCTATTTGTGCTGAGTACCTGTAAGCGCGACTTACAGATAGCGCGCATTACGTTGCTCACTCGGCATGTTTTCATGTTTCTCCATGGCGCAATTTTGAGTTAGCTCAATGAGCCGGCGCAGTTAACTGCGCCTGAGTTACTGAGTTAGCGCAAGAATTTTCACTGAGTTACCCATATCTATGTTGTACTATTTTTAGTTTCTCAAAAAAATTAAGAAATGCAGAAAAAATTAGAAAAAAAGAAAAAATTGCCAGCCGTATAGTTGTCAAGCAAAATATTACAAAAAGTTCAGTCGTTTGCAGTCGTCACTTCGAACGTTCCTCCTTTTATACTGCTTATTTCCGTCAGTTATTAAAATTTAACGCTGTACTAAAGATTTCTCCCGCAGTAAGAATATTTCATTATTGTAGCACGGCAAAATGACTGCCCTAAGCCTGATGGTAAACACAGTACAATCCGAAAACAATGGCGACCACCGAGTGACACATTATTCATCGCCGTTTGCCGCTGTCATGCCGGCTCGCGAAATGCTGGATTAGCACAGGCTGAGCGCGAAACGCGACCCGCAGAAGCGAATCACTATGACAGGCTTTTTCGCTATATACATGGTAGTTGTGATCCAGCCAGGCTGGAAAACCTTACCACTCCGGTTTAAGTTAAATGTAAGTAGGCATCTGATATAGACCGTGTTTTCTAACCTAAGTATAGTTGGTGTTTCAATAACTGTACTTCCTCAGACTCGGATAAGGTGGCACATATATAGAATATTCTAGCTTCAGTTAAGAACGGCCCTCGGAAAAGTTTTATTTAAAATATTTAATGCTAGTATGCTCTTGTCATTTTATGATATAACATAAATTCGAAAAATAAATTAAAAAACGCTATTCTCGACTTTGTTGAAAAAAGTTGATGAGATACGTTGCAGTTCACAACGTTTGTTGTTATGTAGCATCATAGTTTGTATTTTTACTAAGAATATAGTGTCCTACTACTGTTTATATTGAATATATAAGTCCTGATTCTGCAAATTCAGTTTCGTGATTTACTCGAGTATATCAATGATCTTCAAATTCTCGATCATCTCAGTCTCAATTAAATACACAGGCTTCATAAAATATATTTTTTTAAGAATCCTTCAATAACTTATTATCCTCCAAAATGGGGCTATAGACGAAAATAAAAAAAAAGATAGTTTGAACAAAGAAGAATTAACTGTAAAAATGTTATTAAAACGCTTTAATTTTTTCTATGAACTTACATAACTAGGGTGATGGATAGACCCTCCGGTAGGTAGTTTATAAGGAAATATAGAATTCTTTATCTATCTGTGTTTATTGAAATGGAGAAACAGGCCGATAGTTAGCTGAGGGAGTTGTTTTAACTGCCAGTAATAGATAGATTGGTTATTGGAACCAGCTGTTACTACACTTCGGTGTTTTTTAATTAATGTTAATTTTATAACGTAATATATTAGACAACGTGAATCGTTTAGGTAAATTTTATTATTTAGATGTATCACGCTTAATACTTGTTTTCATGTTTATTTTACAGGTCACAAATAAAAAACCAAAATCCTTTTTAAAAACTCTTGTTATTGCTGGGACAAGTTCAAGCAATATAGAATAACTTCCAAGGAAGAAGCTCTGTCCAAGCGTAAAGGAAATTGGTGTTTAAACAGTAACTATCAAATGTATGAATCACATAGAAGATTTAAGGAGAAGCGACTGTCAATACCAAAACTCTTATATCACGATACAACTGCTCACCTGGTCCTGAAGGAATCAAACTTTGATCTGACCCTATGACGCTAAGCCTTTGAACGCATACTCGATGTTTCTAATTATTATCAATAATACGATTAAGATAAGATTCAGTTATCATAAATACTGTTTTCACCAAACTTTAAAAAAAAGAAAGCTTGTTCATATACTGGGAGACTGAACATCTAAGCACAAACTCGATGTTTCTGGTTATTATCTAGACTATGATCCAGTCACCACAATACTACTCCTCATGAGAATGTTGAGTAATGATACCTTGATCCGGCACTAAGGCGTTAAACAGTTGTGCACAAATTCGATGGTTGTGTATATTATGTATATTTAGATTTAGTTACACTGTTCTTGACCTTGTATGACTTTGAGGAATTATAATTTGATTTGGCACTCTGGGATCCAATATAACAAAAAGTAAAATAATAATGATGATAGGAAAATATTGTCATATATTTTTTTATAAAAGTATCAATGTCGTTTCACGTGAGTTAATATTTACCTAATTATTAGTAGTCGATGTGTGGGTGCTCTGTGCACTTGTAGTAATATGACTCGATCCCGAAATGAAACGCGTAAAATTGAGAGCGCGTCCTTAAGATTTAAAATATTTGAACTGTATTCACTTGTCAACTGTAAGAAGTATAGCACTAAGGTCAATTAATAAATCGATACATTGTATTAGTTGTGTTGTTATCTGCCATCCCTAATCCCTCAGAAAATTTCCATTACCTAATGAAAAACTTCTACATCTATGTTTCTATAATGAACTATTACTAGGAAGATTGCAAGATCAAATTTGTCTCATATAGCAAAATCTTATAATTACCCTATTAGAAAGGTACACACGGCTTCTTTACTAGCTATCTCGTTCGGCTTGCTTTTTTGCTACGAGTACTCTGTCCCATAGATAAGATACTATATATAGAGCATTTCTATATTGCTTATTATACTCTTTACTTATAGTACTTTTCAGTTTTGCAGTTTGCAACTCAACTTATTGCTTTCTGTAGATATATAGATTTCCTAAATAGTGTATGTATTAAAATGCCTCATTTTAGAATTGAAACAAACGTTCCCAAGAGTAAAATTCCTGTGGATTTCGTTACGAAAGCTGTACCGGTTTTGGCTAAAGCGCTCGGAAAACCTGATCAGGTATAACAACTGTCTGATATTTTTCATATAAGTGCAATGATGTAAGGGATTTTTAGTTTTAATCTTTTCGCATCCTTCTGGTTTTATATTTCATTATGTTTAGAAATATATTTGTTAGTTTTTTTAAATATCTAATGGCTTAACATTTTGGCAACCAATTTTGTTTTTTTTTTTCTAAACAATATCGGCAAAACTGCTTTATTATACTGATGATAAGATTGACAAGGTCATTCAAAGTTATCCAGAGGGATGTGGAGATATATAATACCTATATGTAAATTTTTGTTATTGGCTGACTCTAAATCTAGTTATACACTAGTACGTACTAGCCAAAAACAAGTAACCATAATTAACTTTTTAGATAGCAAATTTTGAAGGGTATAGGGAATGCGCTAAGGAGAGACATATACCTTTTATAGTGATTGACTTGTTATTTATTATAATAGTAATACAATCACTTTACATTTGATGAATGCATGATATATGTTATGCAAACTCATCTATCACAGACAAACAAACTTGCTAGTGCTGTGACACACTTGATAGAGATGTATCTACTAACAGATTTTACCTCAATTTTAGATTACATATTGTAGAGTAGGGCACCATACTTTTTCACAGTGAAATCACTTAAGTAGGCTAAATATAAAAAAAATCACATTCACACATAAAAAGTATTTATTTTCTCAAATAAAAAAGAAACATTTTTAATTTCTCAATTAGGCAAGAACACATTTTTGTTTTTTATGTATAATATCTTATTATCATTGAATAAATAATTATATGAACTTTTTTAATACTTACAAAATTAGAATTCATACTATATTTTATCTTATATATTATATATATATATATATATAGTATTTCTTTCATCAATCTACATTAATTATCATCTTTATCACTCGATTCTAGTAAAGGAACATTAAATTGTTGCAAAAATGTACACCTTGTTATTTTGGGTATTTGTGGGATATAATGATAACATTATGTTGTAAAATACCACAAAAAAATACAAATACAATGAAAATCACGAGATATTTATAGTTTTAGGTTTCAGATTTAATGGCAATTTTTCAATATTTAAAATAAAAAAAATTATAAAAAAAAACCCTGCTTATAAATATTTTAATGAATAAACTAAAAATATGAAATTATGTTCAAAGCCTATTTAATTAATAGAACTGGAGTAAGAATGATTGCAGAAATGCAACATGCAATATTTCTTTTGAACATTTCTCTGCAATGGAAAGGTATTTCCGGGACAATGATCCAGATTTTATGGGTGTAAGGGGTGTCAAATAACATCTAAGACTTGAGACATCCAAGCCAACCTTACCTGCACGTGGTGCACCCTGCTGAATAACGAACGATAGCGGGGTGGTAGGATTCTACAGCCTGACTGGGTCGCAACCACCATGTATATGGCGAAAAAGCCCATCATGATTCGTTTCTGAGGGTCGTGTTTCGGGATCAGCCTGCGCGTATCCAGCTGCTCGCAAGCCGGCATGACAGCTTTTGGACAGTTTTTGGATTGTACTGTGCTTACCATCAGGCACAGTGCAGTCATTTTGCCGTGCTACTATAAAAAAAAAAACTTTGTTCCAGTCTGAATTATACAAAGCTTTTCAATTTACTTCTCCGAAGTAGGAGTTTATCTATAGTGACATAAATTGACTCTATTCATATTTGTCCATAATGCAGAATAAGAAATATATTAATGAAAATACTGTATTCATATATCTAATTATTTCTAGTACTGTGTAGTATCTGTTATTCCTGATGTTGCAATGAGTTTTGGAGGAACAACAGAACCTTGTGCCATAGCTAACCTGATGTCCATTGGATCTCTTGGTGTGGAACAAAATAAGAAGCATGCAAAAGTCCTGTTTGAACTTGTAGAAAAAGAATTAGGAGTTCCAAATGACAGGTAAATTTATGAGAGATTACTTTATGCATATTTTTTTGTAAATTATTGCATATTTTATGTCTTTAACTTGATAAAATTGCATAAGGTCAATGTTACAGGCTTAGTGTGTACATCTTTTGTAATATAGTAAATTTTCTTCTTACATTAATAAATAATATCATACTTACTTACTACCTGAACATTATGCCAGCTACAAACTTTAATGTGAAAAAAAGTATAATACTCAAGTCTCATACTACAGGATATAAATTTGAACCATATAATTGGCATATTTTCAGCAAAGTATAGCATCAAGATAGATGTGGTACTTGGGCATTTATTCTCAAGTTCAAAATTTGTTACCAAGCCTTATGTTTGTGTGTGTGTGTGTATTCTAAGAGCTGTATTAAAGATCTACTCTTTCTAATCTTATGCACCTTATGGTTACACTCGTGTTGCAATTCTCGACACTTCTGTGAAAAAAAAAAATGGTATTACATTTGCCTATACACCACAAAATATATACACTAACATCATCAGCCTGTAAGAGACTCACTACAGGGACATAAGCCTCTTCCCGAAGGAAGGTATGGGCATAATCACCACGACAGTCCGTATTGGCGATTTCAAACACTGAGAA
Organism: Antheraea pernyi; assembly: GCA_015888305.1. Classification (NCBI taxonomy): domain Eukaryota; kingdom Metazoa; phylum Arthropoda; class Insecta; order Lepidoptera; family Saturniidae; genus Antheraea; species Antheraea pernyi. The sequence continues at coordinate 120,727 of MU158934.1, forward strand.
ATCCACAGTTCTATATTTTTCCTACATGCAGTAGTACTACAAGAACATTTCTCAAGTTCAGGTTTCCTTACAATGTTTTCCTTCACTGTCAGCCGATAGTGTTACCAATTTCAAATTAAGAGTTGGATTATTTCTTGTCACCCCAGTACATCCTTTGTAAGCTGTTACTATGTTAACCATGGCCCAAATAAACTAAATCAAAGAATCATATGCCTCCAACCTGTTCCATGCTACATACAGTCTCTGACCTATGTCAAAGAAAAGTTAGCGGGAAAAAAGTCCAAACTGAAATCTCAAATCCTAGACATGGTTTCGGGCTCTGGGCCTAATAGTGATTTCTATGAATGTTAAGCATTTTGTTTCTTTACTATTCATGGAACTATTCCCTATAGGGTTATTTGTAATTTGCATAATGGCTATTGTTATCATTTATCTACTCACAAAAATTTGAATACCGGGATATCATGCTGATAAATTTTACTAAACCTTTAATCTTTTCATAACATCATATTTTTATAAAGATTACCTATGACCTTGCCTGCTACTAGCTACTTATTTGTCTTATTACTGGGATGGATTTGTTACTTATAATAAGTGAATTCTCTATAACAATAATTCACTGTTCTAGTTCTATTTCAAGGTGAACCAAAAGTTGTTACTTTTGATGTCTGTGCAAGATGTCATTTAGAAGTAATATGTATATATAACATTAATTTTTTTCATCAAATATTTGATATTAATGAATTTTGATTAAAAATCTGTACTGTTCAATTCTAGTGTTGTTTTAAAGTAAATTATGGGGCTGGTTTTGCACATATCATTTTATGTTATAACAAATACTAGCGGGCACGGCAGACGTTGTCCCACCCTGATTATAAAAAAATCCTGGACAAATTATATACCAAAACGTTCCTCGTGAATCACTTTATACACTGGTATCCGCATAAAGATCCGTTCAGTCGTTTTTGAGTTTATCGCGAACAGACAGACAGACAGAACAGACTTTGTTTTATACTATGTAATGATTATGGAAATAAATAGCAACTGCCCATGACTTTCTACATGTTAATTACCTGCAATATCAATAAAATATGTTCATGTTAATAACAATAAAATATAGCCTATATCACTAGGGGATATTGTAGCTTTCTAATAATGAAAAAGAAACTTCGAGCTAATCAGCAGTATGTGGAAAAAGTATTGTAGATAGTGTAAATACTACAAAAAAATGAATACAATAAAAATAATAATCAAAATGATTTTAGTACTGTAATATAGCTAAAATAGAGTAAGTCTATAAATCCTTTATTATATTATTTATATATTTACTTTATTTATTATATAATTCATTAAAATTATATTTCAAATATCCTGCTGTAATCAAATAAAAGTCTGGCAACACCATTGAGGTACATACATACATTTCATTAGGCAACACTGAGGTGTGTTATACACATGTTTAAGTTTGGTTTTATGAATTTGTATTATTCCTTTAAAAATTTGAAGATCATTATGAGCTGAAATAAAAATATGTATGGTGTGCTTTTTATGGATTTAGAATTATCATTTACTTTCTTTTGAGTTAGCTATTTGTACACAAATGATTAGGTAATTATACTAATTATAAAATATGTGTACATCATTTTTTTAAATTAATTTTAAACTAATTGTTTATTGTTTCAGAATGTATATAACATTCCAAGATGAGCCAACAGGTAATGTTGGATTCAAAGGAACAACTTTCCACGCCATTTTCGGATAAGTGATTTAAATGAAGAAGCTGTTACGTTGAGAATTTTTTTTATATTTTTTTAACACTGACTTCTATGTATACTATTAGATAATTAATTTAAAATTAGAACTTACCCTAAGTGCCGAGTAGTAGGAGGGTGGAATCGCCATCATTTTATGTAAATTTTTTCTTTCTAATACAAGTAATATCTATTTAAATGAAACATACAGTTAATAACAATTTAGATTAAACAAAGAGAATCAACACCTTATCTTATTTATGTTTAATCATTTGACCTATAAATTATGGATTTGTGTCTATTTTCTCAATCAAGGGAACAGTGAATATTTGCCGGCTTAAAAAAGCTTAAAAGGCGTATCTATATAAAATCCCAGAAAATTAAAAAAATGTTTTGATTTGCTGTTTTAGCACATACTACTAATTTTTCGTTTTTGATTAACTATAATTCATAGGCAGAGAAGAACATATTAAATGTTCCTTTTTTTCCTGATTCCATATAAATATATACGGCTCTCATTCTTTGGTTGGCTGATCTGGTGTAACGTAGAAGTCTTTGATTTTTAATGTAAAACTCATTTATTATGTTCTTATTTATCTTTATATATCATCACATATAATATCAGTTATAATTTGTTCTTTCTTTTTTATAATATGAATATAACAAAATTAAATAAAGGGAATATATTATTGTTCATGAAATTTGTTTTGATTTGATTTGTGTCAGTAATTGGAGTTATCTATAGATAGTATTAAATGTCTGTGTGTAATATCAAAATATAAAAAATATAATGGTTGGATATGAAAGTATACTTGATACTGATAACAGAATTGTAATTTTAAAATTTTTGTCAGTCTGTCCCTCCGTCTGTCTATCTGTTTGTTCCTGGTAATCTCCGAGACGCCTGAATCGATTTAGTCTGGAATTTCACTGGCAGATTGCTGAAATTACACCGCGTGACATAGGCTACTTTATTTTAAACTAGCTATTACCCGCGGCTTCGTCCGCAGTGCTATCTAATATTTGATTCGATTTTTACGGGACTTTCACTGGCAGATAGCTGACCTTATAGAAAGTAATTTAGGCTATGCTATTTTAGACTAGCTTTTACTCGCGTCTTCTCCGCATGAAATTTAGCAAAAATATGTTATTCACTGTTAACGTGCACGAGGCGTGCGCTGTACTAGACTTCAAGAATAAATATAGGATGCATTGGAGTTATTTCGAACAAAATTTCTATGACATTACTGGACTTGTCCATTTCTTTGAATTATACAAAGTATTTTTATATTTATGACCGTTCTTGTTATATGACCTTCTTACTTAATAGATATTTATAGTAGATGTAAACATTTTTGACTTGAATTTGTGTTTGTATTGCTCCAATTGAAAATTAAAAATTTACGAACTATGTGGCTATTCCGAAAATATTTAAAATCGGTTTCCACGCTGACTGAAAGTTTATATTTATATTTGTGAGGTAATTATTATAATTTTATTATATTATTATATAATATATATAATAATATATATATTTATTATATTAATTACCTATCATAGGATATATCAACAATTATGTTAATAGTATCAATAGTCTAACAACTCACAGTACCTACTAATATTTTGGAATTATATGAAAATTATATATATAAATATATGAAATGGAAAATATAAAGAAGTAGTTTGTGAGGTTGTAGGGAGTAATCTCAGAATTACCTGTCAGATTTTACAAATTCATTCAGTTTTAGATAGCTCATTTTTCGTGGAAGGATATATAGGCTATATAACATCACGTTACGACCAATTGGAGCGGAGCACCAATGAAGAATGTTTCAAAATCGGGATTTTTTTTCTTCATATTGAGAGTTTCTGCTACGTGTTAGTCCAAAGTCTACTAAACAGATTTGGAAAATTGTATATGAGTGTTATAGGCTATATATTAACCCGAAAATGAAGACTTTTTGTGGTAGTCGGATTTTAAACTAAGTTGGAGAAAATTGGTCGAAAGAAAACGTTTCTTACGAACGCTGCCTTAGCAATGAGAGATATATGATTGAGCCTAGAGAAAAGTTGTAGAGATTGATAATGTCTATTACCGCCCAACGAAGTGGGCACGGGTCAGCTAGTTTAATAATATGGAAATATAGGACCTGCCATTTTGTGGACAAGTAACTACGCTAGCCAGTGACATGGTATGACATAAAATGATCCTAATTGTTAACATAACTAAAAAAAGGCGTAGTAAATAAAAAAGGATGTTTTGTTCATAATCTATTTATATTATAAAAATGAAGTGTGACTATTATATCAAAATAACAACTTTTTATTGATTGGGTATGAAAGTATACACGCTATTAATAACAAAAATGCATATTTTTAAAACTATGTCGGTCTGTCTATCTGTTTGTTCGTTCCAGGCAATCTCTGAAACGGCTGGACCGATTTTACGAAAATTTCACCGGCTGATAGCTGAAGTGACATAGGCTACTTTAATTTAGACTAGCTGTTAACCGCATTGATATCTCTTATTTATAGTCATAAACTTACATCGTTTGTAATAATCTTGAGTGAAGGGATGGTTGTCAAAATAAATAAAGAAAAACATAACACGTGGCAGAGATCTGAGTGTTAAAATGGAAGTGTGGTGTAACCAGAATGCATAAGATTAATATTCAGAATGTATAAGAATAAGCATGTAGTAATTAGCGATTATTCCATGACAATTCTAAGGAAAATTTTACAATTTACGCGTACAATCAAAAGGACAGAGCGTAGTGTTGTCTTTGTTAGCGTTGCTGTGTGGGCCACTACCTACTTGTACGACTATTAGTCTGTGCACTGTACGACCGCGACGCGACGATGTGGCTATATTTTTCATTGGCACCACAAGTATGAGTTGTTGAGTAGCAGGTAATAGATTAGCATGGTATGGGCATGTCATAATGAATGATGAAAGCGATGTAACCAGAGGAGTTTAGGTATGAAGGAAGGATATAGGAGTAAAAGAGAATCTGTAAATTTTGCTCAAGAGAACAGAAAAATACACAAGATATCTTTCATTCAGAAAAAAATACTATGCCCGGGGATAAGTCAACTAAAATTAAGACAAGCAAAATTTAATGTTTAAAAATAATTTTAATAATGAGTATAATTTTATATATTAAGTATCCTCTTAATATATAAACGACAAAATGTCGTCCCGGATACCGATCACACCTTTAAAATTTTGCAATTGCAATGCAAAATTTAAGCATAGAGACGACAAATATTTGGAGTTTTTGGCGGGATTTTGGAATGCCATGTCTTTATATTTTATCCATAATCTTGTGTTATTTGGTTATATATTGTGTAATGTTGGAGGTGCTTTACGTAATATTCTTTGATTATTTTGCACAAGTGAAGTGGATCGGATATAATACCACGGAGCATGGATTCTGACTTGCCACAAAAATTCCCAGGAAAGTTCTAACAAGATGGCCACCGTCTTGTTAGTTCACTGAAATTATATCAAGAAACTTGTAATATTGTTACTCACTTGACAATGGCAGTAATTGTCTACAAGAAAACTGGTTGCCAAAAATAAAATAGAAGAAAACAAATATTTGTCGGCTGACGAAAGAGAAAAAAAAACAAAACTGTCAAATTAGCGGCACCCGGCTGCCCTAACAATGGACAGACGTCCGCCCGACCCTCCAGATCTTTCTACCCAAAGGCTGCTTGATGAGCCTATCGTAACGGGATCAGCCACAAAGCTTATACAAACAGGATCTAAACGACCTCCAGATCCAGAGATTTCTCCTGAACCTATTAAAAAAACAGTTACCGATCCGTCTCAAGGTACACCATCAATCCAGACTATGTATATACACCCTAGTTTACTTGAGGGAATTAAAAAATACGATGAATCAGACAAAGGCCCTTTTATTGTACATATTTCACGCACCGAGACTGACCCGGCAGCGGGGGCGACAATTCGCCCTATAAAATTCGGTCAATTCTTATCTGTTAACAAGATTAAAAACATCTGTAATGGTGGTTTAAAAAAAGTAGGCAGAAACCGAATATCGCTAGAGTTTAAAACGGCAACAGATGCAAATAATTTCCTGGAGAACCCACTGTTACACCAAAACAAATACAGCCCAAACATCCCTAGTTACAATGTAACCCGAATTGGTCTCATCAGAAACATACCAGTGGAGTGGTCTATGACTGAGTTAGTTGAGTCCTTTGAGTTCCCTGAAGGTTGTGGGCTAGTTTTGAAAGCTCGTAGATTAAATAGGAAACAAATTGTCGATGGCACGGCCAACTGGATTCCTACACAATCAGTGGTGCTTACTTTTAAGGGACAGCTTCTGCCAAAATATGTTTATTCTTTTTATATGTCTCTACCTGTTGAGACATATCAGCTCCCCACTATTCAATGTTTGAACTGTTGCAGATTTGGCCATATCAAATCCCAGTGCCGGTCAAAATCTAGATGCTTTAGATGTGGTCAACCTCATTCTGGCAATGAGTGTGACATACCAGAAGACAAAGCGTCGTGCCTATATTGCTCTGGCAAACATTTTTCAATTAATAGAACCTGCCCTGAACAAGATAGACAACGATCCATTAAATTAGTAATGTCACAAGACAGCATTTCCTACGAGGAGGCAGCACTAAAGTTTCCAGCGGTGCAAAGATCATATGCTGAAACAGCAAGGGTACTTTTCAGTCCTCCTGTACCTGTATTGTCTTCTACCCCTCATCGTACTGCAGAGTCAAATATCAGATCGTACAAAAAAACTTACTTTTCTAGTCCAAAACCTAGAGCACCTCTTGCTAAGTCTTTTGACAAGATTGCTCATCAAGCTATTATAGCCCCTGAACCATCCTCCTTTCCCAATGGGTGTGCTATTCAACAAAATCGGTCTGTGACAGAAACACCTAACGAAAGTCTTTTAGATACTATGTTGTCTATGGTTTTAAGTTTAATATCAATGTATAGTGATAGTTTACCGCCCAACGTTGCCGAAAAGCTTAATCAAATTGCGAATATTATCCCTAAAGATGGATCTGTTCAAAATTATTCAATGGAATACTAACAGTATTAGGCAGAGAAAACCTGATCTTTTAAACCTTATATCAACATATTCCCCATCCATCATAGCTATCTCAGAAACATGGTTAGTGCCTGGATCTCAGTTTCGAGTTTCTGGTTACTCCTGTATCCGAGATGACAGAAGTGATGGGTATGCAGGTGCAGCTTTATTTATAAAGAGGCATTTGAACTTCTCTCAGATCACTTTACCACCTCACAGCTCAAATATCAATGCTGTGGCTTTTACAGCAATTGGAATATCCTTTCTTTCTTTATATATTCCACATCCTCACTCATCCCTTATCCCAGATATACTGTTAGTTTTATCTGCACTCCCTGCTCCAGTAATTATTATGGGAGATTTTAATGCACACCATCGCTTATGGGGCTCCTACCATTCAGATTTATTTGCTCGCTCCCTTATGGACATTTTTGAGGAAATAGATGTAGTAGTGATGAATGATGGTTCTCCAACACGTAGAGTTTACCCTCTACAAGACCCCAGAAGTGCCGTCGACATAACCCTATGTTCTCCATCTCTCGCATCCAGACTTTCATGGGAACTAATTAGAGATTCGCATGGAAGTGACCATTATCCCATCCTAATCAGTATACCTAACAGAACTATGCCAAGGTATAAGACTTTTTCTACTAATAAATATAATCTGAATAGAGCTGACTGGTCATCTTATGTTGATACTCTTGACATCAAACTGGACTTCATTCCAACTCCTAACGAAAATAATATTCTTCAGTCATATTCTTTATTTGTCGATACATTAATTTCAACAGCTGATTCTCACATCCCCAGAAAACGAAATGCGCCCACTAACAAAATCTCTCCTCCCTGGTGGGATGCTGAATGTACGAATCTTATTCATTTAAGAAAACAGGCTGAATCCACTTATAATTTATCTATGACTGCTGCTAACTTCATTAGTTATCAACAGATTGCGGCACGCTGTAAGAGACTTTTAAAACTTAAAAAAAGATGTGGATGGGTTCGTTTTTGTGAAAACCTGTCTCCCCTGACTCCCCCCAAAGTAATTTGGAAACAAATAAAAAGATATCGTGGAGCTTATGATAGGGAAAACCTGACTTCTAATGATTTCACCTGGGTGGAAGCATTTTCAAATAAAATAGCACCTCCTTTTGCTCCCAACTTGGATTCACTACCGGGAAACTCCTGCACTCCTTGGCATAGCATTCCTGCATCATTGGTTTCAACTCACTGGTTAGATTCACAATTTTCACTAATTGAATTACAGTATGTCCTTGATAGTCTTGTTGACTCTGCTCCTGGCATAGATTTTATACCTTATTCCTTCCTAACTAAAAGTAACAAAAAAGCAAAACTGTTTTTCCTAAATATTATTAATTCTTTTTACTCCAGTGGTGTGATTCCAATCTCCTGGAAATCACAGATTATTGTCCCCATATTAAAGTATGGTAAAGATCCTTCAGATCCAAATTCTTACAGACCTATTTCCCTTTCTTCTACTTTGTCTAAAATCATGGAGCATATGATTAAAAATCGACTGGAGTGGTTTGTAGAAAATAATCACTTATTAGCAAAATCTCAAACAGGGTTTAGGAAAAATATGTCTACCATGGATAACTTGAGTATAATAACAACCGACATTCGATGTGCGTTTCAAAAAAAGAAATTTTTAGTAGCAGTGTTTCTGGATGTGGCTTCCGCTTATGATAAGGTTCTCCTTCCGGTGCTCAGGAACAAGCTTGTTCAGCTGAGTGTCCCAGAGAAGATGACCAACTACATAAGCAACCTCCTGATGGAAAGAGCGATCCATGTCAAAACATAGGAAGGATTGTGTAGCCCAAGATTTGTATGGGAGGGACTACCCCAGGGCTCGGTCCTTAGTCCTCTGCTTTATAATATATATACTGCTGATCTCAACCAAGCGGTACAATCTTTTTGTGAGATACTGTAGTATGCCGAGGATCTAGTAGTAGATATATTATAAAGCAGAGGACTAAGGACCGAGCCCTAAATTGTTAAATTGTAATGTGTGCGCACACATGTTGCCATTTTAAAAAGAAGAAGAAGAAGAAGTCATGTACATTTGACAGAGTTTTTGGCGGGATCTTAGTCTGTCATGTAGTGTTACTTGACTCTATATTGTGTAAAATTGGTGGTGTTTTATGTAATATAGTTTGTTTATTGTGCATAAGTGAAGTGAATAGAAAATAATACCACGGACCATGAATTCTGAGATGCCACAAAAACTCCATGGAAAGTTCTAACAAGGGAGCCACCATCTTGTTAGAATATTGAATTAATTACTCGACAATGGAAATTAACAAACACTTTGGACAAAGATGGTACGCTACTATTAACAAGGAGATTAAGATAAAAAAGTTGGATAAAAGAATATATTATAGAAGATTTGGCGTTTATGCCTTTACATTAATTTGGACATAGAGAAGATTTGGCGCGTATGCCTTTACATTAACATGTATATAGAAGAAAACTGACTAAAGAATACATAAGTACTACCTATATTGACAACTTCAAAATTAAAAGATGATTTAAAGAATGTACGAAATGTTATATAGAAGATTTGGTGATTAGGCCTTTATAGAACACATAAGAACTATCTATACTGACAACTTCAGAATTGGCAGTATGGATTAATTCCTTCACCTGTCCTATTGGACGAATATTAAAGAAGAAGTACATTTGACAAATGTCATTTGTTGTGTACTGTAGTCATTTAGACGCCAGATCTTGAAAAAGAAAGATTTTATTTGAGGAGTATGTATTAAAAATATTTATGTTTTATCAAAAATACTATAGCGGTATAATATTACAGTAATATTTTTTATTGTAATAATTATCCATTCTGTAACAGAGATTGATATTTCAGACGATAAAGTGGTTCAAACAGGAAGATGGATGAGCACAGAAATGTAGAGGACACACCTGTGTCCCAGAGGCTTACAAACGAAGACTTCAGGAAGTTGCTAATGACTCCGCGGTCAACTCCAGCTGGGGGTGCACACCCTGCTGGTTCAGTTCGAGAAGCTATGGCCAATGCAGGGTAAAAACAATGGCATGTTTGTATAATAATCATACAGTGAATGATGTTATGTATATTTACATCAGTGATTCTATGAGTGGTATGCATAGTATATGGAATGATTGACTTATTTGGGAATGATATATTAAAATACTTAATGGGTTTGAATATTTGACCACAATCTACTATGATGTCAAATGGTTATGTTTTCCAAGATAGTAAACATGGTAGTCCTTGTGAATTTTGGTGTATTCCTTATTGTGTTCTTGATGTGTGAGTGTAGGGTGGAGAAATGATACTGCAGAATATGCACATAAATTAAGATTTATTGATGTAGAAAAGTACATGTGGGTTAGCGATGGAGTCTACACAACAACTGACTAAGGTGGGGCCATGGTTAACGTGTAGTACATTATAATACAAAAAACATCATCAGCATTGCCACCACAGCTTAAAGAGGCTGGTTCTCGAGTATACTTATCGGAACACTATGTTGAATTTGACATTGTAGTTAGCATACATGTTTGAAAATAGCATACCATAGGAATATAACTTAATTTTTTGAAGTGAAAAGTTCTTTAGGTGGCTTGAGCAGTATCTTTGGCAGGAGATTAATTTATGATGTTCCATCTAGACATTCTACGAAACCATGACTGTATTGTGCTTGCGTGGTTTGCGTCAGACTAGCAACATGTAGTATAGGGACCTTTGTACATCTAATACTGATATTTTATATTGAGATTGTGTAGTCTATCATATTTTTTAATAATCGATAAACTGTATAAAAGTGTACATAGTTATTGTTCCGAGTGCCAATAGATGTGAAAATCAGAATAATGATAATAAATTTAATTTAAATAATTCACACTATGAATTAATTTCAATATTCAGTTAACAGAATACTGTCAACAGAATACAGTTATTCTATTCTATAGAGTTTTCACTTCTGTCTGTAGTCCTTACAACTGCCTCGAATTTTGAAGTTATACTTCTTTTGGCGCGTTAGGGAAAAATGATGAGAGTAAATTGTAACGATGCGCGAGTACACCATCACGGAAAACCGACATCCTGAAGCTATTACGATGTTCACGCACTCGGTCACGAAAAACCAACATCCTGAAGTTAGCTATAGTTAACATTTTGTTTAAAACTTTCAATATATTAAATACTTTTTTTCTATTGTTGTAAAATAAGGTGAAAGATAACATATTTATCTTGTTACGCCAAAGAAGTATAACTTCTAATGCCTGTACATAAGTACACACATACTTTTTTTCAATTTTGAATGTAGTTTTAAATATTAGTTTCAATCTCTCTGGTCCTTTAATTTCCTACGATTTAATTGTTTAAATTGTTTAAACGTAATAATTGTTTCATAAAAAGAACTGTTTTATGTTCCATGGGTTTATAAGTTGGGGAAATATGATATTAAACTAACAGTGAATGTAAATTAAATAATAGGGCCATGCCCCCTCCTACTGAAAACAAGAGTGAACTAAGACGAAAGAAGAAGTCATATTATGCTGCACTGAAGAAGCAAGAAGATAATAAATTGGCTGAATTAGCTGAGAAATATAGAGATAGAGCAAGAGAAAGACGTGACGGGATGAATGAACTGGGTCCGGCCGATCCTACCAGCAACACGAGTAGTGCTTACAGGTATATATGAACTTTTTTTTCTATTAATTTACTGTAATTTGGTATTCATAAAAACAACCAGTAAATGGTTGGACCGGACTGTTGGCACCGAGGATTATAAGACTAGAGGTGTTGTGTCAATATAGCTTTGGTATTTCTTTATCTATATTTATAAATACAGCTCCTATATAGAGGATTAAACTCTGTGTCAGTAAAGACTATAAAAACATAAAGTATACTGGCACAATAAACAAAAAAACACTAAACAATCATTTGTAGATATCATAAATAACTCTTCTCTGTAATATTCAATTCCATAATCCTCAGGGTGTTGACAGCAATTAGGCTGCTTCTAAAACCATTACAATACAGGCAAAGTTTGCTCGACCAAAGCAATTGCAGTCTAACATTCAACTTTAACTTCACCATTTAAATAATGGCATCTCGTAGATACGAATTCTGCCAGTGTCATGTTAGTCATGGGAGAGTAACTTCATAGGTGGTGTTAAATATTATTACATAGTATAAAACAAAGTCCCCTACCGCGTCTGTCTGTCTGTTCGCGATAAACTCAAAAACTACTGAATGGATCTTTATGCGGTTTTTACCAGTGAATAAATTGATTCACGAGGAATGTTTTGGTATATAATTTGTTCAGGATTTTTTTATAATCAGGGCGCGACAACGTCTGCCCGGCCCCGAGTTAATTATATAATTATGCTCTTCTAGATTAGGCCAGTGTAATATATCCAAGGACAAATACAATAGATATAATGCTTAAATAAATAAATATAAATTTAAATAATAATTAGTGTTAGTAATGTTAAAGTTTAATTTTGTTACTTGTTATAAAATTTGCCAAAGTATAGACAGTCTAACATTAAACAGTTACACTGATTTGTATTGATGTTTCATAATGTGTTGTCACACTAATATCTGTTATGTGTATATTTTTATAGATTTTAACATCTTGACTTTTATGCCTGGTTTAAATACGAAATATTTATGTAAGAAGAGGTGAATTGTGGTCCCTAATCATAAACATGCAATGTAATAATCTGTAATGTATGCAATAATCAGTCAGAATATTTAAATAAACATTGTGATTTCATTATGTAAGTGAGAAGTTATACTTTTGGTACATAGCCAATATTGGTTTTACAATAATGTGTTACATTTTATTATAAACATTATATTATATTTTTTTCTGAACATATGTGTGTTTATTACATTTTGGTACTGAGAGACTTGCTTGTGAATTTCTTACAGAGCTGTTGCGCCAGACTTGAAGTCAGGAATGGATGCCAAAGAAAGAAGACGTCAGCTTATTCAAGTAATTATATTTTTTGTGAAAGTTAATTTGGTTTAAAATTTTCTTAAGATTATGAAGAAGCAAACTGGCATCGGAATTGTGAATGTAGTGGTGAAGTCAAAATCAAAAGCAAAATACTTTTTTTTTTTTCGAGTTGACTACGCTACTTTATTCAATTTAGGTCTAAGAAGGCACTTATGAACGTCAAAACTACCACAGTTCAGAAAACAACCCAATCATCATGAAGAAACTCAACCGGTTTTATCTTTTTAACAAATATGTGTAAAATTTAGAATACATTACACATCACAATCGTTTTTAGTGGATATATATGATTTATATATTGATTGATATATAGGATATATCATTTTGAAACTTTTGGAAAGATGACATTTTGTAATACGTAATATTTTTATAAAATTCGCTTTCAGGAATCAAAATATTTGGGTGGTGATATGGAGCACACGCATTTGGTGAAAGGTCTGGATTACGCTCTCCTGCAAAAAGTAAGGATATTTTAATATTTATCTTTTAAGTATTATTTTCAATAGTTCACAATGATGTGAACTATTAGATCAGTGTTTGTTTATTAGATTAGAATACAGATTATAATCTTGTTCTATGATTGAATATTACTGCAAGGCTTTGTATAACATAAAAGCGATCACAGTGGTTTAATCATAAAAATTTGAATTTTTAACTATTTTTACTCTGTTATTCATTTCATTATATTCCAAGTTTATATCAAATGTTGCTTGAGAATATAACGGCCGGCATTTTTATATTGTCCATTAAATTTTGAAACTGAATTTTTAATCACTCAAATATTTGTGTGACATATAATGGAAGGTTATTACAGATAGAAACTCGTATAGAATTCTCTAGAAAGATACAAGTTAAAAAAGTTTTAGTGACGAAAATCCTTATTTTATTCACTTCAGCATGTTTCAAAGTCAGTTAATTCCTGTAAATGTTTGACTCCTGAATTTTAGGCGTAATTTAAATTTTATAGCAATTGAATTTAGCAATGAGGATACACTGTTATAATGATTAATAATAAAAAAAATAGATATGCAAAATCATTAAAATGTAGTAACTTCATTTTATTATTATATCATATAAAATTCGCCAGACTTGAAGTCAGGAATGGATGACAAAGAAAGAAGACGTCAGCTTATTCAAGTAATTATATTTTTTGTGAAAGTTAATTTGGTTTAAAATTTTCTTAAGATTATGAAGAAGCAAACTGGCATCGGAATTGTGAATGTAGTGGTGAAGTCAAAATCAAAAGCAAAATACTTTTTTTTTTTTCGAGTTGACTACGCTACTTTATTCAATTTAGGTCTAAGAAGGCACTTATGAACGTCAAAACTACCACAGTTCAGAAAACAACCCAATCATCATGAAGAAACTCAACCGGTTTTATCTTTTTAACAAATATGTGTAAAATTTAGAATACATTACACATCACAATCGTTTTTAGTGGATATATATGATTTATATATTGATTGATATATAGGATATATCATTTTGAAACTTTTGGAAAGATGACATTTTGTAATACGTAATATTTTTATAAAATTCGCTTTCAGGAATCAAAATATTTGGGTGGTGATATGGAGCACACGCATTTGGTGAAAGGTCTGGATTACGCTCTCCTGCAAAAAGTAAGGATATTTTAATATTTATCTTTTAAGTATTATTTTCAATAGTTCACAATGATGTGAACTATTAGATCAGTGTTTGTTTATTAGATTAGAATACAGATTATAATCTTGTTCTATGATTGAATATTACTGCAAGGCTTTGTATAACATAAAAGCGATCACAGTGGTTTAATCATAAAAATTTGAATTTTTAACTATTTTTACTCTGTTATTCATTTCATTATATTCCAAGTTTATATCAAATGTTGCTTGAGAATATAACGGCCGGCATTTTTATATTGTCCATTAAATTTTGAAACTGAATTTTTAATCACTCAAATATTTGTGTGACATATAATGGAAGGTTATTACAGATAGAAACTCGTATAGAATTCTCTAGAAAGATACAAGTTAAAAAAGTTTTAGTGACGAAAATCCTTATTTTATTCACTTCAGCATGTTTCAAAGTCAGTTAATTCCTGTAAATGTTTGACTCCTGAATTTTAGGCGTAATTTAAATTTTATAGCAATTGAATTTAGCAATGAGGATACACTGTTATAATGATTAATAATAAAAAAAATAGATATGCAAAATCATTAAAATGTAGTAACTTCATTTTATTATTATATCATATAAAATTGACGTTTTGTCGAACTGGCCACTTTTTTTTTCTCAATATATGTGCTTAAGAATTACAAACTCAAATTTAGGCATGTTTCTGTATGTTTCAAATGTAGTGAATCATTTGTTTTCGCACCATATATCCTTTTTTATGACAACGAAACTGCTCGTTAGCTAAAAGAATATGCCTTGTAGCAAGAAACTCGCCAGTATATAAACTAAAAAGTGCAATTAAATAAACTAATTTATTCCATTTCTATAAGCAGTCTTGTGTATGAATTCTTGATTATTCGTAATTTTTTTATATATTAATTTCTAGGTGCGTTCTGAAATCCAAACGCGAGAGCTAGAACAAGAAGCAGAAATGGAGAAACTTGTCTCAGCACCAGTCGAGGTTGTCAAAGAAAAGAAGGAAGTGCCTGTTGTAAGTTTTTTTTATATAATCTTCTTTATTGTCATCATGTTTTGATTACTTGTACATTTGAATCCTTAGTTCCCATAGTGATCCACGTGGACTCCCACGGGAAACTTGTCAAAAAATGAGGGTTCACGATTCGTAAACGGGTTCCACGAAAATTTATCTACTTTTGATAGTGAAGGACCAGAATGTTGGCTTGAATTCACGTATCAATGTAGTCAGATAATATTCTAAGAAGCTCAGTAATAACTTGTGTATTCCATACGAGCCTATGAGCCTTAGCGTGATGATATATAGCCTATAACCTTCCCTGATAAATGAGCTATATAACACTGAAAGAATTTTCCAAATCGGACCAGTAGTTCCTGAGATTACCCCTTACAATGTCACAAACTCACAAACTTTACCTCTTTATAATATTAGTATAGATAACTTTGTTATATCTAACGTCTTATGAATATATGTGTGCGTGTTCCCACAGTGGTCTCTGAGAACAAAGTTTGAGAAACTCTGATTTACATAATATAAGTGTATATTAATTTATTTATATTGGTGAACGGAAAGTATGGTGGTATGTCATAGTTGACTTTTCACAATATCCTTCTTGTTAAGTGCTTTTCAAGTTCTGTGGATGGATGTAACATCTTTTTTTCTAGGGAGAGCATATTAATTACTTCCTAACTGAATTATATTGTTTTAGTATAAGCGACGGAGACCCGTCTCCCCTCCCCTCTCTTCTCTCGTCTCCCTCTCCCTGCCCTAACCCTTCCCCCCAAAGGGTGGCAACACACTTGCGACTCCTCTGGTGTTGTTAGTGTCCATGGACGGTGGTGTTCATTGAAC
This sequence comes from Antheraea pernyi, assembly GCA_015888305.1. Lineage (NCBI taxonomy): Eukaryota > Metazoa > Arthropoda > Insecta > Lepidoptera > Saturniidae > Antheraea > Antheraea pernyi. Next base: position 137,078 of record MU158934.1, read on the forward strand.
ATCCGGTGACCCACCTGTTCGTTTGCCAACTATGACATAAAAAAAAAAATCGTTATATACAAATTCTTTAGTTATGTTAATTGTAATTAATTTGAAATTTTTATGAAATATCAAAATTAGTGAATTGAAAATGCAATGCTTCTTTTCTAAATTGTTTTGTACTTTTAGCAAGTGTTTATTGCTCTTAAATATAATGAATCGAGTTAAGTTTTTTTTAATACATTTACAGGAAGAAGAAATGCAGTTCAAAACTACAATGGGTAAAAACGTCTATGATCTAATCTCGGAACAGAAGTAAGTATTTAAAAGTCATTGAATATTGAAAACATATGTAGAGTAAAAAAATATTTATACAGATCATGCCAATTTATTTTACTGGCCCGGATCGTTATCCGATTCCCTTTGGTTTAAAGTTTGAATCTGTTCAGTGACGTTTGGATGTTGAAAGAAAGTATGATGAAACCTGAAAGTCTCGAGAAACACCGTTGAAGTATAATAATTTAGTGGGACAAAATATAGAACCATAGATTTTTAATAGTGTAAGTTTCTAATACAGTACCCAGTTTTTGATTTAGAATTCCTGCGAAAATGTAATGTAATATTAATGTAGATTGAACCTAAGGCAAACGAACAGGCGGGTCACCAGATGGTAAGTGACCACCGCCGTCCAGAGATACTAGCAACACTAGAGGAGTTGCAAGGGTTAGGGGAGGGGGAGAGGAGAGGGGAGGGGAGGTGGGCCTCCGGCGCTCTCACTGACCGAACGAAACGCAACAATGCAAGCACTGTTACTTCACGTCGGTGTTTCTGTGTGTCGGGTGGTAGTACCCCGGACGAGCCGACCCATTCATACTGAAACCAGTAATAGTTTCAGCGTGGCTCTACCACCATTAGAAAGAAAATGCGTTGCCAGCCTGTGTTTGAGAGATGGAGGGAGGAGAGGGGAGGTGGGCATCCGGCGCTTTTTAATATAATAAATATATTTTCACTAGAATGAAAGGTACTCTACGTCCTTTTCTGTACCCTTTACGAGGTGCATGCAAAATTTCATTATGAACCGTTGAGTATTATGGCGTGAACACGTAACAAACAGACAAACAGGAATTGACTTCTCTCTGTGCATCCACTAAAAGCTATTGTATGATGTATTGGAAATATATATTTAAAAAATGTACCCGATCGAGTTTCTTGCCGGTTCTTCTCGATGACTGGGTTGTTTTCCGAACCGGTGGTAGTCTTTGACGTTCATAAGTGCCTTGTTAGGGCCTAAACTGAATAAAGTATTTTTGATTTGATTAAATTTGAAACATGCTCACTGTTACATTTATAATATTATTAAGTATGCGTTGGTTTTCAACGCTTTAGCTATTAAAACCGATTATCTTAAAATTATGCATAGACATTCACAGAAGTACAGAAAAGTAAAGTGCTGTGTTTTCGAGGGGTAGCTCAAATGTATATTAATGCGGGCGAAGCCGCGAGCAGACAATGTTATATATTCGTCTTTAATTGTCAGAATGAGCTAAATTGAATTTTAATCTTTGATGATCTTGAAACATAACGTAAATTATTAGGGAATGGCTAAAATTGGTTTTAGCTCATTTCGAAATGTAAAGACTCGTATATGGATTGTGTGTGGTTTTTTTTTTAATATTCTTAATGTTATAACCGTTTAAGGAACAAGAAAGTGTTACGGAACGAGATGTTCGCGTCTGGCCGGATGGCGTACGTGGTGGAATTGGATGAAGAAGGGACCATAGACTCGGACATACCAACAACACTGACTCGCAGCAAGGCCGATGTACCAGAGATGGACGAGAGGAGCTCAGCATCCAGCGGAAACGATATCGTTCTCGAGAAGTTGGCACAGATATTCTCCTATCTGAGACATGGCAGGCATAGGAAACTGAAGAAGACCAAGGTATTTCTTTATCTTAAATATACAGGCTCAATGTTTAGATAGTAGCAATGTTTATAGAGGGTACTCTGCACTCGGTTCTCGTTCTAAATCAATTAAAAATGTAGGTGTTTAATATTTCACCGAATTATCTAGAAATATAGAATGATTATACACAATCCTCTACGCGTCTATATTAATACACAGTGTCAATGACTGTCAGTTGATTTCACTTTCACTTGAAAGGAAACGTGGGAACTTCAGGAGCAAAAAAGGGTTTATTGTCCATTTTTTTATAGAAAGTTATCAACTCCGAGTCGGCCATTGTAGCTTTCGGCACCGGTCATTGCACCTAAGGTTATTACGATTGTGTTTATACTTTTGAAAGTCTTAGAACAAACTTCAACTTAGGTGTTCTTGGTTGTTTATTGGTATTTGTTTTGATATTACTATTTTATATGTTAAACGTGACCATGAAGTGTCATATCCTAGATTACTGCGAGTATTTAACCTTTCACATAGTATAAAAGTCTAGTGACATGATGTTTGTCCTATGAACTATGAAACTTCTTAACCAATCTTCATGTTAGTTGGCATTCACAAAAGGAAAAAAATACACAGATTTTGAAACATTCTTCACTGGTGATCCACTCCTATTCTAAGCGTGATGATATATTGCCTATAGCCTTCTTTGATGAATAAGCTATATAACACTGAAAGACGGATTTTTCAAATCAGACCAGTAGTTCTTGAGATTGGCGTGTTCAACCAAACAAACCCTCCAGCTTTATAATATTAGTATAGATGTATAAAAATCCAGTGTCATGATGTTTATCCATGATTAACTCTCGAAACTACTCAATCAATCTTCATGTATAAGTTAGTAGGTGGTAGAGGCACGTTGAAGCTATTACTGGTTTGAGCATGAATGTGTCGGCTCGCCCGGGGTACTACCCCCCGAGCCACAGAAACACCGACGTGAAGTGACAATGCTTGCATTGTTGCGTTTCGTTCGGTCAGTGAGAGCGCCGGAGGCCCACCTCCCCTCCCCTCTCCTCTCCTCTCCCCCTTCCTCCCTTTCCCACTAACACAGGCAACGCACTTTCGACTCCCCTGGTGTTGTTAGTATCTATGGACGACGGTGATCACTTAACATCAGGTGACACACATGTTCGTTTGTCTGCTATGACTTAAAAAATAATAATTTGGTCAAAATTCAGAGATGGGATGATCTATATTTCGATTAATGGCCTCAATATTTTTTAATTACAAATATGTTGATTATTGTTATTAATTGTAAGTTTCACCGGTCTCGAACAGATGGCGCTTTAAATTAGTTTGGTGACAAAACACTGTAAGGCGGGACTGTTATAGATATCTCATAGATGACGTCACGTTTTAATTGTGAAAAACTATAAAAAGTTGATTAAGAAATGGATTCTACATGACCGCTGCCACCTAAACTAGGTAATCCTGTGTGTCAGGTGGCAGTACATATTATGACACTATTAATGGACACGTTATACAACTGCAGTGCATAATTTATTTTGAAATGCTATATATAGAAACAAGTGGATGTAAACAACCATCTCAGTATACTTACATTTGAGAAGTAATACTAGACTATATTGTATGTTAAATTTTGGTAAACGAATTTCTTATTCTATGAAGTAATCGTCTACGATTATCAGATTCGATGATACCTGTGAGAGAATTAAACGTTGACAGTTACCACTATATATCTGACCCACAGTAACGCGTATTCGGGTCAGCTAGTATTTTATATATACTCACTTGATGTTGAATCGCGATGTGGTCTAAGATAGTAAAGACTCTAAACTTCCAGAGGGAGGGGATAAGTCTCTAGTGTAGCTGCCAGACCAGACCTATAGATTTTTGGCGAAATATATCCAATTTGAGGGTGGTAGCTAACCAACCGAGTCTAGAAAAAGTCCTATCATCATGCTAGTTAGTAATCATCCCTTTAACTTCCCTCGCAGAAGTTGATGCAACATTTTAAAGTTATTTCTCTTCTATTCAGTGTTAATGCCAGATGTGATTGTCCTGAGTACTCGTAAGCATGATACAAGAATATTCTTATACTAGCGGGTCCGGTGGACGTTGTCCTGCCGTGATAATAAAAAAAACTTTGACAAATTATATACCTAAACCTTCCTCATGAATCAATTTATCTAGTGGTGAAAACCGCATAAAAATCCGTTCAGTAGTTTTTGAGGTTATCGCGAACAGACACACAGACGTGGCAAACGACTTTGTGTTATAATATGTAATGATGATTTGTTATTGAAAGGTATGGGCATAATCACCACGCCATACTACGACGTATTGGCGATTTCAAACTTTGAAAAATTCACATTTCTATCTTTTATGTATGTATTGGGGTGTAAGGGGTGTCGAAAAACATCTAAGACTCGTGACATCCAAGCCAACCTCACCTGCACGTGGTGCACCCTGCTGAGGAACGAACGAGCCAATGGCGAAAGCGGGGTGGTAGGGTTTTACGACCTGACTGGGTCGCAACCACCACGTATATGGCGAAAAAGCCCGTCATAGTGATTCGCTTCTGCGGGTCGCGTTTCGGGATCGGTCTGTGCATATCCAGCCTTTCGCAGGCCGGCATGACAGCGGCGACCGGCGATGGATGGTGTGTCACTTGGTGGTCGCCATTGTTTTTGGATTGTACTGTGCTTACCATCAGGCACAGTACAGTCATTTTGCCGTGCTACTATAAAAAAAAAATCCCACATACAGTAGTACTACAAGAACATTTCTAAAGTTCGGGTTACCTCACGATGTTTTTCTTCACCGTCAGCCGATAATATTACCAATGTTACATTAGTAAATATACGTGATTTCCCAAAAATGTGTTTGCTGTTTTGGGGTCTGATCCTGAGGACTTCGGATTTGGCTACGACCACCATCCTACGTCATACAGGAGAGAATTATTTAAACATAAACAAAATCAACAGGATACGAAGCCGAATGAGAAGGGAAGGAATGATGACACGATATATGGTGACATCGGTGAGTATGTGGCTGGCGGGAGACGCGCGGACCGACGCGATGAGAGACCGCGTTCTGGATACTTCGATAAGCCCCTTGAAACTGAGAAGGAAGAAGGTAAGAAAGTAAAAAAAGTGGAGGCAGTCGTAAAGACTGCCGATAGAAGTGAGAATTTAATACAATAGAATAAGTGTGTTCTGTTTTGAATTAGTTTTTAATTATACAATTATTTTAATTTCATAATTTAATTAATAACGCACGGAGGTGGTACACGCTGAAGCTATTACTGGTTTCAGCATGAATGGGTCGGCTCACTCGGGGTGCTACCACATAAAACTTACGTGAAGTAACAGTGCTTGCATTGTTGCGTTTCGTTCGGTCAGTGAGAGCGCCCTCCCCTCTCCTCTCCCCCCTCCCTCCCTTTCCCCCAAACACAGGCTGGCAACGCACTTTCGACTCCCCTGGTGTTGTTAGTGTCTATGGACGGTGGTGATCACTTAACATCAGGTGACCCACCTGTTCGTTTGCCTCCTATAATATATTTTTAAAAAATAGGTATATCTATGTACATATATACACAGTATAATAATAAAGCCCTTTATTCAGACCGACTTATTATCTATTTACAAAGTATTGAAACCTTTTGGCCTCCTCCTACCTTTTCCATTCCTGTCTCTCTTGAGCCACTCTATTCCACTTTACTCCTGCAACTTGCCTAATGTCGTCATCCCACCTTTTCTGTGGTCTGCCCCTTTTCCTTTTCCCTTCTCTAGGGTACAATCGTGTCACGATTTTACTCCATTTCACAGTATACAATTTTTCACTTCAAAATATATTGTTGGAACACGTGACGGTGTAATTTATTTAATCATATAGCTAAATAGTTCCCCTCTTTTAATGTCGTCTATTGGTTACTCTGTTTCACACTGAGAGGTTCAATTTATGTGGAACGGTATAACCGTCAATAACTTGTTACTTTATAGTACCAATCGGGGAACACGTACAGAGGAATAGGAGGTACACTATCTGCAAACGCGAGTAATATCAGCCCTTAAAATAAATAAAATAAAAAATATCACAATAATGTCCAACAACATTCAACTGCATGCGGGAGTACACATAGAATTCATATTAAGAACATAACTAAAGAAAAACTAAAAACCTTAACAACGGCAATATTTGGACTTCATTCTCGGTGTATAAAAACCGCAAATCTTAAACATTAAACATGTTACATATTATTAGCGGGTCCGTTGGACTTTCCGACCGAAGTCCCGACCTGGTAATTAAAAAAAAATTACCTAAACTTTCCTCGGGAATTACTTTATCCACTGGTGAAAAATCGCTTGAAAATCCGTTCAGTAGTTTTTGAGTTTACCGCGAACAGACAGACGTGACAGAGGACTTTTTTGATGTGAATCATCTATAGGCGAGGATAAACCTGATTGTTGGGGTGGCGAGTCGTGGCGACGCGATGCCATGCGCAAGCGGCTATGCGCAATCTCTCTTGCCGCACTGAGCTCGCATACCTATAGTGTATACAGTGTTGTTTACTACGTTACACATGTGTTTCACATCTGCCAGGCGTTCCGTGACGGTTCAATTTTTTATAATAGGTAGTTTGCTCATTTTTTAAATGTAACGACTCGGATATTGGTTTACATTTAGGTCCCGGTATATTAGCTCGACGTACAACTGGTAATGTAGAGGAGCGAGACAAGAGATCGGCTGCATTACTATCGAAGCTCGCAGCAGAACCCGAGGGATACGCCGAGTGTTATCCCGGACTACGCGAAATGGACGACGCTATTGATGACTCCGATGATGAAGTCGATTACACTAAAATGGACGCCGGCAACAAGAAGGGACCTATTGGTAAGCGACCTATTGTAAAATTTCTCTAAAATTATGGGTTTTGAAGTGACTAGCTAGTTTAAAATAAAGTAGCAGAAGTTAGTTCTTATAACTTCAGTTATGTGTCAGTGAAAGCCCCGTAAATATCGGTCCGACCGTTTTGGAAACGAACCGAAGCCGCCGGTAACAGTCAGTCTAAAATTAAATAGCCTATGTCACCCGCTGTAATTTCAGTGAAGTTATCTTTTATCATGGCAGTTGTTGTGTATAAGAATATAGAAGAATCTTTTGCCTTCTCTAGGGTACAATCGTGTCACCATTTTACTCCATTTCACAGTATACAATTTTTCACTTCAAAATATATTGTTGGAACACGTGACGGTGTAATTTATTTAATCATATAGCTAAATAGTTCCTCTCTTTTGAAAGGGAACGTGGGAACGTCAGAAACAAAAGGGTTTATTATCCGTTTTATTATAGAAACATATTAACTCCGTCTCGCACATTGTATCTTTTGGCACCGGTCATTGCACTTAGGTTTATTATTTTAAATCTAAAGTGTTAGAAAATTAGTTTTTAATTATACAATTATTTTAATTTCATAATTTAATTAATAACGCACGGAGGTGGTACACGCTGAAGCTATTACTGGTTTCAGCATGAATGGGTCGGCTCACTCGGGGTGCTACCACATAAAACTTACGTGAAGTAACAGTGCTTGCATTGTTGCGTTTCGTTCGGTCAGTGAGAGCGCCCTCCCCTCTCCTCTCCCCCCTCCCTCCCTTTCCCCCAAACACAGGCTGGCAACGCACTTTCGACTCCCCTGGTGTTCTTAGTATCTATGGACGATGGTGATCACTTAACATCAGGTGACCCACCTGTTCGTTTGCCTCCTATAATATATTTTTAAAAAATAGGTATATCTATGTACATATATACACAGTATAATAATAAAGCCCTTTATTCAGACCGACTTATTATCTATTTACAAAGTATTGAAACCTTTTGGCCTCCTCCTACCTTTTCCATTCCTGTCTCTCTTGAGCCACTCTATTCCACTTTACTCCTGCAACTTGCCTAATGTCGTCATCCCACCTTTTCTGTGGTCTGCCCCTTTTCCTTTTCCCTTCTCTAGGGTACAATCGTGTCACGATTTTACTCCATTTCACAGTATACAATTTTTCACTTCAAAATATATTGTTGGAACACGTGACGGTGTAATTTATTTAATCATATAGCTAAATAGTTCCCCTCTTTTAATGTCGTCTATTGGTTACTCTGTTTCACACTGAGAGGTTCAATTTATGTGGAACGGTATAACCGTCAATAACTTGTTACTTTATAGTACCAATCGGGGAACACGTACAGAGGAATAGGAGGTACACTATCTGCAAACGCGAGTAATATCAGCCCTTAAAATAAATAAAATAAAAAATATCACAATAATGTCCAACAACATTCAACTGCATGCGGGAGTACACATAGAATTCATATTAAGAACATAACTAAAGAAAAACTAAAAACCTTAACAACGGCAATATTTGGACTTCATTCTCGGTGTATAAAAACCGCAAATCTTAAACATTAAACATGTTACATATTATTAGCGGGTCCGTTGGACTTTCCGACCGAAGTCCCGACCTGGTAATTAAAAAAAAATTACCTAAACTTTCCTCGGGAATTACTTTATCCACTGGTGAAAAATCGCTTGAAAATCCGTTCAGTAGTTTTTGAGTTTACCGCGAACAGACAGACGTGACAGAGGACTTTTTTGATGTGAATCATCTATAGGCGAGGATAAACCTGATTGTTGGGGTGGCGAGTCGTGGCGACGCGATGCCATGCGCAAGCGGCTATGCGCAATCTCTCTTGCCGCACTGAGCTCGCATACCTATAGTGTATACAGTGTTGTTTACTACGTTACACATGTGTTTCACATCTGCCAGGCGTTCCGTGACGGTTCAATTTTTTATAATAGGTAGTTTGCTCATTTTTTAAATGTAACGACTCGGATATTGGTTTACATTTAGGTCCCGGTATATTAGCTCGACGTACAACTGGTAATGTAGAGGAGCGAGACAAGAGATCGGCTGCATTACTATCGAAGCTCGCAGCAGAACCCGAGGGATACGCCGAGTGTTATCCCGGACTACGCGAAATGGACGACGCTATTGATGACTCCGATGATGAAGTCGATTACACTAAAATGGACGCCGGCAACAAGAAGGGACCTATTGGTAAGCGACCTATTGTAAAATTTCTCTAAAATTATGGGTTTTGAAGTGACTAGCTAGTTTAAAATAAAGTAGCAGAAGTTAGTTCTTATAACTTCAGTTATGTGTCAGTGAAAGCCCCGTAAATATCGGTCCGACCGTTTTGGAAACGAACCGAAGCCGCCGGTAACAGTCAGTCTAAAATTAAATAGCCTATGTCACCCGCTGTAATTTCAGTGAAGTTATCTTTTATCATGGCAGTTGTTGTGTATAAGAATATAGAAGAATTTAAAAAAAAATTTGTTACTATATTTATCTTTATTTATTATATTTTAATGACTGTTTAGAGAGTAGCAATATTTTTGGAGGATATTCTGCACTCGATTCTCGATCTAAAAACAAAATAAATGCTAAATGTTTGACCTAGTTATCTAAAAAAAAAAAATTACAAAAATTGTAGAGAATCCTCTATGCGTCTATGTTAAAGCACATTGTCAATGTCCGTCGGGTGATTTCACTTTAATTTGAAAGGGAACGTGGGAACGTCAGAAACAAAAGGGTTTATTATCCGTTTTATTATAGAAACATATTAACTCCGTCTCGCACATTGTATCTTTTGGCACCGGTCATTGCACTTAGGTTTATTATTTTAAATCTAAAGTGTTAGAACAAAATTTAACTTAGGTTTTCTTGATTGTTTGTTAGTATTTGTTTTAATATTATTATCTTATATGTTAAATGTGTTATATCCCAGAATATTGCGAGTGTTTAACCTTGCACCTGGTATATGATGTAAATAATAATTTAATCAGGTCGTTGGGACTTCGATACACAAGAGGAGTATTCAGCATATATGAGTAGTAAAGAAGCACTTCCGAAAGCGGCTTTCCAGTATGGTGTGAAAACGCAAGACGGGCGCAAGACCAGGAAGACTAAAGATAAGAGTGAAAAGGCGGAACTCGACAGAGAATGGCAGCAGGTAAAAAAAAGATGGTTCCATTTTCACTTATCGTTGTATTTATTGGTATAAAACAGCGACCATCGATAGGTCTACAACTCGTCGGCTCAGCGGCATCGAGACAACTTTTTTTACACAATTTTTTTTAACCATAATCTGATATTTTTGTTTATACAGGGTCATTGGTAATTCGACATATTCCCATAAGGAAGTGATAGGGATGACTGTTTGTGATGATTTTAACCCCATATGCCTTACGCAAAAGTGATCCATTTCTAAGTTATGTGTTTTACGTTTTTCAAAATAAGTTAAAAATGCAACATCAAGAATTATTTAAAAAACTAGCTTGTGGCCGCGACTTCGTCCGCTTCGAATAGTTACTTTGGGCTAACACGCAGCGGAAGCTCTCAAAAGAAAAAGACACCCGATTTTGAAACATTCCTCATTGGTGCTCCGCTCCTATAGGTCTTAGTGTGATGATATATAAACCCTCCTCGACAAATGAGCTATCTAATACTGAAATAATTTTTCGATTTGGACCAGTAGTTCCGGAGATTAGCGCGTTCAACCAAACAAAGCCTCCAGCATTATAATATTAGTATAGACTAGTTGTTACCCGCGGCTCCGCACGCGCTTTTTAAAAATGTATTAAAGAAATGTAAAATTTTGACTGGGTGTGTACATTACAGAAACGCTTTTTCAAAAACATTTGTAACTTCAACACGAACGCCATCTACTGTAAAATGTAATGTGTACATTAGATATATTAATACTAATAGTATATCTTTTGCTATAATCACTGAGTTATGTAGAAGCAAACGCCGTAAATAAAACAATATAGCCGCCAAATTGACCAAAAAGATGATATAATTCATATAACATACAGATATATGACTTTCAATTATGTATATTTATTCTTGGAGTCCAGTAAGGCACACCTCTCACGCGGTTGTAACATATTTTTGATAAATTTCACGCGTACGAATGCACAGATAGCAGTTAATCACTACGTAGTGTACCAATTCAAATAAAAAAATAACCATTAAAATCAGTTCACAATTGACGAACATATCGGTTAACATACATAAAAAAAATACATACAACCGAATATAGTAACCTCCTCGCAATAAAATCAAAAACGACCATTTTCATGCCATTTTCACCAGTAGATACAATGATGATTCATGGGGAAGGTTTAGGTATAATTTGTCAAGGTTTTCATTTTATTATCGGGGCGAGACAACGTCTTCCGAGTCCGCAAGTTCTGTGCCCGTAGAGGCTCCATGAAAGTCGGTCCAACCAATTAGGAGATAGTAGGATATTTTCTTATAAGGTGAGTTATCTGTCAGTGAAAGTCCCGTGAAAATCAGTTCAAGTATTACGGATATTCCACTGCAGCCGAAGGCGAATAAAACATCTAAATTACTTTTTATGAGGTCTGCTATCTACCAGTGAATACCTCGTGAAAATCGGCCTATCCATTTTGGAAATAGCCATGCGGACAAATAAAATATCTGGCAGTAAAAAGTAAAATTCCCTTTAAAGTAGGTCCAGCCGTTTTGGAGATTACCCGCAACAAACAAACAAACAGAGAAAATATAGTAATATAGAAATATAGACAAAGTATAGAGAAATTTTTTTTTTTTGGTTATTTGTAGCCATATCCATCCATTACAAAGTTGTTATTTTAATTGTACATACACAAATTTTATTTTTATAATACGTAATAGAGAACAAATAAAAAATTGGAAATAAAAGTAGTATGAACTATTTGAATAGGAAAACAAAATAAACTTTGAAAATGTTAGCTTTGATACTTACCACATAACTTCAGAATTGGCAGTATGGATTAATTCCTTCGACTTTGTATTTGAATAGGAAAACAAAATAAACTTAGAAAATTAAGAAAGTAAAAAAAGTGGAGGCAGTCGTAAAGACTGCCGATAGAAGTGAGAATTTAATACAATAGAATAAGTGTGTTCTGTTTTGAATTAGTTTTTAATTATACAATTATTTTAATTTCATAATTTAATTAATAACGCACGGAGGTGGTACACGCTGAAGCTATTACTGGTTTCAGCATGAATGGGTCGGCTCACTCGGGGTGCTACCACATAAAACTTACGTGAAGTAACAGTGCTTGCATTGTTGCGTTTCGTTCGGTCAGTGAGAGCGCCCTCCCCTCTCCTCTCCCCCCTCCCTCCCTTTCCCCCAAACACAGGCTGGCAACGCACTTTCGACTCCCCTGGTGTTCTTAGTATCTATGGACGATGGTGATCACTTAACATCAGGTGACCCACCTGTTCGTTTGCCTCCTATAATATATTTTTAAAAAATAGGTATATCTATGTACATATATACACAGTATAATAATAAAGCCCTTTATTCAGACCGACTTATTATCTATTTACAAAGTATTGAAACCTTTTGGCCTCCTCCTACCTTTTCCATTCCTGTCTCTCTTGAGCCACTCTATTCCACTTTACTCCTGCAACTTGCCTAATGTCGTCATCCCACCTTTTCTGTGGTCTGCCCCTTTTCCTTTTCCCTTCTCTAGGGTACAATCGTGTCACGATTTTACTCCATTTCACAGTATACAATTTTTCACTTCAAAATATATTGTTGGAACACGTGACGGTGTAATTTATTTAATCATATAGCTAAATAGTTCCCCTCTTTTAATGTCGTCTATTGGTTACTCTGTTTCACACTGAGAGGTTCAATTTATGTGGAACGGTATAACCGTCAATAACTTGTTACTTTATAGTACCAATCGGGGAACACGTACAGAGGAATAGGAGGTACACTATCTGCAAACGCGAGTAATATCAGCCCTTAAAATAAATAAAATAAAAAATATCACAATAATGTCCAACAACATTCAACTGCATGCGGGAGTACACATAGAATTCATATTAAGAACATAACTAAAGAAAAACTAAAAACCTTAACAACGGCAATATTTGGACTTCATTCTCGGTGTATAAAAACCGCAAATCTTAAACATTAAACATGTTACATATTATTAGCGGGTCCGTTGGACTTTCCGACCGAAGTCCCGACCTGGTAATTAAAAAAAAATTACCTAAACTTTCCTCGGGAATTACTTTATCCACTGGTGAAAAATCGCTTGAAAATCCGTTCAGTAGTTTTTGAGTTTACCGCGAACAGACAGACGTGACAGAGGACTTTTTTGATGTGAATCATCTATAGGCGAGGATAAACCTGATTGTTGGGGTGGCGAGTCGTGGCGACGCGATGCCATGCGCAAGCGGCTATGCGCAATCTCTCTTGCCGCACTGAGCTCGCATACCTATAGTGTATACAGTGTTGTTTACTACGTTACACATGTGTTTCACATCTGCCAGGCGTTCCGTGACGGTTCAATTTTTTATAATAGGTAGTTTGCTCATTTTTTAAATGTAACGACTCGGATATTGGTTTACATTTAGGTCCCGGTATATTAGCTCGACGTACAACTGGTAATGTAGAGGAGCGAGACAAGAGATCGGCTGCATTACTATCGAAGCTCGCAGCAGAACCCGAGGGATACGCCGAGTGTTATCCCGGACTACGCGAAATGGACGACGCTATTGATGACTCCGATGATGAAGTCGATTACACTAAAATGGACGCCGGCAACAAGAAGGGACCTATTGGTAAGCGACCTATTGTAAAATTTCTCTAAAATTATGGGTTTTGAAGTGACTAGCTAGTTTAAAATAAAGTAGCAGAAGTTAGTTCTTATAACTTCAGTTATGTGTCAGTGAAAGCCCCGTAAATATCGGTCCGACCGTTTTGGAAACGAACCGAAGCCGCCGGTAACAGTCAGTCTAAAATTAAATAGCCTATGTCACCCGCTGTAATTTCAGTGAAGTTATCTTTTATCATGGCAGTTGTTGTGTATAAGAATATAGAAGAATTTAAAAAAAAATTTGTTACTATATTTATCTTTATTTATTATATTTTAATGACTGTTTAGAGAGTAGCAATATTTTTGGAGGATATTCTGCACTCGATTCTCGATCTAAAAACAAAATAAATGCTAAATGTTTGACCTAGTTATCTAAAAAAAAAAAATTACAAAAATTGTAGAGAATCCTCTATGCGTCTATGTTAAAGCACATTGTCAATGTCCGTCGGGTGATTTCACTTTAATTTGAAAGGGAACGTGGGAACGTCAGAAACAAAAGGGTTTATTATCCGTTTTATTATAGAAACATATTAACTCCGTCTCGCACATTGTATCTTTTGGCACCGGTCATTGCACTTAGGTTTATTATTTTAAATCTAAAGTGTTAGAACAAAATTTAACTTAGGTTTTCTTGATTGTTTGTTAGTATTTGTTTTAATATTATTATCTTATATGTTAAATGTGTTATATCCCAGAATATTGCGAGTGTTTAACCTTGCACCTGGTATATGATGTAAATAATAATTTAATCAGGTCGTTGGGACTTCGATACACAAGAGGAGTATTCAGCATATATGAGTAGTAAAGAAGCACTTCCGAAAGCGGCTTTCCAGTATGGTGTGAAAACGCAAGACGGGCGCAAGACCAGGAAGACTAAAGATAAGAGTGAAAAGGCGGAACTCGACAGAGAATGGCAGCAGGTAAAAAAAAGATGGTTCCATTTTCACTTATCGTTGTATTTATTGGTATAAAACAGCGACCATCGATAGGTCTACAACTCGTCGGCTCAGCGGCATCGAGACAACTTTTTTTACACAATTTTTTTTAACCATAATCTGATATTTTTGTTTATACAGGGTCATTGGTAATTCGACATATTCCCATAAGGAAGTGATAGGGATGACTGTTTGTGATGATTTTAACCCCATATGCCTTACGCAAAAGTGATCCATTTCTAAGTTATGTGTTTTACGTTTTTCAAAATAAGTTAAAAATGCAACATCAAGAATTATTTAAAAAACTAGCTTGTGGCCGCGACTTCGTCCGCTTCGAATAGTTACTTTGGGCTAACACGCAGCGGAAGCTCTCAAAAGAAAAAGACACCCGATTTTGAAACATTCCTCATTGGTGCTCCGCTCCTATAGGTCTTAGTGTGATGATATATAAACCCTCCTCGACAAATGAGCTATCTAATACTGAAATAATTTTTCGATTTGGACCAGTAGTTCCGGAGATTAGCGCGTTCAACCAAACAAAGCCTCCAGCATTATACTATTAGTATAGACTAGTTGTTACCCGCGGCTCCGCACGCGCTTTTTAAAAATGTATTAAAGAAATGTAAAATTTTGACTGGGTGTGTACATTACAGAAACGCTTTTTCAAAAACATTTGTAACTTCAACACGAACGCCATCTACTGTAAAATGTAATGTGTACATTAGATATATTAATACTAATAGTATATCTTTTGCTATAATCACTGAGTTATGTAGAAGCAAACGCCGTAAATAAAACAATATAGCCGCCAAATTGACCAAAAAGATGATATAATAAAAACCTTAACAACGGCAATATTTGGACTTCATTCTCGGTGTATAAAAACCGCAAATCTTAAACATTAAACATGTTACATATTATTAGCGGGTCCGTTGGACTTTCCGACCGAAGTCCCGACCTGGTAATTAAAAAAAAATTACCTAAACTTTCCTCGGGAATTACTTTATCCACTGGTGAAAAATCGCTTGAAAATCCGTTCAGTAGTTTTTGAGTTTACCGCGAACAGACAGACGTGACAGAGGACTTTTTTGATGTGAATCATCTATAGGCGAGGATAAACCTGATTGTTGGGGTGGCGAGTCGTGGCGACGCGATGCCATGCGCAAGCGGCTATGCGCAATCTCTCTTGCCGCACTGAGCTCGCATACCTATAGTGTATACAGTGTTGTTTACTACGTTACACATGTGTTTCACATCTGCCAGGCGTTCCGTGACGGTTCAATTTTTTATAATAGGTAGTTTGCTCATTTTTTAAATGTAACGACTCGGATATTGGTTTACATTTAGGTCCCGGTATATTAGCTCGACGTACAACTGGTAATGTAGAGGAGCGAGACAAGAGATCGGCTGCATTACTATCGAAGCTCGCAGCAGAACCCGAGGGATACGCCGAGTGTTATCCCGGACTACGCGAAATGGACGACGCTATTGATGACTCCGATGATGAAGTCGATTACACTAAAATGGACGCCGGCAACAAGAAGGGACCTATTGGTAAGCGACCTATTGTAAAATTTCTCTAAAATTATGGGTTTTGAAGTGACTAGCTAGTTTAAAATAAAGTAGCAGAAGTTAGTTCTTATAACTTCAGTTATGTGTCAGTGAAAGCCCCGTAAATATCGGTCCGACCGTTTTGGAAACGAACCGAAGCCGCCGGTAACAGTCAGTCTAAAATTAAATAGCCTATGTCACCCGCTGTAATTTCAGTGAAGTTATCTTTTATCATGGCAGTTGTTGTGTATAAGAATATAGAAGAATTTAAAAAAAAATTTGTTACTATATTTATCTTTATTTATTATATTTTAATGACTGTTTAGAGAGTAGCAATATTTTTGGAGGATATTCTGCACTCGATTCTCGATCTAAAAACAAAATAAATGCTAAATGTTTGACCTAGTTATCTAAAAAAAAAAAATTACAAAAATTGTAGAGAATCCTCTATGCGTCTATGTTAAAGCACATTGTCAATGTCCGTCGGGTGATTTCACTTTAATTTGAAAGGGAACGTGGGAACGTCAGAAACAAAAGGGTTTATTATCCGTTTTATTATAGAAACATATTAACTCCGTCTCGCACATTGTATCTTTTGGCACCGGTCATTGCACTTAGGTTTATTATTTTAAATCTAAAGTGTTAGAACAAAATTTAACTTAGGTTTTCTTGATTGTTTGTTAGTATTTGTTTTAATATTATTATCTTATATGTTAAATGTGTTATATCCCAGAATATTGCGAGTGTTTAACCTTGCACCTGGTATATGATGTAAATAATAATTTAATCAGGTCGTTGGGACTTCGATACACAAGAGGAGTATTCAGCATATATGAGTAGTAAAGAAGCACTTCCGAAAGCGGCTTTCCAGTATGGTGTGAAAACGCAAGACGGGCGCAAGACCAGGAAGACTAAAGATAAGAGTGAAAAGGCGGAACTCGACAGAGAATGGCAGCAGGTAAAAAAAAGATGGTTCCATTTTCACTTATCGTTGTATTTATTGGTATAAAACAGCGACCATCGATAGGTCTACAACTCGTCGGCTCAGCGGCATCGAGACAACTTTTTTTACACAATTTTTTTTAACCATAATCTGATATTTTTGTTTATACAGGGTCATTGGTAATTCGACATATTCCCATAAGGAAGTGATAGGGATGACTGTTTGTGATGATTTTAACCCCATATGCCTTACGCAAAAGTGATCCATTTCTAAGTTATGTGTTTTACGTTTTTCAAAATAAGTTAAAAATGCAACATCAAGAATTATTTAAAAAACTAGCTTGTGGCCGCGACTTCGTCCGCTTCGAATAGTTACTTTGGGCTAACACGCAGCGGAAGCTCTCAAAAGAAAAAGACACCCGATTTTGAAACATTCCTCATTGGTGCTCCGCTCCTATAGGTCTTAGTGTGATGATATATAAACCCTCCTCGACAAATGAGCTATCTAATACTGAAATAATTTTTCGATTTGGACCAGTAGTTCCGGAGATTAGCGCGTTCAACCAAACAAAGCCTCCAGCATTATAATATTAGTATAGACTAGTTGTTACCCGCGGCTCCGCACGCGCTTTTTAAAAATGTATTAAAGAAATGTAAAATTTTGACTGGGTGTGTACATTACAGAAACGCTTTTTCAAAAACATTTGTAACTTCAACACGAACGCCATCTACTGTAAAATGTAATGTGTACATTAGATATATTAATACTAATAGTATATCTTTTGCTATAATCACTGAGTTATGTAGAAGCAAACGCCGTAAATAAAACAATATAGCCGCCAAATTGACCAAAAAGATGATATAATTCATATAACATACAGATATATGACTTTCAATTATGTATATTTATTCTTGGAGTCCAGTAAGGCACACCTCTCACGCGGTTGTAACATATTTTTGATAAATTTCACGCGTACGAATGCACAGATAGCAGTTAATCACTACGTAGTGTACCAATTCAAATAAAAAAATAACCATTAAAATCAGTTCACAATTGACGAACATATCGGTTAACATACATAAAAAAAATACATACAACCGAATATAGTAACCTCCTCGCAATAAAATCAAAAACGACCATTTTCATGCCATTTTCACCAGTAGATACAATGATGATTCATGGGGAAGGTTTAGGTATAATTTGTCAAGGTTTTCATTTTATTATCGGGGCGAGACAACGTCTTCCGAGTCCGCAAGTTCTGTGCCCGTAGAGGCTCCATGAAAGTCGGTCCAACCAATTAGGAGATAGTAGGATATTTTCTTATAAGGTGAGTTATCTGTCAGTGAAAGTCCCGTGAAAATCAGTTCAAGTATTACGGATATTCCACTGCAGCCGAAGGCGAATAAAACATCTAAATTACTTTTTATGAGGTCTGCTATCTACCAGTGAATACCTCGTGAAAATCGGCCTATCCATTTTGGAAATAGCCATGCGGACAAATAAAATATCTGGCAGTAAAAAGTAAAATTCCCTTTAAAGTAGGTCCAGCCGTTTTGGAGATTACCCGCAACAAACAAACAAACAGAGAAAATATAGTAATATAGAAATATAGACAAAGTATAGAGAAATTTTTTTTTTTTGGTTATTTGTAGCCATATCCATCCATTACAAAGTTGTTATTTTAATTGTACATACACAAATTTTATTTTTATAATACGTAATAGAGAACAAATAAAAAATTGGAAATAAAAGTAGTATGAACTATTTGAATAGGAAAACAAAATAAACTTTGAAAATGTTAGCTTTGATACTTACCACATAACTTCATAAATAAAATAAAAAATATCACAATAATGTCCAACAACATTCAACTGCATGCGGGAGTACACATAGAATTCATATTAAGAACATAACTAAAGAAAAACTAAAAACCTTAACAACGGCAATATTTGGACTTCATTCTCGGTGTATAAAAACCGCAAATCTTAAACATTAAACATGTTACATATTATTAGCGGGTCCGTTGGACTTTCCGACCGAAGTCCCGACCTGGTAATTAAAAAAAAATTACCTAAACTTTCCTCGGGAATTACTTTATCCACTGGTGAAAAATCGCTTGAAAATCCGTTCAGTAGTTTTTGAGTTTACCGCGAACAGACAGACGTGACAGAGGACTTTTTTGATGTGAATCATCTATAGGCGAGGATAAACCTGATTGTTGGGGTGGCGAGTCGTGGCGACGCGATGCCATGCGCAAGCGGCTATGCGCAATCTCTCTTGCCGCACTGAGCTCGCATACCTATAGTGTATACAGTGTTGTTTACTACGTTACACATGTGTTTCACATCTGCCAGGCGTTCCGTGACGGTTCAATTTTTTATAATAGGTAGTTTGCTCATTTTTTAAATGTAACGACTCGGATATTGGTTTACATTTAGGTCCCGGTATATTAGCTCGACGTACAACTGGTAATGTAGAGGAGCGAGACAAGAGATCGGCTGCATTACTATCGAAGCTCGCAGCAGAACCCGAGGGATACGCCGAGTGTTATCCCGGACTACGCGAAATGGACGACGCTATTGATGACTCCGATGATGAAGTCGATTACACTAAAATGGACGCCGGCAACAAGAAGGGACCTATTGGTAAGCGACCTATTGTAAAATTTCTCTAAAATTATGGGTTTTGAAGTGACTAGCTAGTTTAAAATAAAGTAGCAGAAGTTAGTTCTTATAACTTCAGTTATGTGTCAGTGAAAGCCCCGTAAATATCGGTCCGACCGTTTTGGAAACGAACCGAAGCCGCCGGTAACAGTCAGTCTAAAATTAAATAGCCTATGTCACCCGCTGTAATTTCAGTGAAGTTATCTTTTATCATGGCAGTTGTTGTGTATAAGAATATAGAAGAATTTAAAAAAAAATTTGTTACTATATTTATCTTTATTTATTATATTTTAATGACTGTTTAGAGAGTAGCAATATTTTTGGAGGATATTCTGCACTCGATTCTCGATCTAAAAACAAAATAAATGCTAAATGTTTGACCTAGTTATCTAAAAAAAAAAAATTACAAAAATTGTAGAGAATCCTCTATGCGTCTATGTTAAAGCACATTGTCAATGTCCGTCGGGTGATTTCACTTTAATTTGAAAGGGAACGTGGGAACGTCAGAAACAAAAGGGTTTATTATCCGTTTTATTATAGAAACATATTAACTCCGTCTCGCACATTGTATCTTTTGGCACCGGTCATTGCACTTAGGTTTATTATTTTAAATCTAAAGTGTTAGAACAAAATTTAACTTAGGTTTTCTTGATTGTTTGTTAGTATTTGTTTTAATATTATTATCTTATATGTTAAATGTGTTATATCCCAGAATATTGCGAGTGTTTAACCTTGCACCTGGTATATGATGTAAATAATAATTTAATCAGGTCGTTGGGACTTCGATACACAAGAGGAGTATTCAGCATATATGAGTAGTAAAGAAGCACTTCCGAAAGCGGCTTTCCAGTATGGTGTGAAAACGCAAGACGGGCGCAAGACCAGGAAGACTAAAGATAAGAGTGAAAAGGCGGAACTCGACAGAGAATGGCAGCAGGTAAAAAAAAGATGGTTCCATTTTCACTTATCGTTGTATTTATTGGTATAAAACAGCGACCATCGATAGGTCTACAACTCGTCGGCTCAGCGGCATCGAGACAACTTTTTTTACACAATTTTTTTTAACCATAATCTGATATTTTTGTTTATACAGGGTCATTGGTAATTCGACATATTCCCATAAGGAAGTGATAGGGATGACTGTTTGTGATGATTTTAACCCCATATGCCTTACGCAAAAGTGATCCATTTCTAAGTTATGTGTTTTACGTTTTTCAAAATAAGTTAAAAATGCAACATCAAGAATTATTTAAAAAACTAGCTTGTGGCCGCGACTTCGTCCGCTTCGAATAGTTACTTTGGGCTAACACGCAGCGGAAGCTCTCAAAAGAAAAAGACACCCGATTTTGAAACATTCCTCATTGGTGCTCCGCTCCTATAGGTCTTAGTGTGATGATATATAAACCCTCCTCGACAAATGAGCTATCTAATACTGAAATAATTTTTCGATTTGGACCAGTAGTTCCGGAGATTAGCGCGTTCAACCAAACAAAGCCTCCAGCATTATAATATTAATGTTCGGTTGTATGTATTTTTTTATGTATGTTAATCGATATTTTAGTCAATTGTGAACCGATTTTAATGATTCTTTTTTATTTGAATTGGTACACTATGTAGTGATTAACTGCTACCTTTGCATTCGTCCGTGTGAAATTGATCAAAAATATGTTACAACCGCGTGAGACATGTGCCTTACTGGACTCCAAGAATAAATATACATAATAGAAATCCATATATCTGTGTATCCATATATCACAATAACTCTTAATAGAGTGAACCGATTTTAATGAAACAAAGACTAAGTTGCACCCGCTGATATGCTTTTATTGTGATATCAGTAATTTAGCAGTGATGCGTGTTCATACAAAGAGACAGACAGATATTTCTAAAAAATATTGAAATTCGACGACCGGGAGAGACGAATTGTTCTTGATATGTTTTTAACGGGAAATTCTTGTGGAAACTCGGATGATAATATTAACTGCTTATTTGTCTTTGTTACTATATCATCTCCACATACGTGCACGCATACACGCTTACACGTGCAAGTAGAAGGTTTTTCTTCCCCTTATCAAACTGAAATAGTTTAGAAAATTATCCGATACGAAATATATATAAGAGTTGTTGAGGTACGTATGCTTGGTACACATATATGTTTCAACAACTCATATATGTATGAATAGTTAGCTTAGCTTAGGTTAGCTCACATAGGTCGCGAATTGCATGTATCAGGCAACAGCCAAAGCCGAGGTGTGCCGCGCACCCTTGAGCTAGTTGTCAAAATAGAATCGGCTGAGTGCCTTAAGCGCTCGCCTTAGTAGTCCGGTGAAGCTGTTAAGACCTTGCTTGGTCAATAGCGTAGTCAGTTCGAAAAAAAAAACATATATGTATGAATAGTTAGCTTAGCTTAGGTAAGCTCAGATATGTCGCGAATTACATGTATCAGGCAACAGCCCAAGCCGAGGTGTGCCGTGCACCCTTGAGCTAGTTGTCAAATAAAATCGGCTCAGTGCCTTAAGCGCTCGCCTTAGTAGTCCGGTGAAGCTGTTAAGATCTTGATATGTCAATAGCCGTAGTCAGTTCGAAAAAAAAGTCTTTGTTTAGGTCTTCTTTTTATAAAATGGCATATAAAGGCATGTGGCAAATGTATGTACACGGTTCCGCCAATGTCAAATTCTTTCTTTCTATTTAATGTATGACTAGCCGACCCGAGCCCACTTCGTTGGGTGGTAAACATTTATAAAAAAAAATACTTTTTGTGAATTAAATATAAAAGTTACACATATGCTGTCGGTGACTTTTTTGTAGGCATTATCAAGCTATACAACTTTTCTGTAGAACTCAATCATATATCTCGCATCTTTAAGGCACCGTTCGTAAGAAACATTTACGTTCGACCGTTTTTTCTCCGACTTGCTTTGCAAATCCGAGTAACATAAAAAAATCTTTTAATTTTACGAGTTGATATATTATAGCCTATGACACTCACAAATAACGTGGCTTTCTATTGGTAAAAGGATTTTTAGGCTTAGTAGTTCCTGAGATTACCCCCTACCACGTCACAAATTCCCAAAATTTATTTACCTCTTTATAATATTAGTATAGATTTTGTGGTAAAAACCACTTTGAAATAGTTGGTTTATATTTAAGACAAAAAATTATGTATTCTATATCATTCTTGTAAAAAAGAGAAAACTAAACGTATTTAATATTGTAAATCTTATTATTTTATTTTGTAAATCAGTTAGCAACTGAAATCGAACCTCTACATTACAATTAATTTTTTTAATATCAATTCAGCCAGTTAGATTGATTTAAAAATGATATAGATTCTAATATAAATTCTATTATATTGATACGGGTTATTAAATCAAGATTAACTTTTTTATTTTTTAATATAAAATTAATATATTTTTTATATTATTTGCAGATACAAAATATCATACAGAAACGAAAAGCGCCTTTACACGGGGATGAACCTGGGTATAAAGCATCGAAATACTAAGCAGAATGTATCATAAATATTAAGTTTTATACTATGAATAGTTACGTATTTTATACAGTGTGCTATCTCGTGGAATGTACAACTATATAATATAGAATTATATAAAGTTTTTTCTTTGGTGATTTCATTTTTTGTAAATATGTTTCTTTAAATAAATGACTATTAGAATATGTATGTGTTTTTTTTAAATATAACAACCTCATTTATGAGTTATCGATGTGACAGTGACTAGGGTGTTATCAAAATTAACTATGAATAGCGAGTTTAAAAAAAAAGTGTGTGTGTACTTGTCTTAGGCGTAACCAGATAAAAATCTTTTAATTTTTTTTATCTTTTTCCTTATTTTACGTTTGTAGAAAAAACGACACTAACAATAGAGAAAAGGTATGTAATACATTGAAAGTTTTAATACAAAGAAATACGAACAACAAATACAAAGAAACAAAATGTTGACTATAGCTAACTTGAGGGTGTCGGTTTTTCGTGACGGTGTGCGCGCGCATCGTAAAAATTTACTCCTGTCGTTTTCCCTAACGCGCCAAAAGAATTATAACTTCAAAAATAAATTTCGTTGACTTGCAAAATGATGAAATATTTTACTTACGTGAAAGTTTCGCAGTCTAAACAAAATTTTTACATAGGAGATATTTATGTATTACTTAGAGTGAATACAATGCCTTCTGAAGTACTTGTTTATGTTTATGTGACTTATTAGAGTCCTTTGCCGTATCAATATTTTAAAATGTTACATAGTAATACATACATAGATAGTGTCACACTAATGCCGTTATTATAAGAACATTAAAATAACCTACTTTTGTTTTAAATTAGTAAGACCTGAGTAGAAGGCAGGTAGATATAATTGGTACGCTAATTATAGTTATGAAGATAAATAAATTTGCCTGTTTGGACAACAACAGATAGTATAACTAAGTAGCCTATAACTTAGAGTGACTGTATATCATAAAGGCATAGTGTCTCTACTAAGCTATGTAAGTAATAATATATACCTATAAGCCTTGGAATGTCGAGGTCAATTTGAATTAAGGTATTGGCACATCACAATTACATACATGTTATGTACGGTAATTGGACACGCATCGACGCAAAAAATATTCTCCCAACGGTATGCTGACCTTCAGATTTCACTGTAGAGTGTGACATTCCGTCACGTTGACGTTGTGGTGACGCGTAGCCCGCCGCTGTCGCTGACGGGAGAAATGGGGCTGAAATTGCGACGATTCATTTGACACAATGCCGGTTCATCGGCACTACCCATCTACCTACCCGTATCCGTACCCGTTCGTAGAAGTGTCTTCACAGGTGCGTAAGCGCAGGTATATAGCCTCGCCCCGCACCGCCCGCGATCGCCTCGCACCAGCCATCTTGAATTCCGTTCACTCGGAGCCGCGACCGTCTTGCGGATAGCGCGCGTACACAGTGACCGGACTATTATAAATAAGTGATTTCATGTGTTTCAATGTGATGTTGTGATAGTGTAGTGTTAAAATGGAGTCCACGCCGATATGTCGGTGCCGAGTGTTATACCTCGGATCCGCCGTGCCTCAACAGAGCAAAGACGGTCTACAGGGAATTCAGGAACCCTTGCGCGAACTTTACCCGGAAAAGGGTGCGACCAGTGGTGGTATTGATTCGTGGTTGTCGGTGTGGTCGAATGGAATCTTACTGGAAAACGTAGACGAGAGTGGTTCTAGGGTCGCGCGGTTTTTCCCTATATCGAGTTTGCATTACTGCGCGGCTGTGCGCCGAGTGACAGTCGAAGGCGCTCCTAGGTTCTTGCCTCTCGACTCGCCCTTCGCTCGAGCGCCGGCGCCACGACGTCCTCCGTTGTTCGCGGCGGTTCTGCGTCGTACGCAGGGTATCAAAGTCCTCGAGTGTCACGCCTTTATCTGCCGTCGAGAGGCAGCAGCCAACGCGTTAGTCCGGTGTTGTTTTCACGCATACGCTGATAGTTCTTACGCTAAAAGGTTGGAGGCGGAACGTTCGCCGCCTCAGCTGCCTCCGGAACCTGAGGAGGAGTTAGAAGTATATGACGGGGATGAAAACCATAAGGTATGGGTTGGAGAGACAGAGCGTGATGACGTTAGCGATGACATACCGCATCCGGCTCGAGCGCCGCGACCCCGTCAAATAACACGTCCGGCATCGGTGCCACCACCGCCGCCACCTCCACCCGAAGAACCTAAAAAGAAGTCTACTACAAAGAAAACGAAAAAAAAATCTTCAGCATCAGTGGATGAGTTGTATGCGGGTCCCGCGCCTATGATGAATGGCAGATCATTAAGTCGAGCTCCACCAGCTTGGGCGGCTGGTCACCCTATGATGTTGGTCGCACATCCCTCGGCTACTCTTCCCCATGCCCGTCCAACTACCTTGGGGCACAGAGGTAGAGTGCCGGCTGCCCTTGCCCCTGGACCATATAACGCTGGCCCCCCCGGGAGAGGCCGCATTCAGTATGCTACAGTCGACCCTCGGCGTTCCAAACCTCCACCGCCGCCTGCTCTAAAAGCCGCTCAGAGTATGACCGGTCTAGAAGCAGTGGACGACGCAGGGGGTATATACAGGAAAAAAGGCCATTTGAATGAACGTGCATTTTCATACAGCATAAGGCAGGAACATAGAAGTCGATCGCACGGATCTCTCGCCAACTTAAAGTTCGCTGCTCCACCGGAGGTAAGCCTTTATTTTTTTAAATGTATAATAAATAAACTGATCGATTTGTTACCTTGTAATACTCAGTATAACCGATACTCAATATATAGGCACTATTTTACGCTCTGTTGATTTACTCTCGCAACCTTTCAAACATTATATACATACAACTGTATAAATATACACCCTTATATTCACACACACACACACATATATGCTCAATACAGCTAGAAATATATACACACACATCATATGCTCAACAATCATACATAGTAGGAGCTCATGATGATTACATAACAATTTACATAATGCAATCATTATTAACGGATAATCATCTTTAGCAAACATTTTCAAAAATCAGTGGAGCTTGCGCTGGCGTCTGTGATACAGTCTCAAGACTAGTACAAACGTCAATGTGATCTTAAATTGGCACCATCAGTGACATTTTAATTCTGTAAATAATTTATGTAAAACTTATTGGACAATAAAATTATTATTATTATTATTATAATGTACTTGCATCACAAAAATGTGACCTAGTGTACAGGAGTACTATGACATGCGATATAAAGTGAAAACCTTTCAAGTTATGTTCATGTTTCAAATCATAAGAATTCTCAATCTATTACCAATCTACGTTCTACATAGAGTAATTTTAACGGAAGACAAGGTAACTTCCATGCTTTTAAGTACGTGAAGGGATTGCTGTCGAAATATCGTTTATTAGGACGCTGGTCTATTATCTTCATTACCTTAGTCATTATCGTATGGCGAAGATGCGATTGGTCCATTTTCAAAAGAAACAAACAAGCTAACTTCGACTAACTGTTATTTTCACTTTTAACGAGACTACTACAGAACAGTATTTTGATGCAATATTTTTAATAAATGAAATCTGAAGTCTTTGTGTCATTCTTGTAATAGATAAAGGTCAATAGTTTTATGTATATAATTATAAATAAGTATATTATAATGAAATTAAATCTTTAAACATTTTATACAGTTATTATGTTGGACAATAAGCTGTGTATCTATACCTAATATTATAAAGAGGTAAAGTTTGTGAGTTTGTGACGTTGTAGGGGGTAATCTCAGGAACTACTGATCCGATTTGAAAAATTCTTTCAGTGTTATGTAGCTCATTTATCGAGAAAGGTTATAGGCTATATATCATCACGCTAAGACCAATAGGAGAAGAGTACTAATGAAGAATATTTCAAAATTGGGATGTTTTCCTCTTGAGAGCTTCCGCTGCGAGTTAGCATTATCCCAAAATATATATTTACGCGGTCGAAGTCGTGGGCAGAAGTTAGTATGTTAGTTAGTATATAAGCGGGTCCGGTGGACGTTATCCCGCCCTGGTAATACAAAAAAAAACCTAGACAAATTATATACCTAAACCTTCCTCGTGAATCAATTTATCTACTGGTGAAAACCGCATTAAAGCCCGTTCAGTAATTTTTGAGTTTATCACGGACAGACAGACGGATGTGGCAGGGGACTTTGTTTTATAATATATAGTGATAATGATAGTATGGTACTGAAAAAGTAGTTCAAAATAAATATGAAGTGAGTTTACCCACGCAACGAAGGCGATTTTACTGTTAGAAATCAAATGTTTATTATTATTGTAAACTACAGCTTTACTACATAATCTTGGAAAACCATTTCTGGCGACTATTCAAGATGATTTTACAATGGTGGGCAGTTTTCGCAAAACGTGATTTGCGGTTATGTCGATTAAGGAACTAGCCGTCATTCCGAGTCAAACCAGTTAGAAATGTTGTCGTTACTGATGCAATTCTGTTTAAACCGAGTATTTCTTTATATCTAACTACTTTGTTGTATGTGAATTGAGTCTTGGGAGATAATTTATCGGTTTTGAACAGAAACAGATAATTCCCTACCGATTTTTATCAAACATGTGTAATTAAGATCAAAGTTTGCTTTAAAATACGTTACTTTATGTGCTCTTGTTATCTAATAATCTTGTAATCTAATCTGCTTACTCGTTTTTAATATTTATTTGCTCAGTTTCTGAGATACTCGGTTAAACTAACAATAGTTATTGACTCAACAAAGCTCAACTGTAGGTGGTAGAGCCACGCTAATACTGGTTTCAGCATGAATGGGTCGGCTCAACCGGGGTAGTACCACCCTCTCACAGAAAACCGACGTGAAGTAACAGTGCTTGCATTGTTGCGTTTCGTTCTGTCAGTGAGAGCGCCGGAGACCCACCTACTCTCCCCTTCCCCTTCCTTCTTCCCTTCCTCTCCCCCGCCCCAACACAGGCTGGCAACGCACTTGCGACTCTCCTCATGTTGCAAGTGTCTATGGACGGTGGTGATTATTTAACATCAGGTGACCCATCTGTTCGTTTGCCTCCTATAATATATATAAAAAAAAGGTATCCATAAGATAAACTGTCAAATGGCCAGTTGAGTTTTACAGATATTTACAATTTATAAACTACAGTTAAAGTACCACAGAAACCGGGCATTATTAGACATACAAAAATATCAGAATACACCACAAACTCCTTTTTCAGAGGTCAGGCTCTTTTATCTATATATATAAAAGAAAGTCGTGTGCCAGGATAGTTGTCAGATGGCTGATTTTACTCAACTTAATGACAATTATCGTTATAATATTTGATTACTTTGTGAAAATTCATTATTAAATATAATAGTGGATGTAACAATTGATATAAACCGTCAGTCACTAAAACGTGGTATAGCAAAAACGCATCTGTCTTGAATAACAAAACGCAAATAACAGCTAAGTAATTTTGTATATAGATGTATGGTTGAAAATTTGATTATTGTAAGAAATCAATATTTAAATAAATAATAAGAAATCAATAATCTCATTAAATTATCATTAACACTCCTAATATAATAAAAATAATATATTTTACATAAAATTCGTGTCAGTTCCAGAAATAACGATCTTGAGATGAATGAGGAGATACATAATTGGGCTTTACTCTTGATCGAAGACATGTGTTACCTCATGTGCGGTAGTTTATTAGTCAGGTTAGGAATGTCAGCGCCAGATCGTCAAATAAATGACGCATTTCATCGTGAATTGTAACGTGAGCGTGAATATGATCACCAGAAATTAGACTTAGTTGTTGAAACGAATGTACCCCTGTTGAATTCCCAACAAAAGGAAGTTTATCATACATTAATGAAGGCAATTGGGCGACCACCGAGAGACACACTATCCCTCACCGGTCGCCGCTGTCATGCCGGCTTGCATAAATGACTCTTCACGTTACGCTTAAAGGACCCCATATTATAGGAAGGAGGGAACACACTGGCCGGGAGATTGTTCCATAGCTTCACGGTACGGCAGAGGTAAGAAGTTGCGAACTTTTTAGTTCGTGTCCAGATAGGATTTACCGTAAAACTATGGCTCCGGAGCCCAGCGCGCGTGGTTCGGGTATGAAAAGGAGAGGAAGGGATTAAATTAAATAGCTCTTCAGAACACTCGCCATGATACAGACGGTAGAACACGCTCAGTGTGAGTGAGGCAATGTCTCTGCGCAACTGAAGCGGCTCTATAAACTGTGTAATGTCTGAATCATTAACAATGCGATCATCCCGTCTCTGCAGCCTGCCCAGGGCATCAGAGGTGCGAACAATTCTTAGCCACTGTTCGTGTGAGATCCAACATAGCGGTTGCAGTTGCTTCTTCTGGAATAACAGCCACATTGTTAGAAGGATGCCGTACAGTTCATTCAGCATTAAAATTACCGTTAAATCTTCAAATTTTGAAGAACCAACATGTAATATTGCAAAAAAACTCAGCAATGGCCAAAGTTTTATCGGCATCGAAAATCATCATCTGGGACGAATGCATAATGGCGCATAAACGTGCATTAGAAGCACTTAACCGAACATTGAAAGATTTACGCAATGACTCGAGATATTTTGGAGGAGCAATGATTTTACTGTCTGGCGATTTCCGCCAAACACTACCAGTAATTCCAAGATCTACGGCTACCGACGAAATTAACGCTTGCCTCAAATTGTCGAATCTATGGCGCTATGTGAAGAAACTGCAGCTGACAACAAATATGAGAGTTGCATTGCTTAATGATACATCTGCTGAAGCTTTCTTTGAGAAATTGCTGACTATCGGTAATGGTCAAGTACCTGTCGACGAATCGAACGGATTGATATCATTTCCAAATAATTTCTGTAACTTTGTCTCATCAAAAGACGAACTTATCAACAATGTATTTCCAAACATTATTTCTATCTACAAAAGTAATGAATGGTTGAGTGAGCGAGCAATTTTAGCGGCTAAGAATAAAGATATAGATGACCTGAACTACATAATTCAGAACAAGATCATTGGAACAATGCATTCATTCAAATCTATTGACTGCGTCACGAATGA
Source organism: Antheraea pernyi (assembly GCA_015888305.1). NCBI lineage: Eukaryota > Metazoa > Arthropoda > Insecta > Lepidoptera > Saturniidae > Antheraea > Antheraea pernyi. The sequence goes on from MU158934.1 coordinate 167,395, forward strand.
AGATGAAGCCACCAACTATGCAATTGAATTTTTAAACTCCTTGGATGTAACTGGCTTACCACTGCACAATTTACGCCTGAAGGTTGGCTCTGTAGTAATCATGCTTCGAAACATAAACCAACCAAAACTGTGCAACGGTATGCGTTTGGTGGTTAGAAAGTTGATAAACAATGTAATTTACTCAACGATACTCAAAGGAAAATTCGAAGGCGAGGAAGTTCTCATTCCTAGGGTCCCGATGATCCCATCCGACATGCCGTTTGAATTTAAAAGACTTCAATTTCCGAGTTTGAATCTAGAATATCCATGTTTTTCCCATGGTCAATTATATGTGGTATGTTCACGGGTCGGAAGACCATCTGCGTTGTTTGTTTTTGCGCCTGATAATAAAACAAAAAATGTCGTGTATCACAAGGTAGTTAACTCAAGAGATTGCAACCTATGCACCAAAATACAGGAACAATAATGAACGATTAATGTACTTAATTTGATTTGATTATTTATTGCCTTTTAGGCGTCACAGAGTTCGCCGGGTCAGCTAGTATATCATAAACAATCTGCAAAAATAATAAATAAATAATCAATTGATCTATTACCACTACTATACTATAATATGTTAAAAAGTATATTGAAACAAGATTTTATAAAGTTTTCTTTAAATATTTTCAAGTTTCAATAAAGAGACTGCGTTAAAGAAAACGCAATGAATTTACAACTATTAACATATGCCACGACAAAATACACATTAATTGCTTTCATTTAAAATTAAACACTATTATAATAAAACATTTCTAAATATCAGGTGTATATATACTTCTATGAAATAAAAATATTACGAATTTACCCGATAGTATGACCTTTGTAGGACGCATACATTGAAATGAATCATTTGTTATTGTTGAATACATAGTTAAGTGTATAAAGAAAAAGGTACATACAAACAAATAACTGGTATAAATTGTACTTTTTGTACAACAAAGAAATCTTGTTATTTTAATCACAAGTATGTATTTTAAAAACCAAGAATGACGGCATCAATAGTACCGATCATCGAGAATTTTTCCTTATCCATGTATTTACTTATTTAAATTTGTCAAAGGAAATATTATTACTATAATTATAGTTTACTTATCTTCAAGTTCATCTGCGTCATAAAATATACACAAATATGTTTTTGCAATAATAATTTCGCATTAGGCGCTGAATTCCATCACAGCAATTTAAGAACGTTTGAAGGTTACGCTGCAATCATAAACGAAGGGGCCAAATATTACATTTCACGCGGTACGAAGTGCGAACTGTTTTTTTTTTTTTTTTTTTTTTTTTTTTTTATGTTTGTTACCTCATAACTTTGGACTGGGTGAACCGATTTTGATTATTCTTTTTT
>MU158934.1:171662-242046 GCA_015888305.1 Antheraea pernyi
AGCTCCATCTCGGAACCGGGATCTGAGCTGGAGCTTTGCGCGGGTGCGCGGCCTCGATCCGTCGGATTCAGCGGCGAATCCGGCGAATCTAAAGACGACTCCGAGTCGGACTCGAGAGCCGCAAACGCGTTCGAAGTCGCCACGCGGGGCGTACATTGCGAGTCCTCGGAGGACTCGGAAACAAACCTTTCGTAGACCGAGCTAAGCGACGTTTCGTCGCATCCGTTCGCTATAAGAGCGGCGCAGAACCTATCTAAATAGTCTTTGCGATCCATACCGGTGGATTGAGGGGGACGCGGAACAACCTCCCCGCCTGAGGGGCAGGGGGGCACGCCTTAACGGTTTTTACGGGACTATCCCGAGTCCGGACCAAAAGAGCTGTGGGCGAAGTGCAATGCCTCACAGATGAACCTACGAAGCCTAGGGGGGAAGCCCTAACACTTCTTTCTTGAACGCCTTACGGAGACTCGACGCGTGCTGAAACGCACGATTTCATGCACTGAAAAGTGCGGTTTACAGGCGCACCGAAAAGTGCACTCTTTGTCACTCCGAAAAGTAACAAAGCCCGGCCTTGCGGCCGCCTATACGATTGACGTGGATTGACACTCGAACGAACGATTGACACCTTGTTCTAGAACACAGAAAATAACAGTTAGATAAAAGCAAAAGAAGCAAAATAAATTATAAAAACTTACTCCGCTTGCTCTGCTTCGCTTCGGACCTGTGAACAGCACACGAAAACACAGAAAAAAAACAACAAAGGAAATAGCAGGTAGGTGCGTAAGCGAAAACAAAAGATCTCACTCAAACACGTGGGTCGGTGTAAGTTACGAAAAAAACACGGAGCGCACGTGCGTACGCTACCGCGCCCAGATCGGAACTCATCGTGCGAACTGTTGTTATGCATATATATATATATATATATTAATTTATTTAAATTTGAAATGCGAACGATTGGTACAAAGAATAGTGACGAAGTACAATGGAATTATATCTATAAACGATACAATTATCGATTTCTCGTGCGAACTGTTGTTATGCATATATATATATATATATATTAATTTATTTAAATTTGAAATGCGAACGATTGGTACAAAGAATAGTGACGAAGTACAATGGAATTATATCTATAAACGATACAATTATCGATTTCGAATTCAGTATAATCGTACCAAAAATATATCATTTTTGTTAATAACGCTTATGTATAACTAGCCTCTGCCCGCGACTTCGTCTGCGTGGAATAGATACTTTGGGCTAACCTTAACACGCAGCGGAAACTCTGAAGAGGAAAAAACACATATATGAAATATTCTTCATTCGTGCTCCGCTCCTATTGGCCTTAGCGTGATGATATATATATATCATCTATAATCTATAACCTTCCTCGATAAATGAGCTATATAACACTGAAAGAATTTTTCAAATGGGACCAGTAGTTGCTGAGATTACCCCCTACAACGTCACAAACTCACAAACTTTACCTCTTTATAATATTAGTATAGATTAAATATAAAGTATAGATTATTATACTTATATACAATTATTGTCGAGACTGAGCACAGCAGTTAAGAACACACATTAATTATATCTTTATACAGTATTATGAGCTCATCAAAGTGTAAAAAATAACCTCAGTGTAGTCACATTGTTTTGGATATAAATAGATATGATGAATACTTATAACGAATAATGTGTACGAAAAAAAGGTACGAAGGATATATAAGATACATAACGTGTATTGGGCTGGCACCGAAGTATACAATAATATTGAGTTACGCGTTGAAGTCTTTTTTATAAGAATTCTATTTACACCCAACCGCGTCACGGTATATTTTTACAAGTATCTAAATTAGATAATTTGATTTTGAGGTATTCTCAAGATCCAAGGTGTAATGCTATTGAAATTAAAATGAGACTCACTTCAAACTATATCTCTTTCAATATTTTTTTTTCCAAATTGATCAACAAATGCGAAGTTTTGAGAAAATAAACATAGAAATAACTCATTGAAAATCTACTCCTTTCTGAAGTCGGTAATATAAAAGGTGCTATGTCAGGACAACGCGCTTTTAGAAGAGCTCTTACTCGTGTGTAATAATTCGTTCCTTTATTCACAAATCTCAAGTCACAGTTACACTGCACTAGTTTACTTAAACGACATGATTCAACACGCGTGTGACTGTCTACCATTGTAGCGTTTGCAAATTTATTTTGGAATTTGTAAAAATAGTGTGTACACTTTAAATCAACGTAGTTAAGATTGATTATTGAATGGCACGATTGTCATTAAGTAAGGTTGCTTAAAGATACTCTCCCACGTAGGGGTTCGTTTGCCGACGACGGTCAGTGCTCCTATATCTATGTAGTTGACTACAATAGAGCGATTTATAAAAAATATGAGAGACGTACTATTTTTTAAGCATATTGAATATACTTTGAAGACTCTTGTGGGTCTACAATTTTACTGCACACTGATACGTGTCCTATTTGACATATTAAAAAAGGACGAATGTTCAAATAACTTTTTTTTTCTCACTGACTACGCTATTGACCTATAAGGTCTTAATAGCTTCAATACGGACTACGAAGGCGAGCGTTTAAGACACTCAGCCGATTTTATTTCACAACGAGCTCAAGAGTGCACGGCACACCTCGGCTTGGGCTGATACATGCAATTCGCGACCTATCTGAGCTAACCTAAACTAAGCTAACTATTCATACATATATGAGTTGTTGAAACATATATTTGTACCAACCATACATACCTCAACAACTCTTATATATATTTTGTAACGGATAATTTCCCTTCCACTTTCATGTGTAAGCGTGTTTGTATGCATGTGTGGGAAGGTGATATGTGTAATGTTGTCGCTGTGATGTAAGATTTTGTGTCACTGTATCGCGCGAGCAGCGCACTCAAGGGCTCCACGCCGAGGGAACGGACCTAGGCTTGAGCCGCTGCCGAAGGGGGCCTAATCTGGTTTTCAAATAACCATATTGATAAATAAATTAGATATCCTTGAGTATAGTAGAGAAGTAGCTATCTCGTAAATACGCCATCAGAAAATAACAAGTTTATCCTAATAAATTATATCGGAACAGTAATGCGCAAATTAAGAAAAAAAGGTATAACAAAATAAATAATTTCCTATACCACGAAGTACTTTTCATTAGTCATTATCTTTATTATGGCTGAGTCGTGATCTTACTGAGTTATAAAACATTAAAGTTTTTCTAGTATGTTAATCATAGTTGATCCTCACATACATTAGTGAATCGTCACCGATTTAATGATACTCGATTTGGCGACAAAGTCCCTAAAACGTCTTAATTCTTTGACTTTGCTTGGTTTACCTTGTTTTTATACACTAATATCTTCTATGTAGCATCACACCCATTTGAAATAACGACAATAATACCTACGCCATTATTCAACAATAAACTCTTTTCAAGTTTCCTGAATAAATAAGTTCTTCGGCTGTGTATATTCCTTTTTTTATTTCTTGTCCAGCACGTATCTACTATGACCTTATGAAACTGCTAGACTGTCGTTAAATTGGTATGCATTGTCGTCTATACGAGTGTTTTTCAACGTGTGGCTTGCGAACCCTTGGTGGGCCACAGGCACTATAAGAGGGTCACAAAGCCTAAGATGTAGAAAAAATGAATTAAAAAATGTATATCTTCACTAAGAAATTGTATTTAATAGTCACTCATTCATTAATACAAATCTAGACAAATAAAAAAGATACATATGGATCACAAACAAATTTCACTAGTTTTTTCATTTTTATGTTTGTAACGTAAAAATATAGGTTAAAAACACCGAAGAGAGAGGTAGAGAAATATTTTGAAGTACTATAAGGGGTTGTGTCATGAAAAAGGTTGAAAAACGCAGGTCTGTACGTTACCATATTCTCAGTTATATATATTTTATATTATAATAGGGAAAGAAAGAATATTTGTTTTTCTTCTCTCCATTTGTCGATAACACTCAATAACACCATAAAACTCGCAGTTCCTTTGATGCCGGTATATAGACTTTATGTTATGTTTATAATGGGTCGACGCGTGACACTCGATGTTTCTCAGTTTAAGATTTGCTACTAACTTCCTACCTTTCTTGTACTTACGTTTAGTCACTGTGACTATCTTTAATTATTCATATAATACTTTATATTGCAAAGCATTTATTATAGGTAGTATGTATAAATAAGTAGGTATATATGAAATAAATTATTATTAAAAAAATATAAACTGTTTTGTATAATGTACATAAATATGTCGATACATGTTTATTGTGTGGTTTCAACAGAACAGGTCAGGGATAAATATTACCATACCTCTGTTGTATGTACTCAGAACATGTTTATTCAGATGGGTTAACGAAACGTGACAGCGGAATTTAAAGTCTTTGAATATCACAACTACGCAGTAATATGAATACTAATTATATTTATCCAAGTAGGTTGTTAAGATTGTGTAGTTTTTTAAGAATTGTTATAAGAGAGAGATAAAAAATATATTCAGTAACAGCTTATTAAATACTACTACTGAATCTAGATTAGACGAAAACCTCTATATTATCTGAAAACAAATCGTTTCTCTTTTATTCGAGTGAAGATAATTTCATTACTCGACAATTGAGGCTTGGCAATGTGAAATAATCAATATTTCCGTAGAAAATATATCGGTATAAATATATTTGAAAATCTCTATCATTTGGAAAAAAATAATTTGACCTATGTATCACATATACCAGGTGACTGTTTAGACACTCGCAGTATTCTGAGATATGGCACTTCATGGTCACGTTTAACATATAAAATAATAATATTAAAACAAATAACAACCAAGAAAACCTAAGTTAAAGTTTATAATAAGACTTTCAAAAGTATAGCTACAAACGTGGAAATAAAATAATAAACCTAAGCGCAATGACCGGTGCCTAAAGCTACAATGGGCGACCCGGGGTTAATAACTTTCGATAGTTAAACGGGAAATAAAGCATTTTGTTTGTTCCTCACGTTCTCACGTTCCTTTTCAAATGACAGCGTAGACGCGTAGAGAATTGTGTATATTTTTTGTATGTTTCAAGATAATTAGGTCAAATATTAAGCACCTATTTTTTTAATTGATTTAGAACGAGAATCGAGTTCCGTATATCCTCCAGAAATATTGCTACTGTTTAAACAGTCACCTGGTATATAAATAACTTGAAACAAAACATAATAAAGTACCGATTTAACAGTATTGAAGACAATATGTACACACTTATTTAGAACTAAATAAGTTTTCTGTAAACATTATATTTGTAGTAAGATTTTGTATATATTTCACTATTGTAATTCAAACTTAGATATGATAGTATCTAAATCCCTGCAAGTCGTGTCTTAACTAGAAGAATATTTGAAACCTTTAAGACTCGACATTATTCATCTATTTTTTTTATTTGATTCGCCGAAATTCCACCTTATAATATATAACAAATAAAAGAATGGTGTTGTTAATAAGAAAACTATTCTATTCCAACACTCAGATGAAGTTTTATATAGTTCTTTTCAAACCAGTCAATCTTGTATCGATAAATATCATTTTACTACCAGTTCACGATATAAAGATGTTCATTCAATAAATTTAAATATTTACGTATATAAACATTTATAAATCTACTATGTTATATGTAATTAACATTCCACGTTTTGGGATGTACCAATTAAAAAGATTCAGATACGTAATGTTTATGTCTTTGTTACATATGGATTTTTCAATTTACCAGTGGTCATTTAGTCGTCAAAATTCGATCATAAAAGAGGTACAAAGTTTTTACTTCACGTGTAAAATATGTACATACGTATTATCCGTTTTTTTCTCTATAGTAAAGATTATATTGAGAAATGTGCGGAAACTATAGGATATATATAATGTGAAGTATAACGAATAGAGAGTAGTAAATAAAAACCTTTGAAGTTTTTTTTGTAGCACGACAAAATAACTGGACGATGCCTGATGGTAAGCACAGTACAATTCAAAAACAATGGTGACCACCGAGTGACACCTATCCATCGCCGGTCGCCGCTGTCATGCCGGCCTGCGAAAAGCTGGATATCCACAGGCTGATCCCGAAACGTGACCCGCAGAAGCGAATCACTGAGACGGGCTTTATCGCCATATACATGGTGGTTGCGACCCAGTCTGGCTGTAAAACCCTACCACCCCCGCTTTCGCCATTGCCTCGTTCGTCGGCCACTTAGTGGCAAAAGTTCATAACTAAAATGTACATAACAATTTTTTTTACCACTAAATGTTAACAAAAAATATAAACTAGACGTCCTTATTAATATTATAAATGCGTTTGTTTGTTACGCTTCCATGCTTTAACTACTTAAACGAATATCTGGAAATTTGGCATAGATTTTCTCAGGATTTAAAAAAGGATTTGGATGTCGTGTACAGAATAGGGTACCTTTCATCCAGAAAAAGAGTATTGTTCCCAATAAATGCGACAAAACATCTCGATTTTGAAACATTTTTCATCTGTGCTCTGCTCCTATTGGCTTTAGCGTGATGATATATAGCATATAACCATTCTCGATTAATGAGCTATATAACACTGCAAGAATTATTCAAATCGGACCAGTAGTTCCTGAGATTACCCCTTACAACGTCACAAACTCAAAAACTTTACCTCTTTATAATATTAGTATAGATAAAAGCGAATTAAATATTATACTATAGCTTGTTTATCACGTAATGCAAAATGCATCGGAGAATTATTAATGAAAAGTAATCATTGCAACATGTTCCGCTCCAATAATTTTATGAGAGTGAAAATTTAATAAATACAAGACGTATTTGCTTGCGATTCTTTGTAATTGGATGAATTACATTACATTGTATTTACTTCTTTATTGTTACATGAATAGTGTAACTTGAATGTACTTTATTATGCCAAAATGTTCATAGTACATTATAATATCTCGTCACTTATTATTATAATTGGCAGCAATAGTTAATTTGCTGATATATCATTACATGGTATAAAACAAAGTCCCCTACCGCGTATGTCTGTCTGTCTTTTCGCGATAAACTCAAAAACTACTGAACGAATCTTTATGCGGTTTTCACTAATGGATAAAGTGATTCACGAGGAACGATTTGGTATATAATTTGTCCAGGATTTTTTTATATTCAATCTTTATGTATCATTGTCAAGTACATGTAAATTAATGTTTGTTACTTTGAGTATAAGAATCGTGAAGTGCTCTCCTTTTCACATGTGTTGACTATTGTATAATTCTTGACTATTCGCACGTTGCAATGACAACAGCCGACGATTGTTATTGTCAATAAAATAACGAATAATCAATGGCAAAATATTGGTGTCTTCAATCATTTGTTATCAATTTCATAGTAATAAATAATTAGTTGTTCTAATATTGACCACTTTTACTTAGTATAGATCATAAGTTAATTATTTCTGTAAAGAGCTTAGCATAAAGTTGTGTGTTAATACTTAATGAACTAATTATTAAATACTAGCGGGCCCGGCAGACGTTGTCACGCCCTGATTGTAAAATAATCCTTGATAAATTATATATATGTAGAAACGTTTCTCATGAATCACTTTATCCACTGGTGAACCGTATGAAAATTCGTTCAATAGTTTTTGAGTTTATCGCGAACAGATAGACAGACAGATGCGATAGGGGACTTTATACTATGTAATTATTATATAAGTACCGAGACAAGGCGTAAAAGTTAGCGTAGTCGGTGAGTAGTCCGGTGAAGCTGTGAACACCTTGCCAGGTCAATAGCGTAGTCAATTCGAGAAAAAAAAAGCGTAAAAGTTAGGAGACATAATATGTGCATTTTTATCTTACTAGTAAATATAGTTTGAGTCCAGTTCTATTCTCCAGTACCCATTCTATTCCCGTAGTATTTCAATCACATTTCTGATTACTATTACACAAATTAGATGCGGTTAGCTAGATAACCTTCAGATAAAAAAAACCCTTAAAAATAATGTGGATCAAATGATGAAAACTATTACGGTGTTATTACAAAAAAGTTAAACACGTATTGAATACTTGCTTTAAAAAGGGTTTGTATTAAATACACCGCAGTCGCTGAATGTTCGCCATCTTGTTCTTTTGTCTCGTTTTGGTTACATTAGGTTAGACTTGCGAAAAAGGATAACGCGAACTTGCCTCCAGCCAGTGCGGTGCATTTAATACGAAACTTTTTTAAAGAAAGTATTCAATACGTATTTAACTTTTCTGTAATAACACCGTTAGTGGTCGGTAATAACCTTTGTTGTTCTAGTGAATTAAACTATTTTCGTGAAAAATGTGTATATAAGTACATTGGGTTTAACTAAAGTAGGATATATAGGACTATATCTGGATAATACAAGGATATATAAATATGCAGTCGTTACGTACAGATGATAAGCAATATGATTTGTTGTTTTGTTCTCATTATTAAACTGCTTACAATGAGAATAATAACCCTACACTATAACAAGCTATTGTTGTATATTATCACTAACTTTACCAGCTGCATTTATCATTTTTTTGTAACTCTGTAAGATTGTAATGGGCCGATAAACACTCTTACTATTCGACTGATTAGCAAAACAACGTCATGTAAAGTTTCAATGGAGTTTGAAGTAAATATGTTTAGATATTGAATTAGCAAATAATTTAGATACGAACATAGACGTATGTTTTCACACATATATGTTTGTAGAAGTGAGAACTTAATTTTGCTTTTAGTTAGGTATGTCCTGGATACATACCTTAAAAATAAAACATGTTGGTATATACCTTCCCAACCGGTAGGCGTAAGTTCTAAAATCTATTACTAAATGTATGTAGGTATATCATTTCAGAACGCACATCTTTGACTAATTTTTTTATTGTGTGTGTTTTTGACAAAACAATGCTTGTGTCCCAGTCCGTTTGTGATATTCGCCGCAAAATACGAACCTGTACCAAACGCTGCGCGTTGTAAAAGACGTCCGCGACATATTTTTACCTACCCTCCCGATGAAATAACGACAGTGAATGATCAGTACCAGCCTGTCTCTCCAAACAGAGCGTGCTCACGCCCACGCCTGCGTAACCACAGGTCACGCCGCCGTGGTCTGGGGGTACATTTCGCTCCCGCACACAAGACTAGGCCCACCTCGGCAGCGGCTCAAGACTAGGTCCGTTCCCTCGGCGTGGAGCCCTTGAGTACGCTGCTCGCGCGATACAGTGACACAAAATCTTACAACATTACACATACCACCTCCACATACGTGCACACACACATGCTTAGACATGAAAGTGGAAGGGTTTTTATTTTTGTTTTTCCCTTATTGAACTGAAATTGTTTAGAAAACTTATCCAAAACAAAATACATATAAGAGTTATTGAGGTATGTATGCTTGGTACACATATATGTTTCAATAACTCATACAAGTATGAATATGTAGCTAAGCTTAGGTTAGCTCAGATAGGTCGCATATGCATGAATCAGGCAACAGCCCAAACCGAGGTGTACCGCTCACCCTTGAGCTAGTTGTCGAAATAAAACCGGCTGAGTGCCTTAAGCGCTCGCCTTAGTAGTCCGGTGAAGCTGTTAAAATCGTGCTAGGTCAATAGCGTAGTAAGTTTGAAAAAAAACATTGCTTGTGTTAAACTTTGAAAAGTTGTACGGAAAAGTGAAAAATTTGAATTAAAAATCTCCAATAGTGAATGAATGATACAGAGAACAGTATATAAGTAAGTACTCATAAACTATTTATATAAACGTCTTATAGTCAGAAAACATAAGGAATTCACGTAAGTAAATAGGTAGATGTCACTTTCATATCACGTCGCGTTCAAGATTTAACTATGGAAATTTCATAGAATAATTTGTTTTCGAAATTTTACATTCTCTCTCAATATTTATTTATGGTTAAAGTTTTCATCGATCATGATATTTTATGTGTTTTCTTTTATATTATCGGTGTTGTTTCTTGTTTGTTTCTCTGATTGATTTACATACTTGTTCGATATCCTAGTGATTGATAACTTCAGTGTAGTATATTTGTGAAATAGACGGTATTATAAGTGATTTCAGTGTAGTATATTTGTATATATGTGATTTGAGTGTAATATATTGATAACAATATTGACAGATTGGTGTTCAGTATTTCAATTGCAATTTCTTTTTATTACATAGTCGTACTGTAAATGGAAGACTTGGTTTTTTTTCGAACTATGTCATTGGCCTGACTGGCCTTCACATATTCACTGGACTACGATATGTTGTATCATTTTCTTTGTTAGTACACCCGTTCGAAGCCGGAGCGTGTAGTTAAATAAGTTATAAGAGTCTCTTTCTAGAGTACAGCTTATTTCTTCTGAGTTCTGTTACGATTATCATTGTTATAATCAAAGTGTTCTCTAGAAGTGAGATGATTTCAATTGTAAATTTTCATCTGTCTATACTATTTTTAAGTGGTATAGCCACGCTGAATCTATTACTGGTTTCAGCATGAATAGCTCGCTCGGGGTACCACCCTTTTACAGAAAACCGACGCGAATTAACAGTGCTTGCATTGTTGCGTTGCGTTCGGTCAGTGAGAGCGCCGGAGGCCCACCTCCCACCCTCTCCCTCCCCCAAACACAAGATGGCAACGCACTTGTGACTCCCCTAGTGTTACAAATGTCTATGGATGGTGATGATCGCTTATCATCAGGTGAACTATCTGTTCGTTTGCCTCCTATGATATATAAATATATATATATATATATATATACTAATATTATAAAGCTAGAGGGTGTATTTGTTTGGTTGGACGCGCTAATCTCCGGTATCATTGGTCCGATTTGATTGTGATCAGTATTAGATAGCTCATTCATCGAGGAAGGTTTAGCCTAATATCATCACGCTAAAACCAATAGGAGCGTAGCACCAATGATTCCGACGCGTGTTAGCATTAGCCCAAAGTAACTATTCCACGCAGACGAAGTCGCGAGCAGAAGCTAGTGACGTATAAAATGCAAAAGTGTTAAGAAAATCTCTTACTTTTTTTTTTTCTTTATTTATAATTGGAGTTTGGTAAATCTCTTACTAAAAACCATATTATTATCATTAGTTGACTGGTTGTGACCGCTTTTAATTACGGTTAAATGATGCTAAAGCAACGGCAACATTAATAAAAGTAAAACGAAGTAATACATTTCAAAATCCAGTCAGGCATACACAGTTAATTAAGTCGTTAAATATTCACCGCTTCAACTCAACCGAAGTATCACTCATTCGATATGCACGCGACTTGATTTTGGTCAGTGGCACACACGGCTACTTTTAAAATCCGTAGGGCTAGTCGAGGCTATGTTCTAATCAAAGTAGTTTAATTGCTCTCTCATTAACGAGAGCGTAGACATTACTAAGATTGTATCGAACGATAATGTACTGTTATGAAATTACATACCAACTGTCTGTTTATACTATAAAATAAATGTGCGTATCGTATAGTTTTAGTTATTCTATAATTAACGATAGCGGGTTGTCAACGGTTTTTTGCAATCAATATAGCGGAATCCGCCATGTCGTTAACGAGCGTGGCGTAGCGCGACACGGTAAGGCTTTGAATTTTTCGACTATTATTAATTTAATTTCACAACCACTTAAACAGGGAGCGTATTTCTTTGATTTTTTTTTATTATTTATTTAATCGTATGACTAATATGAAGTAATCAGTTATATTGTATTTAATTGGAGATTTAATCCTTTTAGCCATTTTAGGGCGTCGTCGGTAAGAACGGTCAGGTCATCTGGAGAATCTGTATCTGTATTTCCTTAGTGGGTATTGCTGTATGATCTGTGATATGGATTGGATATCCGCCCTGCAGTCACAGCGCGGCATGGCGAGTCAATCCATCCGCACCAGTATTTAAACTCTGCACACCGCCCGTACCTAGTACCTCGGCTGAGTGCCTTAAGCGCTCGCCTTAGTAGTCCGGTGCAGCTGCAGAGGCCTCCAAAAAGGCCAATAGCGTAGTCAGTTCGAGAAAAAAAAACCGTACCCAGTACGCAATCTAAATTTAATTTGCATCAGTGACTTCGGTGCAGTTCATAGCCCTTTAATTGAATGCACGGGGCGATGTCGCATCTTACCTCGGCAAACTTTGACGATTGCCAGGTTTTTCGGCATTTGCTCCATATGTTGGATTCCCCATTACGTATTTCCGCAGCAATTTTATAAGTTGGTCGACGGGATTTTAGTTTATGGTGGGAGGGGTTAAAGAACACACCATGCATAGGGAGGCTAATGTTCTTTACGTTAATGAGCTTTAATTTTTATTTTATTTTATAGGAAGTGCTTGGGGATAGATTTTCAACTTGAAAGTGGTAGCTAACTAGGCGGACATAGAAAAAACCCTCCCACCATGTTACGGATGTTCCTAGATGTTCATCTAGATGTTTTCCTTAATTTCGAATCAGTTGCTAGAAAACGAAACTGCGTCCATCGACGCGGTGTCCGAACATGTTGTCAACTAAGCTATCATCGCTACAATATATGTACCTAAATAGAAAAATAATTTCATAAATAGTGGTAATTTTCTGGTGTACCTATTGATGTTGCTTGCAAAACGTTGTTAGAACAATTCTTTTAAGTAAGGGTTATCAAATATTGGAAATGCACAATTTTGCGCTCGTAGAATTTGCGTATTATAATTATTTTTGAATTTAATTAGCAAAGTTATTCTATTGTGTTAGCCTAAGTTCAGACAAGGCCATAACTGCATGATGAAACCGACAAATATCTTTGTTTGGCAAACAGCAAAATAAATTAGAAAATGGAATTATTTTTGTAATTAATTGCATTACATTATAGCTATAATATTAATTGTTTAATATGTTTGTCTTATATATCCTCGTTGCAGAAATGTTTTCGTGTTTGTTAAGAAGTTTGATGCTAAACATACGTATTGGATTTAACAATCTAAAGAAAGGTATAGGAAATTAGTTTTTTTGAAGTGAAACTTCTTTAGGCGCATGAGAGTAAATTTTTTACAGATGTAACGTCACGCGGGTATGCAACGGAAGTGACGTCATTTGCAGTAAACGCAGATTTTTCATCTATTTTTCAAGTCTCAGAAATCTAAAGTTTTAGAATAAAATAAAAAAAAAATTAAAGAATTAATTTATAAGTCTTCTAAAATAGTTATATTATAATTAACCTTTAATTATCCATTTAATAAAAAAAAAATTAAGTTAATTAAATTAATTAATGAAATACTTTGTACGCACGCACTTTGAAAGAAAAATTAGAAGAAAAAAATTCTTATAAATTAGTTCGCCAAAGAAGTTTTACTTCTGACATGTGTACTTTGTACGCACGCACTTTTATTTTTGACGAACTATCTAGTACAATCAAAACAAATATATACTTGCTGCAAATGCCCAACAATCGCATCCGAATTCAGAAACACGTTACATGACATACGCTAGCTAAAATGCAGAGCTGTATTCAATTGGGGTCCCAAATGTCATACAGACGTCCAGTCGTTATCAATTTACCTTATTTTCATTAGAATATTAACATAGGTTTTACTAAAAAAAACTCAGTATATATTAAGAATTTACTAAATATACGAAAACATTTTCAGGGTAGTAAATATAATAGAGAAATCATGTGAAACAACCGAATGACGACATGATTATCGCATCAGAACCAATACTGGTTTTTGTTTGTTTCATTCATTAACGCATCGAATTAATGGTGTGTAGAAAATTTTTGGAAAGCATATCGTTTAACACATTCGTATTTGTACATCTACAATCTCGTACATTACAGTATTTGCATAACAATACTGGTTAGTTTTTAAATTATAACTATTGTTTGTTTGATTAATTCCTTGTTGGAAAATGAATGTACTTACTGTAATCCACACCAATATCATAAATGTGTAATTAACTCTGTCCATCTATTTAAGATTGCAATGGAATTTAGCATGTAGGTAGCTCGCAATGTAGAAGGACTTAATGTACTTTTTATTGTCGTAAAGAACACTCAGCGAAATAACCGGTTTCTTTTTTTTTTATTTTCATATTTGTCGCCAGTTTGCGAATTGTTGTGAAGCGTTTTTAGACGATGGCAGGATAATGAGAGATGACAGTAGTAACTCTTAACTTTCGAATGTTGAAGTAAGTAGTATTTCACACGTGTTAAAAAAGGATCTACGGAAATCTATTAAATAGAGTTTGTATGTGCTGGTAGAATTACACTACTATAGCTAGAGGCGTTATTACCTGGAAGTAACATAGTTTATAATTAAAATTAGCCCAAGTGGTCATGATAAAAAACGATCTAAGAAACAATTACAGTGTCCTTTCACGCTTTAGCTCTAATAGTGCCATCTATATTACATGCATTTCGAGGAATACTTTTGATACATAAGATACTTCTCCTTACCTCAATATTCCATACTCTTAACTAATGCTATTCGCCTCAGCAGTAAGTGTACCCTCATTGCCCTGCAAGTGCTTTCCGGATGGCGCTAAAGAGTAACAATATTTTTGCCGCTGCATTGTTCCACATATAATGAATCTCGCAACAACAAATAGATAATCAATCAATCGATGATAATAAAAGATGGATATTCTATTTAGCCATACCATTAAATAAATAAAAAAACCTATAATACTGTCAGTTGTAAGTCGTGGCATATTGTCATGTATTGTATCCAAAAAATAAGTAGCCTAGAACTATCAATGAAGATTTCTGCATAATGGTCACAGCCCTATGCCGATAAACTTAGTAGCTTTTACGTGATTGAGCCTCGATTGAACTGTATGTACATAGATAAAATGCTTTGTCTTATCCATTACTTGTGTAAATTGAAATCAGAGAACAATTCCGAGTAAAAATTTTCTTAACACATATGTACATACTTCGTTTATTACAACACGAGTTGGGTTTCTGTGACATATCAACGTTACATTGGCACGGACTTTATGCGTATTGCGTTTATAGTCGGTTTTGGAATGGTATTGCGGTTAACTTTACGGGTAGCAAGCACCGCATAATGCAGACAAGTTTTGCTGGCGTATGCGGGGTAATTGTGCAACTATCGTATGGCATGCATTGCGTGTTTATTACGTTATCAGTTCGTTTATTGTTGCAGTCATCATGCAGTATTTATTACCTGTTAGGTTCCAGTTTTTAAATTACTATTTTCATTTTCATTAATTGATATACTATACATTATATAATACTAGCGGGTTCGGTAGACGTTGTCCCGCCCTGGTTCTGAAAAAAATCCATATTATATACTAAAACGTTCCTGATCAATCACTCTACCCGCCGGTGAAAATCGCATGATAATCCGTTCGGTAGTTTTTGAGTTTATCGCGAACAGACCGACAGACACAGTAGGGGACTTCGTTTTATACTATGATAATAATAATAATATACAGCTATATAAGAAAAGTACAGTTCCTTTGAGACTCTACGTACTAAAACTAGGCAATAAATCGGAGTATAGGCAATAAGTAGGACTATGATTATTCAATTAGTAATTTTTCGTAGAAGGGTTTAGGCTTTTTGTAAGCACTCATATGTGAGTTCCAGTAACCCAGCGCTTTAGGGTTAACGTGTTACTATTGTTACTATTTTAGACCAATCTTCATTTAATAGATTGTTGTCAAACACTAAAAGATATATAACAATACTATAAGTAGGATCCTATTTACTTTAGGTTCTTACTTATCAAGACTGAGTTAATAAGCACAATATTAAGGGTTGTACTTGTAGCGAGTCTTTGATTTTATATGTATCAAAGTCGATTACAACATAAAATTTATAGATCTAATAAAATACAGATGGAATTTTATATAATCACTAAACCGTGTAATAAAATCTAAAAGGTTATGTTAAAAGTTTAAAGTTATCTATATAAATATATTATGGTCAGAAAACATCTTAAATGGAATTCATGTAAGTAAATAGGTAGGCGTCACTTTCATAACTCGTCGCGTTCAAGTTTTAACTATGGAAATTTCATATAATAATTTGTTTTCGAAATTTCACATTTTCTCTCAATATTTATTTATGGATATTTAAAATTTTCATCTATCATGATATCTTATGTGTTTTCTTTTATATTATCAGTGTTGTTTCCTGTTAGTTTCTCCGATTGATTTGCATACTTATTCGATATCGTAGTGAATGATAACTTCAGTGTGGTATATTTGTGAAATATACGGCATTATAAATGATTTCAGTGTAGTATGTTTCGTAGATAGACTGTAATATAAATGATTTCAGTGTAGTATGTTTAGGAAATAGACGGTATTTTAAGTAATTTCAATGTAGTATATTTATGAAATAGTCAATATATAGAGTAGGTGATTTTAATGTAGTATATTTGTAAATATTATAATAATTTCGTAGTGGATTTATTTTTTGTTTTATTGTTCGTTAACTGGGATGAATTATTATTGTTTGGTACAAATATAATCTTTTTTTTTTCTTATAATTCCTTTTTCTTGTTTTTATTTAGTTATTGTATGTATAATTTTCCAATATTAAAATGACAATAAACTTCTTAAAAAGGAGAGTAAACAGGTTAAAGCTCAGCAACGCGCATATAATGGTTCTCTATTTCTGATTTTGTAAGCGTTCATAGGCTGCAGTAACGACTTACCATCACGTGGTCTCGTGGTATAAAAATATACTTCGGTAATCGGTTTGAATCAACGAAAGAAATATATTGAATAGGCAAAGCTACAATTGGAAACGCTTGTAATGGTCATGTTATAATTTATTCTTGGGATAATTTAGTTATATTTCATCGGGGAATAAGTTTTTATAATTAAGTTTAAAAATTAACTTATGTTCAATTAAATGGACGTTCTCAAGAAGTTTTTATCAACACTTCAACATAGCTCTGCCTATGTTTATACTGACGCGTAGAATACTTTGATAATTTTATATACATTTTTATATAGTATATTATAAATATAAAAAATAATAGGTCTCCCGTTGTATGCTCATGAAGTTTACTCCATAAATTTCGATAACCTTTTTGTTTCTATTTCCTAAATCAAATATTTGATCTTTATATTTTATGTTATTTTTGTTTATATATAAAAAAAAATATATATATATATAATAAAAAGTAAAGCAGTAGTATAGAATAATAGTATAAAGGTTATAAATACAATATGCACAGGACAAGGAGAGTAAACCGACAACATTATTTACAAAGAAATGTTGCCCGTAAAGTATAGGTGGTAGAGCCACGCTGAAGCTATTACTGGTTTCAGCTTGAACGGGTCGGCTCGTCCGGGGTACTACCACCCGATCCACAGAATCATCGACATGAAGTAACAGTGCTTGCATTGTTGCGTTTCTTTCGGTCAGTGAGAACGCCGGAGGCCCACCTTGCCTCCCTCCCCCTACCCTCGCTTCTCCTCCCCCCAACACTTGCGACTGGGTTTGGGGACTTGGTGTTGCTAGTATCTATGGACAGCGGTGATCATTTACCATCAGGTGCCTCTCAGTTTGTTTGCCTCATATGATATAAAAACGGTATATTTTTAGCTTTAATTTTTGTTTTATTTTTTCTCTGTGCATAAAACAAATTATTAAGATAATAAACAACGTACATTAGGTCACGTTCCATTAGCTAGTTACGAATACATTAGATTGAAGGACAAGAAATTGATTATAAATTTCCTGTTGCGTATTTTCATCCTCGAATTAATGATTTCTACGGAAGTCATTGCAATGGTTATTAACTTAATCAACAGTCTTAAAATCACAATGATTGAGGAAGTTTATTGAAAATTTGTAATGTAGTTTTCCGTTACGGGCTGCGTGTATCCGAAAAGCAAAACGGGTTTGAGAGGTTATTCTGCAAACAATTTAGTCAAATATCACGTATATTATATATACACATTTACGCATCTAATTTTGTGTCGTCCTTAAGTTGCGTCGTCATTAAAATTACAAAAACTTTTAATAGAGTGAACCGATTTTAATGAAACTAGGAGTAAATTTTACTTTATTGTATTTAATATGTTTTATGATTTTTTTGCTGAGGTTTTATCGTGAACGCAGTAGTTTAGCAGTGATGCATGTTCAAACAAACAAACAGATAGACATTTCTAAAAATGGTTAAAATGTATTTTATTACTTACCCCAACAAACCTGCAACAATTTTTTTCACTTAAATCTAAAAAATACAGACACGTTACATTTACATTCCTATTATATATATATATATATATATATATATGCTTGTGGAAGTCGAATTAATATCGCTGTGTAGAAGAGTAAAATTATAATGAAATCAATGATCGTCCTAGTAACAGTTCTAGCATATTACCAACAAAATGTATCATAGGTATATAGGTATTTATATATATAGGTATTTTAGATGTTACATGATTAAGGCACTGTTTTATACTTTACTCTATATAGTATATACTGGGTGACTGGTTACTCGTTAGCAATATTTTTACAGGATACTCAGTACTTGATACTCGTTCTAAATCAATTATTTTAAAACAATGATAGGTGCTTAATATTTCTTCTAATTATCTAGAAAATACAAAACTTAAAGTCAATCCTCTACCCGTTTAAGTTAAAGAACAGTGTCAATGACCGTCGGGTGTAGTAAGAGTGAAACGAAAGTAAACCAAACCAACTAACAAAGGATAATTTTTCGAACTTTGAACAAACAAAAGGGTTTATTGTCCGTTTTATTAACGATGGTTACAAACTCCGAGACGCCGCTTGCAGGTTTTGTCATCGATCATTCAACCTAGGTTTATTTCAATTTGTACCCATACTTTTGAGAGTCTTAGAACAAACTTTAACTTGGGTTCTCTTTGTTGTTTATTAGTATGTCTTTTTTGATATTATTATTTTATATGTTAAATGTGACCATGAACTATTACACGATTGAAGGTTGTCACTCTTTAAACAGTCACGGTGGATATACTTTCTACTATTCATATGGTTTTGACCTGTACCTCGGTACAGTACTTTTGTCTGGATGAAGGTATCCTATGTCTTTTGTATACAACTGACAGCTTATGAATTTTTTTATGATGATCACTTGAATTGTTAAGGCACGAAAGCGTAACAAACAAACTGACTCACATTCGCATTTATAATATTAGTTAGGATTAGAATTAGGACAAGCATCGTACTTTATTAACCGACTTTAAAAAAAGGAGTGTTTTGTATACACGAGATATTTTCAAATTTTGTGATTGCTTTTCTTTGATAAACACATTTATCAGCGGGTTTTGAAGGTACTATTTTCAAGTAATGACTTATATATTCTACAAAAAGTGTTTGTTATGTATTTGTTTATTATTCTTTGTACGTTAAAATGTACCTTTGTTCCCACTACATACAATACATTACATACAATTGTATTATAAAGGAATTCTAGTAAAATTTCATACAATACTTAAGGAATAGGTTTCTTAAATTGCTTATAAGTTCCAAGAATCATGCTGTCTTTCTGTATTTCCTAGATGTTTGAAGGTTACACAGACAATGTAATATTTATATGAACTGTGTATGTAACATTTTTATTTAATAATTGAATATATGTGATATTGTGATAATATATATAATACAGAATATATATACATACATATTAATTACATTACACATTAAGCCAAAATTAAAACAATTACATTACTTTATCACAATGGCGTAACTACTCTCATTGGGGACCAGTTCAAAAGTTATTGGCGTAGAGGGGATTACTTCTTATTGTTAGATTATTATATTTTCCACCACGTGTGACTAAAGGACACTATTGTAATAGTTAAAATAGTGACACGTTGTCATGGCCGTTTTGACGTTTGTCCGCTCATGAAGTTTCGTATAAATTAATAATCATACTTGAAGGAACAAAGGCACAAATAGCTTGTAGTCCGGTGAAGCTGTTAAGACCTTGCATGGTCAATAGCGTAGTTAGTTCGAAAAAAAAAGCACAAATAGCTGCTCTTTAAATTTAAATGTGTAATTTTAGGACACGAATTAATTTAGTACATATTTATAAATTATATATATGTATGACTATGTACTCCATATGTATCTAACTACATAGTATGGTTCCGCACACAATTATTTCACGTTTTTACTAACAAAAAAAAAAACAGCGCCGTTTGTCATAATCCCTAATGGATTATAAATTATGAATGTACATATTTATAACACAATTCGGAATTTATATTTTTCAAAATTCGAAATTATATTATATATATTTATATAATAAATATAGCATGGCTGGCCAGCACAATATCAACTCCAGCAAACTCGCGTCAATGCTTAATGCAAAACAAAGCTGCATTTGATTATATTGTTTTCAAAAATAAATAGACTTTTCACGTCGTTATTGTAATGTGTCACAACGGTCATCATAGTTTGCCGCTACTATAATTCATGAAGTCCCTCTCATTACAAGTATTTGGGGTTGTCGATAACATATTACGAATGTTTATTAACGTATGTCAGAGTTCCTTTTGTTCGGAGCCCCGTATCATTGTTAAGGCGATAGACACACCCCTGTTTTATCTTAAAATCAAAGTGAGAAAGAATGACATACATATTAAGAAATGTAGTTGCATTTATTTGTTAAAAGAATCGTTTCCACCTGGACCATTAGCATTCCAAAGTAATTGCAGTAAAAAATCATTTATATAATGGTTCATAGATCATAAAAGAGACGATCCACAGATACCATATGAGATATGTTAATATTAATTATCGCAAAATGACAGATTTATTAAGTACATTGGGACAAACAACAACTTTATATTTATATTGGCATATTAATTTAGTTTTTATTGAAGCTCTACTCCGCTAGTAATTAATCCGTGTTGCGGAAGACTTTACAAACATACATTTAATTTAAATAAGTATATTCAGATTAAAAAAAATCGTTTATATCTCATTACGTAGTATAAAACAAAGTCCTCTGCCACGTCTGTCTGTCTGTCTGTTCGCGATGAACTCAAAAACTACTGAATGGATTTTCATACGGTTTTCACCATGTATGTAAGTGATTCCTGAGGAAGGTTTATGTGTATAATTTATCAAGGTTTTTTTTATATTATCAGAGCGGAACAATATCCACCGGGCCCGCTAGTAATGCTATATAAATAGCTGTTCTGTATGTATTTCGAACCATCAAACTTAAGTGTGGTAGCAGCATTCAATGTTTTAAATCACAACGCTATGAATACTGTAGTTGGAATATTTATAAATAATTTAGTGATATTACATTTTTATTTAATTATTCTTATTCTATCTTAAGTAATATTATAAATCCGAAAGTTTATTTATTTATTTGTTATGCTTTCACGCCTTCACCACTCACTTGATCATTATGAAATATTGCACACAAGTCTACATAAAATGCACTGAAAAATGTACTATTGCCGAGGGATAGATCAAATGTAGATTAAACAGAAGCCGTGAGCATAAACTATATAAAACATCTGATTAGTAAAGGAAAGTATTGTAGTGTTATGACAGGATAGTTTTTTTGTTCGATTGAAAAAAAAGACCATGAGAATCTTACGAATGATATTTAAAATATTTCTATTCGTTAAACCATAATAATATAACTTCCGTTCAGTTTAATTATCAAGGTACGGTTTTATGTAGGCTTAGGTATGCGCAAATGCAAATGTCACGCAAGTGGGACGCCCGTACCGAGCTGTCCGGAATGCGGGCTCGGAGGCACCGCGTGCCGAATACGCTCCCCACAATATACCTCAATTAACGTTAGATTACAAACTTTATTCACAAGAATTAAGGACCAGTAGTATTCATCAGTGTGTGTACACTTGTGATGAGGTTGCGAACATATTCATACCTCTTTCATATTTCTGTTGTTCTTTCTCGCTCTTTGTTTTTAATGTACACGTAGTATGTAAGTATACTTTTATAGAATTAATTTAATATATTGCATTGTATTAGTGCTATTCAATTTTGTTGTTGGTTTTTTTGGCGGGATTTTGGTCTGTCACGTAGTGGATTTTATATTTTATTCCTAATCTTGTGTTACTTGACTCTAGGTATTGTGTAAAATTGGTGGTGTTTTATGCAATATAGTTTGTTTATTGTGCATAAGTGAAGTGAATGGAAAATAATACCACGGACCATGAATTCTGAGATGCCACAAAAACTACATGAAAAGTTCTAAGAAGACGGCCACCATCTTGTTAGTTCATTGAAATTATATCAAGAAACTTGTAATATAGATACTCACTTGACAATGGCAGTGATGGTCTACTAGAAGACTGGTTGCCAAAAATGGAATGGAAGAAGAACTTGTAATACTATTAACTGCTTGACAATGGCAGTAATAATCTAAAAGATTGGTTGCCAAAAATAAAGTAAAAAAAAAAATTGTTGTTTATACTGCGTTATCATTACATAGGTTAAAACAAAGACCCCTGACGCGTCTGTCTGTCTGTTCGCGATAAACTCTAAAAACTATTGAACGAATTTTCATGCGGTTTTGATCAGCAGTTGAGCGATTCATGAGGAAGACTTAGCTATATAATTTATCTATAGTTTTTTTATCAGGCAGGAAAACGTCCACCGGGCCCGCTAGTAATACATAATATATTGTTATAAATCGGCATAGTAAAGTTTTATGGTGGTAGAGCCGCGCTGTAGCTATTACTGGTATCAGCATGAATGGGTCGGCTCGCCCGTGTAGTACCACCCTCTCACAGAAAACCGACGTGAAGTAACAGTGCTTGTATTGTTGCGTTTCGTTCGGTCAGTGAGAGCGCCGGAGGCCCACCTCCTTTTCCCTCCCTCATACACAGGTTGGCAACGCACTTGCGACTCCCCTGATTTGCCTCCTTTGATAAAAAAAAACATTTCGTCTAGAATTACTCTTAAGAAATAAAGTACGTAATTTTCATGATATTTATTACTCTATTATGAAAGAATGACTACATAAAAACTTTTTCTTTGAGTCTTGCATGATGACGGTTAATAAATTTGACACTTATCCTTTACATAAACTATACTGTCAATGGTTTCGAGAAATTATTAACACGCGAGTAATTATAGTTGTTTCACTTTCGTCCAAACAAAAAGTTAAATACGTAATTAAATTATAATTAATATTTTAATTACTATTCCAATCATTTATTGTTAGAATAACTTCGTTGTAAACTATTGTGGTTTCCGAAAAGCCGATTTCGCGATAAACGAACAGTAATTGCGTGGTTGTGAAATATTTCTTGCTTAAAAACAAGGTGAAGTAATACGGCTCGTGAGATTTTTTTCTGTTTTAAACGTTTATACATAAATAATGGTAGTTCGTGTTTTACGGCTAATATTTTTCATGTAGACGATAAGGTAAGGCACGCACGCGGGCCGTTAACTTTGGCATTTAGAAAACAATTGACAAACGGCGGCGCGGCCACCAGTACCGTATTGAGGTTCTCACAGAAAACCGACGTGAAGTAACAGTGCTTGTATTGTTGCGTTTCGTTCGGTCAGTGAGAGCGCCGGAGGCCCACCTCCTTTTCCCTCCCTCATACACAGGTTGGCAACGCACTTGCGACTCCCCTGATTTGCCTCCTTTGATAAAAAAAAACATTTCGTCTAGAATTACTCTTAAGAAATAAAGTACGTAATTTTCATGATATTTATTACTCTATTATGAAAGAATGACTACATAAAAACTTTTTCTTTGAGTCTTGCATGATGACGGTTAATAAATTTGACACTTATCCTTTACATAAACTATACTGTCAATGGTTTCGAGAAATTATTAACACGCGAGTAATTATAGTTGTTTCACTTTCGTCCAAACAAAAAGTTAAATACGTAATTAAATTATAATTAATATTTTAATTACTATTCCAATCATTTATTGTTAGAATAACTTCGTTGTAAACTATTGTGGTTTCCGAAAAGCCGATTTCGCGATAAACGAACAGTAATTGCGTGGTTGTGAAATATTTCTTGCTTAAAAACAAGGTGAAGTAATACGGCTCGTGAGATTTTTTTCTGTTTTAAACGTTTATACATAAATAATGGTAGTTCGTGTTTTACGGCTAATATTTTTCATGTAGACGATAAGGTAAGGCACGCACGCGGGCCGTTAACTTTGGCATTTAGAAAACAATTGACAAACGGCGGCGCGGCCACCAGTACCGTATTGAGGTTTAGAAAACTGAACAATGAAATAGATTTTATGTTATAGATTAGAATGGCGTTGCGTGACGTAAATGTGATGGTTGGTAAATAACGACTTATTTCTAGTAATCTTTGATGACATATTAGTTTATAGTTTTAAAATATGTAACGCGATTCCTATGTTGTCTAGTGTAAGTGTTGTCAAAAAAATATAATTATACTTACTTCTGCCCGCAACTTCGCCCGTGTGTAATATTTACCGTGTACGCAGCGCACGCAACGGAGCCTGTGAAAAGGGGAAAAAAACTGATTTTGAAACATTCTTCATTGGTGCTCCACTCCGCTCCGTTCTCGATAAATGAGCTATCTAACACTGAGAGAATTTTTCAAATTGAACCAGTAATTCCTGAGATTAGCCCGTTCAAGCAAACAAACTTTTCAACTTTATAAATATAGTATTAGTATAAATTAAAATAATTCACAAGCCTTAATGGATCAAGATGGAGTTCATTTGGTTAAGGTTAGCTTTGTAGTCTAAATTAATCATTTAGAAGTTATGTTTCTGAATATTATTTTTTTTTTTTTTCGAACTGACTACGCTATTGTCCAAGCAAGGTCTTAACAGCTTCGCCGGACTACTAAGGCGAGCGCTTAAGGCACTCAGCCGATTTTATTTTGACAACTAGCTCAAGGGTGCGCGGCACACCTCGGCTTTGGCTGTTGCCTGATACAATTCGCGACCTATGTGAGCTAACCTAAGCTAAGCTAACTATTCATACATATATGAGTTGTTGAAACATATATGTGTACCAAGCATACATAACTCAACAACTCTTATATATATTTCATATCGGATAATCTTTAAATATAGTACTTTAAGTTCATTACTATTGATAACGAATGTAAGGTTATAAATGTATGCAAACTTGAAATTGACCTAATTATAATATCCCGAAGCGATTGAAAAGGTGTGGTCTATGAATTATAACCAAAGTGAATTAATATATTACAAGGTACTATCGTCATTTCTATATTACGTAATAGGAAATTGGTGATCAAATTTACTACGCAAACTTTCTAAATATTGCGTAAACAGGCGTATCCGATGAATTTTACTAATAAATCATTGTGTGATGTAAATCAATTTTAACTTTTATTTCTCTATATGCGACGAATTAATTAAGGATGAATTAAATGTTCATTTATTATACAATACTAGGTGAGAAACATTTAGTAATCTATACTAAAACGAGCAGTTCGAGCAATTTATAATATGAGGCCTCGCGAATCATTAAAGACTAAGTTTCAGGAATTCGGTATCTTAACTCTGCCCTCCCAATATATTCTAGATAATTTAATGTATGTCCGCAAAAATTTAGATATGTTGGATCTAGTAAAAGACCAGCATAATTTAAATACTAGAGACAGCAACAAACTGGTCATTCCATGCTTCAGGCTCACTAAATCCAAAAACAGTTTTTTAGGTAGGTAATAGTGTTAAGTTTTATAATAAAGTCCCAAAACACATTACCGATTTGCCTGATAGTGAGTTCAAGAACCATGTCAAGCGGGTTTTAGTATCCATAGGGTGGATCAATACGTGAACGATTGTGATGTCTGGAAATGACGCCCCTCTCTGTGCATCCACTAATAACGAATATAAATATCTATATTACTGTAAAAATATATGACATGAAAAAATAAACCAGATCGAGTTTCTTGCCGGTTCTTCTCGATGACTGGGCTGTTTTCCGAACCGGTAGTAGCTTTGACGTTCATAAGCGCCTTCTCAAGGCCTAAATTGAATAAAGGATATTTTGATTTTGATTTTGAATCTTATAAAAAGGTAAAGTTTGTGAGTTTGTGACGTTGTAGGGGGTAATCTCAGGAACTACTGGTCCGATTTGAATGATTCTTTCAGTGTTATATAGCTCATTTATCGGGGAAGGTTATAGGTTATATATAATCACGCTAAGACTCATAGGAGCGGAGCACCAATGAAGAATGTTTCATAATCGGGGTATTTTTTCCTCTTGAGAGCTTCCGCTGTGTGTTAGCGGTAACCCAAAGTAACTATACCATGCGGAGGAAGTCGCGGGCAGAGGCTAGTGGTTTTAATAAAATGGATACAATATACAATGGAGTCAAAATATTACTAAGCGAAGTTGCTTTTCGTATTTGTCTGTGTGTTCCCTTACTTCTTCTAAACTTTGACATGGTTTTTACTGTTGCTTAGATAATTTCCTCCAGAAGGTATATGTATACCTTAGCCCAATATATTTATATTATATCCATATAAAGTAGAGTATAGTCGATGAATATTAATGAAGTAGTGTAAGAAGGCTTGATGAGATGTTATTGCTAACGCTGGTTAAACTCAGAAACATAGCCTCACTGAGCCTGTTCTACCGTCTGTATCATGGCGAGTGTTCTGAAGAGTTATTCAAATTAATCCCTTCCTCTCATTTTCACAACCGAACCACGCGCACTGGTCTTCGGAGCCACAGTTTTATGGTAACTCCTATCTGGGCACGAACTAAAAAGTTCGCTACATCTTCTTTTTGCCGTACCGTGAAGCTGTGGAACAATCTCCCGGCTAGTGTGTTCCCTCCTTCCTATAACATGGGGTCAAGCGTAACGTGAAGAGACATTTATGCAGGCCGGTATGACAGCGACGACCGCCGGAGGTGGCATCTCTCGGTGGTCGCCGTTGTTTTTGGATTGTACTGTGCTTACCATCAGGCAAAGTGCAGTCACTTTGCCGTGCTACAATAAAAAAAAATTAAAAAAAACTTTATGCAGTATATGAAAATCATGGACTACAAAATTGTGCAACTTAAAAATGCCTACAGAAAAGTGTCAAATAGTTAATATCTATCTATTAAAAATATTTCATAGTAATCATTATAATCTGTTAATATTATTAAAAAAAAACAATTGACTGTTTGCGACGCCGTTTAAATAAATATAGTATTATTTTAAAACAAAATTAAATACATAGTTATGTTGGGCACTTAATGCAGATCAAAATTTCCATTTACATTATATCATTCCAATAAATATCTCAGAAGATATTACAGATTTAATACTACACGCAATAAAAAAAATGTGTGAAGAGTTTTACGAAGTTTTTATGACTTTGATAAATTGTGAATATCGAAATGAAAAACTGGACCTAAATTATTTAGACCATTATGAAGGGAAATAATGTATTGAACAGATTAAAAAACGGAGCCGGATCGTTAGTACTTTCACAATATAATGTAATTTTAAGAAATTAAAGTTAAAGAATATTTAACGAGTACTAACTACACGCGACTTTTTACAACTCTTTATCAATTTATCTGAGCATTCTCGTTACATATTCGTCCCAATAGGCTGACGGTTTATAGACAGTCGTCGAGTTACGTCATTACGATTTAATCTATTCAGTGTACTTATGTATGTTATTTGCAATATAATACAACTAGCCAGCCCGGCAGACGTTGTCCCGCCCTGATTATAAAAATATTCGGGACAAATTATATATCAAAACGTTCCTCGTGAATTACTTTATCCACTGGTGAAAAGCGTATAAAGATCCGTTCAGTAGTTTTTGAGTTTATCGCGAAATGACAGACAGACAGGCGCGGTAGTGGACTTTGTTTTATACTATGTAATGATTTAATTAGTACAAATAATAACATGGCACTTGTGACGATCAAAATGTTTGCTAAAGCAAATGTAGATATGTATGATAGATATGATAGATATGTAAACATAACGCTAACTATATTGTTTAGCTTTGAAATATTTTAGATAAACGAATTCTTAGTGATTATTTCTTATTTCATGAAATTATATGACTTGGTTACTATGTATATTATTTTAAATACAAAATCAGAAGACGACACAGTACCTTTGTGATTTGTAAAAGAACTTCAAAAAAAGGAGGAGGTTATCAATTCGTCTGTATTTTTTTTTTTTTTTATGTTTGTTACCTCATAACTTTGGAC
The DNA here is from genome assembly GCA_015888305.1 of Antheraea pernyi. NCBI lineage: Eukaryota > Metazoa > Arthropoda > Insecta > Lepidoptera > Saturniidae > Antheraea > Antheraea pernyi. Next base: position 199,854 of record MU158934.1, read on the forward strand.
TGGGTTAACCGATTTTGATTATTCTTTTTTTATTTGAAAGCTGGTACTTCCAGAGTGGTCCCATTTTAATTTGGTACAGTTCCGACAACGGCATCCAGTGCAAAACCGTATAAGTTTCAAATTTGCATTAAGTATGTACACGACAAATAGACGAATAACTCAATATTACGCTAACCGGTTTCGATGATTCATTTTTTATTGAAAAGGATGTTCTTCAAGGGTAGTTTGATGAGAGTTTGGTTAGGTTCTGATTATGGGATCCGTGGCAAAGTAAGAAAACTTTCAAGAAAGGAGCCTACTCCTTTCTTAAGGGCCGGCAACGCATCTGTGTTTCCTCTCGTGTCGCAATTGTCCATGGGCGGCCGTGATCACTTACCATCAGGTGACCCGTATGTTCGTTTGCCACCAATATTATAAAAAAAACTCTTCAATTCTTAGGAGCCTATTGTGCTTATGTTCGTTGCTGTGTTGCAACATGACGCAAGCATTGTAATTACATTACTTAAGGTGTATAATGTGTGAAGCGATGGTAGCCGAGTTGGTGGTAGAAACTATCGCGGATTACTGAAAAGGTTGCGTTCGTACCAAACGTTACTTATTGTACAACCAATTGAAACCATATCGCATACCATACCGATAGATACCATACCGCAAAAATGCGCATATTTTAATATACTTAAGGCGGAACGGAGTTCGCGGGCACTGCTAGTAAAATATATTTATGTACACTAAAAATGGAAAAATAAAGTAAATTTTCAAAAAAAAGTATTAACCGACTTCAATATCAATCAAAAACCCATAAGGCACTAAAAAGCGGAAAATAAATAGTTTATCAAAAATAAAACATATGAATATGTGTGCTACCTAGAGATGTATTGGAAGTCGGTGCCAACCAAACCGAAAATCATATCATCTACAGGTACAAAGTTTAAGTCCACTCTCGCGTCTCTGTAATACAAAAATTTTGGTTGGTACCGACTTCCAGTACATCTCTAGGTAGCACACATATTCATATGTTTTATTTTTGATAAACTATTTATTTTCCGCTTTTTAGTGCCTTATGGGTTTTTGATTGATATTGAAGTCGGATAATACTTTTTTTTGAAAATTTACTTTATATTATTTGATTATTGAGATTTATACCGAATACGTTGTGTATTCGGTTAGTTATTTTATGAGAGTTAATCATATACTGATTAATTTCAAGATTAAATGTTAACGCATACCTTGTTTTGGTAATTATATTTCTAAAGTATGATTCACAGGGTTTATTGACGTGATCATTTGATTAGTGTGGATTACTTGAAGAAATCTGTAATTATGTAACGTAATAATACATTGTAGAAGGTCATCTAAATCTATGTTAATAACGAAACGAAGACGCTTTACAATGAAAGTTTTTTTTTTCTCGAACTGACTACGCTATTGACCGTGCAGGGTCTTCACAGCTTCACCGGACTACACTTTACAATGAAAGGTTACACTTGTCTTCGCTTTTAATTTTGTGTTCAAACCCAACTACATACTTTGTTTTAACCATTCGTTTTGTAACCATTTAATAAGTTACTGGTCTTAGTTAATTATTGCATATTGTTTAAGAATAATAGAGACAGATATTGTTTGTTCGTTTGCTAACAACACGCGTTAGAAGTTATACTTCTTTGCCGTAACGAGATAAAAATGTTATCAAAAATTTTGCCTTTCGCCTTATTCTACGTTTGTAAAAAAAACGACACTAACAATAGTAAAAGTTGACTATAGCTAACTTCAGGGTGTCGGTTTTTCGTGACGGTGTACGCGCGCATCGTAAAAAAATACTCTCATCATTTTTTCCTAACGCGTTAAAAACAGTATAACTTCAAAAGTTACATACGTGTTGAATACTTGCTTTAAAAAAGTTCGTTAAAATGTAAATATTCTCTAACACTTGTCTAAGTTGACAGTTCCAATTTTATTGTTGTGATTTATTGTATTTCTATTTGCCGGCGAAAGACGTTTCGTAATGAATTATGAATTTCCTGGGTATTGATTTGAAAGAAATAAATAAATTCCACAATTTTTGAGATTCACAAGTAAATCATAACTACTACTATATGCCACTACTGACATTTGTTAATGTATTTGACAATTTATTAATCTAACATTATACTGTTATTCTACCTCACACACTTTGACGTAATGTATTACTTATAACTTCCTTATGTTGAACAGTTACACCATTGACTTTTAACCAAAATGTCACAATAATGATAACTAATTTAACTTAAAATAAGTAAATTTTCTTAATGAAGATCTGGACAAAAATATTATTCATGAATTGAAATTGTTCACAAAATATTTGAATGTCATTACATACATAACGTTTTTGAATGATGAGATTGAATTGAATGCTATTCAGAGTTAGCAGCTAGCAGAGCTAGCATAAAAAACTTACACATGTTTAGCTAGAGACCGCTTAGACACTCTTTTGTAATAGAGCATTTTAAATATGGGTTCAACTAGGCTTAACATTTTAGACACTGTTTAGCAAAATTCGCGTTCATTTTGTTTTTGTAACAAGACCAATAAGGTATAGAACCTTACCACCAAGAGTATAAAAAATTGGCGATAAATGCATTCATTATTTTATTTTGTCACATTTCGTTTTTAGATTGTATATATGATAACCGAGACCGGTGATGGATCTTTCTGTTTTAGAGTTAAATAAGTTTTACATTACAAGCATAACGTATATAGGTAGATATAGATAAAGCAATATATATGCGCAAGTAGTTTTAAAATGTTATCTTCCTGGCTCTTCGGTAATAGATGTCTCTCAGTACGGTTAAGTTTCATTGGGCTCCCTAAAATAAACCTATCGGCTGAGTGCTTTAAGCCCTCGCCTTAGTGGACTAAGCTGTTAAGACCTTGCTAGGTCAATAGCGTAGTCAGTTCGAAAAAAAAACCCTAAAATAAAATCTGAACTGTATATCAATACAAATACTAATAAACAACAAATATTTAATAAAATACACAATTTTACTGAACGAATACTCTATTGCACTTTTTAGTTTGCGAGCGAGCTTAATTCTACAAGGTATTTTCTACTAACCAACCAGTGCACTGGTATATTGACAAAAATAAGAGTTATTGTAGGTAGTGCAAATGCACAAAAGCATAAACATAAATACGTATACAACATACATAAAAACATTTAGTAGGTGGTAAAAGCACACTGAAGCTAAGGTTTCAGCATTAATGGGTCGGCTCACCCGGGGTAGCACCACCCTCTCACAGAAAACCGACGTGAAGTAACAGTGCTTGCATTGTTGCGTCTCGTTCGGTCAGTGAGAGCGCCGGAAGCCCACCTCCCTTATCCCTCCCTCTCCCTTCTTTCACCTCCTCCCAAATAAAAGTGTCTATGGACGGTGGTGATCGCGTAACATCAGGTGACCCACCTGTTCGTTTTCCTCCTATAATATATATATATATATATATAACAATAATAAAGCACAAAAAAAGATAATCGTAAATACAAATTGTAAAATCACAAACACTCCGTCTTCTATTTGGCAAATAAATATCGATTTGAAGTACTATTGAATTAAATAAACATGATTACAGTTAGTAATATTTTATCAGAAACCGGTATTTTTAAGCTAGTTCAGTCGGTGTAATATTTCATACAGACCGCAGGTGGGTTCTCTCAAAAGCTTATAAATTATACGCATTCTTGTTCTTTTTCCCGGTATATGGGCCGGGCTTATAACTGGTGTACCTATAGACTACCGAACGGTCACTGACCTCGGTTTTTGGCGGGAGAAACTTGGCTGGTGACTTTTTTGTGTATTTTACTTTCTCGACGCTCCAACAGATTGGGAGCTCGAGGCGATCCGTCAGTTTTGGGAAATAAATCATCGTATTGAATTACATTTCGTAGAAGTATAATTGATATCAATCTGGGCCATTTATGGACGTACACTCTTTTTTTATTTAGTGTATTAGTTAGAACACAATATTATGATAAAGTTTTTCTTATCAAATCGTTCATATAACATGTTCAATTTTATTAAGATATCCATTCTTTATACACTGAGAACGAAGCTGAAATTTTGCCATGCATAAGGTTTTTTTTTTTTTTTTTTGCCAAATTTCACATATACAAAATTTAAAGATCTGGAAAAATATATGGAGAGCGCCGGAGGCCCACTTCCCTCCCATCTCTCTACGCCTCCACTTCCTCCTTCGATCCCCCATCCCCATTCCCCAAACACAGGCTGGCAACGCACTTGCGACTCTCCTGGTGGTGCTAGTGTCTATGGACGACGGTGATCACTTACCATCAGGTGACCCGTCTGTTCGTTTGCCACCTATAATATATATAAAAAAAATAATATTAGGAACAGCTAAAATTGAATTTAGCTTATTTTGAAATGTAACGACAGGAATACATAACAAAAGTAAATGGTAATTCCAAATAAATAAAAATCGGTGCGGTCAGGGGGTCCTCATCAAGGACGAAGTTGTTTACGCTTTTCATTGATTGTTTATATGTTTTCATTATACAGGCGAAAAGCATTTTGCTCCTTTTTTTTCTCCATGCTGAAATCCCTAACGGATATCCATCTCGTCGGGCAGCAGAGGATGGATATGCCCGACTCGCACGGACTAAAACCCCATGGTACCTTCTTACACCTTTTGGCCGGAGGAGCAGGGACTGTCTAATCGACACTACGTCTGCTCTTCCAACAGGTGTTGTCCCCTCCTAAGGGGCCCAAACTGCGGACTGAGGGGTCAAGATGGTGGACCCCTCAAGGGGAAATGTTACCCCCCTAACGAACTGTGGGAGTCACATCAGCATAATGCACCTCCACCACATGGGCCTGTGCAGTTTAACTGCCCGGAGCGACGGACATGCTTGTGTCTATCGCCCCCAGGTCACAACTACGGCGGCCGGAGGTCATCGCCTACCCGTTGCCGCCGCGTAGTTCGTCGGCATTTTGCTCCTGCCATTCTGTAGGCTTCGGCGCATATATTGAATAAATACACTCTTCTTACATTAGACACAATCGGCAGCGTGCGATACTCTGTGTTTAGATTTTGATACTTGGACGCACATAAACTTATATTCAACAGAGATACTTCACTCAGAGAAAGAGAGAGAGGATCATAACGATTTTTCCTTTCTTTTCACGTGACGATTTCTACTATTCAACACCTACTGGAGCCCCGTTAAAGAATTTCGTTCCAATAAAAAAATTGTAATCAGATTATACTTATTAGTAACAAACCAGAAATGTAAAATAACTTATATTCACTTAACAAGGACAGGATGTCCATAGTAACAAAAATTTAATTGAATATTTGACATTTGTATTAAATCATATTGAATATTTATGATCTCAGAAATTTAATGTAACCTTGTTAAATGAAACAGTCTTAACGAAGTCGCATTGTCGTAGAAAATATTATCAGGGTTATAAAACCTTGAAAATGTATGATTTTATACGTGCACATATAACAAAGCACTGAGCGTAGGTGAGAAACATTATACTAACAACGAGGTTTATGAGCCAATTACATTATCTGTATTTACAACCACAGTTTAATATTTGTGGTGTTCCTTTAGGAATGTCTATTTGTGCTTAATAAGTAACGTAGTATTTACATATTATACATCCTAACTGTTTAAAGAGTGACAACCTACAATCATATTATATATAGTTCATGGTCACATTTAACATATAAAATAATAATATCAAAACAAATACTAATAAACAACAAAGAGAACCTATGTTGTTCAAAGACTCTCAAAAGTATGGGTACAAATTTAAAGAAATATAGGTTGAATGACCGGTGCCCTGCGAGCGGCTTCCCAGATTTTATAACCTTCGATAGAAAAACGAGCAATAAACCCTTTTGTTTGTTCAAACTTTGACAAATTATCCTTTGTTAGTTGGTTGGCTTTTAATTTCACTTCACTTTTACTATACCTGACGGTTATTGGCACAGACCTTAAACATAGACGGGTAGAGGATTGACTATAATTTTCGTATTTTCTAGATAATTAGGTCAAATATTAAGCACCTATTTTTTAATTGATTTAGAACGAGTATCATGTACTAGAGTATCCTGTAAAAATAAAGCTAACGAGTAAGCACCTAGTATACTTAAATATCTAGGAGTATTACTAATAGTCAGTTCCGAATTTAGAGGTGACAAACAGGGGCACCCGTCACCGGGCTGTAGATGGCCCCTAAGGGTGCCAATATCATAATATAACATGACAAAAAAGTGTGTGTGTACACGCGTTAGAAGTTATACTTCTTTGGCATAACAAGATAAAAATCTTTTAAAATTTTTTATCTTTCGCCTAATTCTACGTTTGTAGAAAAAAACGATACTAACAATAGAAAAAGTTGACTATAGCTAACTTCAGGGTGTCAGTTTTCGGTGACGGTGTGCGCGCGCATCGTATAAATTTACTCTCATCATTTTACGCACCAAAAGAACTATAACTTCAAAAATTAAACTTGTTCCACAAAGCGCCTAGCATATGGAAGCCTGGTTCGGCTCATCGTTGACTTGTGAGAAAAAGGCACTACGTAGGTCCACACCATAAGTGAATATGTGCACACGTGCACTAATGGACTCGTAGACTCGAAATGCTGTATTGCAGTATCAACAATTGACGTCTTTTTACTGACTCACATATATGAAAGAGTTATTAGGTAATAGATATAATAGTACAAAATTATTAAAGGATTCTTTTTGTCCCATTCACAAATAATCTATACTATCTATACTAATATTATAAAGAGGTAGAGTTTGTGAATTTGTGAGTTTGTGACGTTGTAAGGGGTAATCTCAGGAACAACTGGTCCGATTTGGAAAATTCTTTCAGTGTTATATAGCTCATTTATCAGGGAAGGTTATAGACTATATATCATCACGCTAAGACACATAGGAGCGGAGCAGCAATGAAGAATGTTGCAAAATCGGGGTATTTTTTCCTTTTCAGAGTTTCCACTGCGTCTTAGCGCAAGTTAACCATTCCACGCGTACGAAGTCACGGGCAGAAGCTATTAACTAATTATATTATCCATAATCTATACTAATATTATAAAGAGGTAGAGTTTGTGAGGTTGTAAGGGGTAATCTCAGGAACTACTGGTCCGATTTGGAAAATTCTTTCAGTGTTATATAGCTCATTTATCAGGGAAGGTTATAGGCAATATATCATCACGCTAAGACCCATAGGAACGGAGCAGCAATGAATAATGTTGCAAAATCGAGGTATTTTTTTCCTTTTCAGAGCTTCCGCTGCGTTTTAGCGCAAAATAACCATTCCACGCTTACGTATTACCGCCCAACGAAGTGGGCACGGGTCGGCTAATGTATATTATATATTTGTGAGTTTTTTTTGTAATATATTTTATACGCTGGAGTCAAGGGATACTAAAGTTTCTGCCCCGGTAAGAAAAAATCGTAGATCCATATCTGCTAATAGTAGTAGCAGTAACAGTAACAACAATAGCAATACAAATACAATAGCAGTAACAAGTAGTTCCTGGTTTAAAACCATATAACAACAAAACTACAGTACCCGAGATATGACTTGGCACGTCGGGGAGAAGAGTGAGACAAAGATAACACTATACGAAACCGAACTTGACAGCTATCTCGGTCTAATCCTCAACGTGAATACTCAAAGACCGAATACTTTATTCGTTTATCTATATAATATTATTTATGACAAGGTATAATAGAATCTATTGAAGTTATATAAAAGATATTGTTTGTTGTTTTCGACTATCATTTAAAAAGAAAATATGCTACAAAATATCCAGGTTCTTGGATGAGACAGAAATTCATTTGCTTAAATATCTACTACATTCCTCACGTACGTAACTCGCGCAGTCATTAAAATTACAATAACTTTTGATAAAGTGAACCGATTTTAATAAAATAAAGATTTATTTCTACACTAGGATATGCTTTATAATTTCCTTCTATCGTACACGATATACTTTGGCAGTGATACGTGCACAAAGACAGAGAAACAGAGTCATTTCTAAAATTGATTGGAATGAACTTCGTTATTAATTCTTAGTCACTTGTAATAATTCTTCTTTGTATTTTGTATTCTATGTGTATAGATAATAATATTCATCATTATATAGTATAAAACAAAGTCCCCTACCTCGTCGGTCTGTCTATATGTTCGCGATAAACTCAAAAACTATTGAATGAATGTTCAAGCGGTTTTCAATAGTAGATAAAGTGATTCACGAGAAAGCTTTAGGTATATAATTTGTGAAGGTTTTTTTTGAAGTGAAACTTCTTTATCGACGTAAGGAGGAATTTTAGAGCATGTAAAAACGTATGTAACGATTTTCGGTTACGCGCCATCTTAATTTCTGTACATTTTTCCGTTACGCGCCATGTTTATTTCTAAAAGTGCGCTCATAATGATCAGATTCCGTGGAATGTAAACCATATATTTCATATTTCAGTTATCATAAGCCATTAATTTCATAATTTTTAATAACGATAACAATAATAGTAATAATTCTATTATAAATTAATGAAATATAATTGATGAAATGCTATTATAATCTTAGTAACAATAAGGTAAAATAATTGAATTATTTGTATCCATGTTTATAATAATAAAAGCCTTTTGCTTAAACTTTATCTAATTTAGCTTTATTTAACCAATTCCTGTAAAGTTGTAAATATAGTAGATCATTTTTCGAAAAATGATGTCATAAAGAAGTTTCACTTCTTACGTGTGTACACTGATACACGCACGTATTTTTTATTATCAGGGCAGGACAACGTCTGCCGCGCCCGTTAGTTATTAAATAAAATAAAGTCACAATAAATACTAATGATCATTTTAAATACATAATCGACTTACGAACTAAGTGAACGAAGTCAAAAGTATGTGTATAATACTTGTGAAACAAGAAAGTAAGCACGGACATTCTGATTTGTTACTACAACAGATTAATGTAGGGCCATTGGAGCCAGCTGATTGTGAAAGCTGTAACCTTGAACGGGCCAGTGTCGCACTCGACGTGAATGGACAGATACCAGTGACCTACAAGCTTCATTGTCGAACTGTATCTGATACTTTTCTAGCGGTATTTGGTTACGAAGTGGGCGCGCGGCTGTTCAATTTGGAAAATTGATGCAATTCGGAAAGTTGAAACGGTTTTCGAAATCGGCATTTTTACACTTCGTCAGTACTTGTATGGAAATTTAGGTTATATTAATTCTTAAAATGGTTCTATTTAACTAATGTGTTAACTTATGGTCGAGTTTTTATTCCAAAAATTTAAAAGATATGACTACAAAAATATTTTTTAACTATAATCAGTTATATGCGGTATATACATAGTAATATAAATACATATTAACATAATTAATGCGATTGTGGATTTGTTTGTTTGTTACATTTTTCACGCCTTAACTATAAAACCGATCAGCGTGAATCTATTGTCATCTAGAAAAAAAAGTATTGCTTCTGAGGGATAAGCCAAATCTACATTAACGCGAGCGATGTCGCGTGCAAAAGCTAGTATTGAAATAAAATTTTTAAGTGTGAAGGTAAATCCTTTTGTGAAACTATAAAATTGCAGATTTGCAGAAAAATACAACAAATCGATTCTCAACATTTCGAAACAAAGAAGTAGACAGTCTTTCAATGAACTCCGTTAAATTCGTCAAACGTACAGATTATATTCTCGAAATACATACAAAAATAACCTTTTAGCTTATCTGTATATTATTTTATGTATTTTACGTTACGAAGACCGTGTACATAGCGAACACAAATCGTGCGTTCAACATTAAAAATTCATGGCCGACGACTTTCGTCGTGAATTTATATTTATCAATACTGTATTATACCCTGAGAGTGGAATGAGGAAGATAATTTAAGTATTTAAAGGCTGGTCATCAGCATTCTTAATTGACACTACGCCCGGTCATCAGTTAAATTACTATGTAATTGCTATAGTCATTTGTTTATTCTATAACCTTCTTAAAATAGTATCTGATGTTTTTATTCGTCGCTATATGTATAGATGTAATAAATCTGATGTAAACATGTTTGAAAATAATAATTACTGGTACTTAATTCCAACTTGCAATAATTAATAATAAAAAACAATACACAACCTAACCTAATCATAAATCATAACCTAAATTATCTATACTTAATAGTTAGAAAGAAGAAGAAGAAAGAAAATGTCTTTAACAAGATGAACATATACATAGCCTATTAGAATATCCAACAAAGGCACCTCCATTCAGCAAAGTGCTGCAGCATAACTGGGTGGTACTGCAGCGTTGATTTTCAAAGGAGACCCTAAGTAATGTACGGACGTGTATTCGGTGTATTGCCAAGAAATATAACAGAACTTATAACATGTAATAATTATTATTTTAATATTATAGATGTAAAGTTTGTGAGTTTTTGACGTTGTGCGGGGTAATCTCAGGAACTACTGATTCAATTGGAAAAAAATATTTCAGTGTTATGTAGCTAATTTATTGAGGAAGATTATAGGCTATATGTCATCACGCTAAGACCAATAGGAGCGGAGCAGCAATGAAGACTGTTTCAAAATCGGGGTGTTTTTTCCTCTCGAGAGCTTCCGCTGCGTGTTAGCGTTAGTCCAAAGTAACTATTCCACGCGGACGAAGTCTATGTATGCTTGGTACACATATATGTTTCAACAACTCATATATGTATGAATAGTCAGCTTAACTGCAACAGCCCAAGCCGAGGTGTGCCGTTCACCCTTGAGCTAGTTGTTAAATAGAATCGGCTGAGTGCCTTAAGCGTTCGCCTTCGTAGTCCGGTGAAGCTGTTAAGGCCTTACTAGGCCAATGGTGTAGACAGTTCGAAAAAAAAATAGCCGTATTTATCTATAATAAATAATAGTTTTAAAAAACTAAAAAAACACTAACAGTGACGCATGTTAATATCAGCAACTCCAGTTATAATTTTATCATTTTTTTGTCACTTTTTACAAAAATATACATTTATTTCTAATTTACACTATTCTTAATCCAAATTTATTAAATTTTGTTTTCTGTTTTTTAGTTGAATTTTTTATGAAACCGTGTTTTTTAGTTTTATTAAACTATTATATATTTTTAACCGACTTCAAAAAAAGGAGGAGGTTATCAATTCGACTGTATTTTTTTTAAATGTTTGTTACCTCATAACTTTGGACTGGGTAAACCGATTTTGATTATTCATTTTTTATTTGAAAGCTGGTACCGACTTCCAGTACATCTCTAGGTAGCACACATATTCATATGTTTTATTTAAATTGGGTTAATTTGATAAACTATTTATTTTCCGCTTTTTAGTGCCTTATGGGTTTTTGATTGATATTGAAGTCGGTTAATTTTTTAAACTTCTTTTTTCGGATTATTGCATTGTCATCGACCTTTGACAGGTGTGCAAAGTTTGAATTAAATCTGATCGTTCAAAGTAGGACAAAATCGAGCTCAAAGGGGTCGGTTACAAACATACATACATACATACAGGTGAAGCTAATAAAAGCGTGATAAAAAATGCTTTCGTCTAAAGAAATCAGTATTCTTAAGTCTCAAAAATATAATGATAGGTTATTACGTCAATGAGAATGTCTTCAAGGGATTCATTGAAAAGTATTAAGTTTTATAAATATGTAAGTGTTGTAATAAAATTTAAATTAGCCGTCGATACGCGTACCTACTGGCGCATATGCATACAAATGGTAAACAGTTCGTGCAGGCGCAAATAGACACTGTTTGCATAGTCGTTTGTAGAAAGTAATACGCGTTACAAAATGGATCGATCGACCTGTTTTCTTTTACCTACGTTTAATGCAGGTAATGTTTATTTTTCTTGCAGAAAGCCTTTACTTTTAATATAACTAAGAATTAATTATGTACATGTGTAAAATAATTAATTTATCGAAACTCTTGTGATATAACTAGCTGATACACAGAAAAATACCACACCGCTTGCACTACTTCTCCAGGGCAAGAAAACACACATGGCCGAATGCGTATCCTTTATATATAAATTTCTTCTGTACGTGTGTATGCAACTGAACTCCTCCTAAACGGTTGGACCGATTTTGATGAAATTTTGTGTGCGCGTTCCAGGGGATTCGAGAATGGTTTAGATTCAATTGGAGCCGGTAGGTGGCGCTGCGGTTGGCTCTTAGGATTTTTTTTAAATTATTTTTGTTGCATATAAAATCCTAGTTTTATTTTTTTACTTTTAATAACTTTATATTACGTCAAGCTATCGTGATGATTTTTGATAAGGTCCAAGTAAAATGAAAAAAAAACGGAATCTTTTTGTTTTCAAACAGGTCTTTACAGCTTCACCGGACTACTATAATCTAAATCTATTCAGTAGTTTTAGCGTGATACGCGTACAATTGCAGACCTCGTATAGTTTTATATACATAAAAAGATATGTATAAAATGTATATTCCCATATATACCTGAGCTAGATAAACTATAATGCTATGTTACTGATCACCATGAAAGTTTGCACGCCTAAGAACTTTTTCATGGAACTCTAAATGCAATATATTTTACCTAATCTTTTTTTTTAATATCATATGCGGCAAACGAACAGGTGGGTCACCTGATTTTAAGTGATCACCACCGTCCATGGACACTAACAACACCAGAGGAGTTGCAAGTGCGTTGCCACCCTTTGGGGGAAGGGTTAGGGGAGGGAGAGGAGAGGGGAGGGAAGGTGGGCCTCCGGCGCTCTTACTAACCGAACGAAAGGCAACAATGCAAGCACTGTTACTTCACGTCGGTTTTCTACGAGAGGGTGGTAGTACCCCGGGCGAGCCGACCCATTCATGCTGAAACCAGTAATAGTTTCAGCAAGTTTTACATTACAGTAAAGCGAAGGAAATCACAGACGGCTCTTATTGCTATTAAAAAAAGTTATCATACTCTGTTTGACGCGTCTATTAATTTAATCAAATTCGAGAGAATCGCAATTTTTTTTTTCGAACTGAGTACTCTATTTGCCTGGCAAGGCTTCACCGGACTACGAGAAATTCTACGAATACTAATTCTACTTGCTTACATTTTGTGTCAAGCTTTGAGCTAACCGTCCTGCATATTTTAATTCTATTCGGTTTGATAAAAGTAAATATTAGCATTAACTACGACAGTAAGTGTAATTATATTCAGAATACGATTATTCAAAAAGATCTAGTATTTTCACAATTAACACGTTTGTACAATCCATACAGGGTTATTATAATAAATACCTAAAAAGAATTCATATACAATAATTACAAAGAACCCGGTCGAACGAGTATCGCAAGCTAATTCTAGAAATTATTTAAAGGATTTTATTGACTATAAGAGCTTTTATTTATCGGAAATTCCGAGCATTTATATTCTTAGAGCGTTGTATCTTGTGATATAATCCGATATTTATTCAACACGTTATATATGCATCAATTCACCTTGACTCAAGGCGCGAACTGTTCACGATAACCAGTTCTTTTTATTAAGTGATTTAAGAATCTAAATATTTTTACGTTTAAAGTAATGCTATATCTAGAAGAAAAAGTTTATTATGGAGCTCTTTAAAAATGCGAATGGTAATATATATAATTATTTTAGGCGATGATGATTTAGTCGACAACCTTTTCCAACACAGTATCGATGGTTGTAGGCTTGAATCCTTGCAAATGATTCGGGGTTTCCAGTGAATGAAAATATCGCAATGAAACTACAGCATGGTGATAAAGTATTTTCTAAGTCTGTCTGGCTAGCTACTCTATTGACCTAACAAGGTCTTAACAGCTTCAGCGGGCTACTAAGGCGAGCGCTCAGCCGATTTTATTTTGACAACTAGCTCTAGGGTGCACGGCACACCTCGGCTTGGGCTGTTGCCTGATACATGCAATTCGCGACCTATCTGAGCTAACGTAAGCTAAGCTAACTATTCATACATATATGAGTTGTTGAAACATATATGTGTACCAAGTATATATACTTCAACAACTCTTATATATATTTCGTATCGTATAATTTTCTAAGCAAATTCAGTTTGATAAGGGAAAAATATGAAACCCTTCCACTTGCATGTGTAAGCGTGTATAAGTGCACGTGTGTGGAGGTCTAGCTACCGCCATTGAGTGGAAAATCTATTGCCAAGTACCTGTTTGTATGTTAAGTAGCTGCACTCGAGAGCCAGTCTCCTCTAGATTTGACTTATTTACCATCTAAAACCACGTATATAAAAAAAAAATCACTAGCGATTCGCTCCGGCTTCGTATGGGTGCAGTGTACTTAAATATTCACAAAAACAACTTTTTTGTTGCGTGTAATCTAAAATCTATGATATCTTCTAATATATTTATTGAAATTATATGCTTATACGATGTATTAAATGCTCAACGTAAATATCGAATGGGATAAGCTATATTTGTCAATAGCATCACAAATTACTAATTATTTATCCTTAAGAGATCGCCGTATTCTATCTTGAACTTTATAATAAGTTTTTTAAATATATGCATTACGAAAACATATACACAAAATATACAGTATTAAAGTGAAACTGCTTATGGATGGGCTTTGGAATTCTAATCCACATCCTTTTTGGTTGACGAAAAGTGTTGGAGGTAAACACTGTGTTGGATACAGTGGGAGCAGTGTCTCGCTTGCCTTCGGGTATTGGAGAACAGTGAGATATACGCTCTTCTCGCTTTCATCTTGAAGGTTTCACTTCCACCACGTGTGAATTACATACTACATTTTTTATATGTCATAAGAACCAGCCAGCATTACAAATTTAAACACCGGAAGTGTCTTTATATTACGTCTAAAGAAGTGTCTTTAGATTACGTCGATTTATCTATACTTTATATAAATATTATAATTTGTTTTAATGTATAAACCTTTCGAAAGAATTTCTCTAAACGATAGTAAAAACCGTATCCAAATCCGTTGTATAGTTTATGTTGTATTAATAATCTGTGATCACTGTCACTATAGTTTACTCTAAAATGAGGTTATGTGTAGTCACTTGAGATGTCATCGGAATAATATGTATCGGAGTTTTTGGCGGGATTTTGGTCTGTCATGTAATGGATTTTATATCTTATCCATAATCTTGTGTTACTTGACTCTATATTGTGTAAAATTGGTGGTGTTTTATGTTTTGTTTTGTTTTATATTTTGTTTATTGTGCATAAGTGAAGTGAATGGAAAATAATACCACGGACCATGAATTCTGAGATGCCACAAAAACTCCAGGGAAAGTTCTAACAAGAGAGCCATCATCTTGTTGGAACACTGAATTAACTACTCGACAATGGAAATTAACAAACACTCTGGGTGAGAGAAATGAGATAATTCAGACAAAGAAGATAATACGCTACTATTAACAAATAGATTAAGATAAAAAAGATGGATAAAAGAATATATTATAGAAGATTTGGCGTTTCTGCCTTTACATTAATTTGGACATAGAAAAGATTTGGCCCGTATGCCTTTACATTAACCTGGACATAGGAGAAAACTGACTAAAGAATACATAAGAACTACCTATATACTTATCAACTACTATATCAACTTTAGAATTAAAAGATGATTTTTTAAAATGTACGAAATATTATATAGAAGATTTGGCGATTAGGCCTTTAAAGAATACATAAGAACTACATATATTGACAACTTCAGAATTGGCAGTATGGATTATTTCCTCGCCTGTCCTATTGGACGAATATTATTACTACTAATATATAGTAATAATAGTAGTAGTAGTGTAATAATTAAAATAAATATATTAAAGGAGATATAAGGTGTTATTCATTGAGACAACAATAAAACAGTTTAGAAGATTTAAGTGAACACAGATAGACGCTAAAAGCGACTTACCTTTAAAATACTTACTAAATAAGAACTAAAAAGAGTTCAGAAACGTTTAATACTTAAAGAAAAGCATAAAATGTGAAGAGCTATAGTAAATGGGAAACATCTGCTTAATTGTATTTATTGGGAACAAATAATCGAAATTTGAATACAGGAACAGTAATTTAAAGCTAGCAAAGTTACAAGGAAGAACGTAATGTGAAAGAATAGGAAAGTAATTAATTGTTTAGTCAATAGGAAGTTCTGTGCTTAACTTACCGCAAGGGTAGACACTATTCTCCGAAAACAATTATCCATTATAATAAGGAAATCGTCTGCCAATACCTTTTCTTGTTACTAAATCATTTGCAACGTATTTATTTTATCGATGTCAAGAAACGGATATTTCTCTCTATTTAGATTATTGTGTCCGAGCTATTTTTTCAGAAACTATAAAACCAAATTTTGTGATTCTTTTACTGTATCAACCAAGAGTAAACTTGTTAAGAGCCACCTAATTACTTTATATAAATAATGTTCAAAGTGGCTTCCGTAAGTTCTTATAAAATTTGGTAAGGAAATAAAAAACTTGGGTCGTAATTCTAGCAAGCAAGGCAAGCACTGCCCCAAGTTCTTTGTCCTGCTATTAATACTGTGAGCCCCGTACCCGCACCAGACGAGGCCCCCCTCGGCAGCAGCTCAAGCCTAGGTCCGTTCCCTCGGCGTGGAGCCCTTGAGTACGCTGCTCGCGCGATACAGTGACACAAAATCTTACATCACTGCGACAACATTACACATATCACCTCCACACACGTGCACGCATACACGCTTACACATGCAAGTGGAAGGGTTTTATATTTTTTCCCTTATCAAACTGAAATAGCTTAGAATATTATCCGATACGAAAAATATATAAGAGTTATTAAGTTATGTATGCTTGGTACACATATATGTTTCAACAACCCATATATGTATGAATAGTTAGCTTTGCTTAGGTTAGCTCTCATAGGCCGCGAATTGCATGTATCAGGCAACACCCAAAGCCGAGGTGTGCCACGCACCCTTGAGCTAGTTGTCAAAATAAAATCAGCTGAGTGCCTTAAGCGCTCGCCTTAGTAGTCCGGTCAAGCTGTTAAAACCTTGCTTGGTTAATAGCGTATTCGGTTCGAGAAAAAAACCCCGTACCCGCACGATGCCTCAATGGAATGCTAAGAAATTCGTCACTCTATTGTTGGTATACCACGAAGTTTGCTTAATATTTTGGGAATAAAAATCCTTTGTTATGTGATTTTTACTATAATAGTTCATTATACTTTATTTAATTATTTTACTATGTCATTCGTATTGCGCTTTTTGTAAAATAAATGCAAAGAGGTATTGTAGAGATATTGATCTTTTTTGTCAAAATAAAATTACGCAAAAATAATAGATTTCAGTATTCTCTCAAGAAGTTCTTCTATCTGTCTTTCTTTCAAATTATAATGGTTACTGTATTCTAAGCCCGCTTAATTAGATTGTTCTTAGTTAACGGTAAAAATGAAATTAGTTTTAAAATAAAAAATTACAAATCCATGCTTTGATGTAGCAAAGAACTCCTGTGACAATACATTAGTCAGATGAATAGATTCAAATGTATATTCAAAATGTAGACTGGATCTAGACGTAATTAATAGTCGTTCGTTGACTCATAGCCGTTTAACTTTATCTCCGGGTCGATTTGGCTTAGTCATACCATTTCTAAGTGGGTAAGTTGGCCCGCGACCGTGCAGAGCGTGCTGTAGCCACAGAGGCTGGACACGAAACGTTATAATAACTTTACTCTTTATTTGTATGTGTGAAAGTTCACTATAGACAGCATTTTTATTTTCAGAATGAGTTTTTTTAGAACATAAAACAGCTTTAAGTTTTATTTTTCCGGATGTAGAGAGAAAATCATGACTGGAGTGACAATTATTTTTTTAATATTTTATAGGTTTCTTTATCGTTTGATCACAATTTCATCATCTGATGTTAAAGGACGACGTGATCTAAAGTGCTGAACACGCCAAGCCTAGAGGGGACTGCCAATCAAATTCAGCCACCGGAACATACCGATAGGGGCTTGGCGACAGATTTTTAAACTAGAGCGGTGGTAATTAGCCAGGTGGACTTAGAAAAAATTTAACCAACACGCTACGGTGTTATCAAGAGGTTCCATCACAGGAAGCTCTGACCAAGTTGCAAGGATTCGAACCTACGTCCAAATGTTGTGTATTTTTTTTAATTGTAGCATGGCAAAATGACTGCACTGTGCCTGATGGTAAGCACAGTACAATACAAAAACAATGGCGCCCACCGAGTGACGCAATATCCTTCGCCGGTCGCCGCTGTCATGCCTGCGAAATGCTGGATATGCACAGGCTGATCCCGAAACGCGACCCGCAGAAGCGGATCACTATGACGGGCTTTTTCGCCATATACATGCTGGTTGTGACCCAGTCAGGTTGTAAGACCCTACCACCCCGCTAAACGGTATACAGTAACGGTATAGGGTATTAAATAAGCAAACATCGCTAAAAAAAATTAAATACTCAATTTAGTCATTGCCATGAGACTTTCGAAACTATGTTTACATAAGTAAATAAAGACTAAAATATTGACGGCAATGATAATTTTTCTCTGTTTACTTAGCGACCAAATGAGTGACCTTTCGCTTTGTTTATACAACTTCATTTATTTCTTTTTTACTTTTTCATTCGTTTTTTTGACAGGACAGTCGTGTTTTTGTAATCTCTTTTAGTTATCTACTTATATTTTAATTACTTGCTATTTCAACTACATATTTTTTCTGTAGAACTGATGAAAACATATTCTCCTTAACGTTGCAAGAATAACTGTCACTGTATATTGTAAACATTTATATTTAGAATGTTATTGTGTTACTTAGTACTTATGCAGCCCACACACAGCGATGCAATCAATTATGAAATGTCAACGAATCCTCGTATATCATAATTTGAATAACAAATGACATGGAAACACGTAGCGCTTCCTTGTTTCTCGACAATCAGCAAAACGCTTGTAAATTTGCTTACTATAATGATATTTTATCTATTATACAATTGCAGAATAGTTAAATTTACTTAATAATTATTATTCTAACACGCATTTGCTACATAAACATTCAGATGAAACTGAAGTGTATATCTATTATATATATAAAAAGAATTTAAATCTAACGTGTCTGTACTTATCTATTTTTGTGAAAAAAAGTTGTTGCAAGTCTAGGAATAAGTAATAAAATACATTTCGATCATGTTTAGAAATGTCTGTTTGTCTGTTTGTTTGTATGAACACTTTTTTTTTTCGAACTGACTACGCTATTGACCAAGCAAGGTCTTAACAGCTTCACCGGACTACTTGTTTGAACACGCATCACTGTTAAAGTACCGGATTCACAAGAAAACCATAAATCATATCCTCGAGAACAACTTAATCTTTGTTTCATTAAAATCTCTTGACTCTATCAAAAGTTATTGTAATTTAAATGACGGCTCGACTTAAGTACGAGATAAAAGTAAATAAGTAACTGGATTTAATACCTTCAGATAATTTTATTAGTTACTGTTTTTGTACATTAGGTTCCAAGCAGACGGAGTCGTGGGCATTGCTATTAATTTGAACATAATTTATTCGCAGTCTCCTTTTTGTTCTTACAATCTGAAGCTTCTTCTAAGTGTATTTCGGGAATTACTGAAGCGATTCTAATTACTCATGACATTGACAATAAACAGGCGTAAATAAAGTGACTCTTAAGTAAATCGGTCATTATTGTTTGAAAGTAATTGAGCAAAATCAATATGAGACTAAATCTTGGGATTTAGCTGTTACTCAAGTGAAAAATGATTGATTGAACGGTTAAATTGAATGAGGAAAATAGACACAATTGATCAATGACGTTATGACAACATTTTCAAGTAATTCGTTAGGTGTAATTAAGTAGGCTTTGTCGGGTAATGGACGATAGTCGTGAACAAATATAGGTTGATTGTGGAGGGTTTGTGGCCATCTTACTTTCAATGTGTATAACCAGAAACAAAAGGGGCAGGGTGTTTATACCCGACTGAAATGCTACCCACCACGTGGAATTGTCAGATTCGAAATATGCATGTATTAGTGAGGCATACATAGATATATAAGCTAGCTCGATACGCGTTTATTCAAATCAAGACAACAGCCCAAGTCCAGGGCTGCCCAGATCCTTGTAGTTATAATTCGGATGAGTGTCATAATAGATTACAGGCAGACATGACTGCCGATCTATTGCACATTTCTCAGTGTTCGCCGTTGCTTATCTGTTGTGCTTTCCTTACCAACAGGTATATTACCAATAGGTAACATTATCGCCTTGTTCCCTCAAAGAAAAAAGTGTTTTCGTTTCCTTTGTAAAAGTCACAGAATACTGAATATATACTAGGTATATATAATATACTTTAAAATACAAACATACATTTTACATTTTTAGATAGGTTTTTGATAATCTATTCATATCATTAAAATTGAAGTGTCTGTAATTTCAAAATAACAACTTTTTACTAAATGGATATTATATACGATATATAGTACATACAGTACCTATAACATAGAATCTATTTTGAAAATTTTTACCTGTTTGTTTTGGCGAATCTCCGAAACGGAAGAATACCTGATGATAAGGCAAGGCAACTATTATTTAACAATATATATATATGTTTATATATAAATTTCTTGTGTACGTGTGTATGTCACTGAACCCCTAAATGGCTGGAGCTATTTTGATGAAATTTTGTGTGCGTCAGTGGATCCGAGAATGGTTTAGATTCATAATTAGACCTGGTAGGTGGTGCTGCGGTTGACTTTTATGATTTTATATATTATCAAGACAGGGCTACGTCTAGCAGGACCGCTAGTATATATATACATATAATCGTTTATGAAGATAAAGAAATCAGACGAAATCGAGGGTAGCAGCTAGTCTTAAATATTTACTATTAATATTCGTGATAAGCTATATAATGTCTATGCGTAGAACCTTGTTTCTGATTTGTTAATTCAAATCTATACAATTTAGATTGTAGGTATAAATTCAAAATGGCGACAGTTCAATGTTAATATCCTTCATCAATCATTGTGATTCTAAACACGTGTGTAATGCAAAAACTTGGTTTGTACAAGATTGGTTTTATCCTTAGTGTGTGTGTGTTGAAACTAGCAGTAGAGGAGACACGTTAAAGCCTACTTTATAAGTATTCACGTATATACGTTATAAGTATATCAGTTACAGCTCAAACACGCGTTTATTGGGCAGTAATTATATTACACTTATAAAAGTATTATACATTGAAAATTGTTATAGCCTAGCAACTGAGGAAACATGGTTCTCATTTAGAAAATACCATAATAATAAATTAAGCAGTTTTTGAGTTTTTTTTCAATGTCATATTCATTTCTCAATATATTATATTATTAGTAACTACTCGCGACCCTGCACGCGTTTTTAACACAGAATTTTATTTTCGAATCGTTTTACTTTTTTATGTCATAGCAGGCAAACGCACAGGTGGGTTACCTGATGTTAAGTGATCACCACCGTTCATAAACACTAACAACACCAGAGGAGTCGAAAGTGCATTACCAGCATGTGTTTGGGGGAAAGGGAGGGTGGGGAAGTTGAAGTGGGCCTCGGGCGCTCTCACTGACCGAACGAAACGCAACAATGCAGACACTGTTACTTCACGTCGGTTTTCTATGAGAGTGTACTACACCGGGCGAGCCGAACCATTCATGCTGAAACCAATAACTTCGGCGGCGTGGCTCTACCACCTACAATATATATGCTATATATATTTTAAGATTTCTTTGAGTATAGATAATAAACTCGATAATGTTAATAGACAATTAATTTCGGAATAAAATATGCTTTCGGTGTACAAAATGTCATCAAACTAGGGTCGATTTAATATATCTTTATTTCTTTTGATTTATTTTATTAATTCTAGAAGTTAATTAGCAATTTTTGTGGCTTATTATTTGAGAATTAATATAAGCTTCCTCTATATAATAATTTCATAAAAATAGATTAAGGCGTTTTTAAATCATATTCAAAGTTATTCACAGAAATATAAGCAGATAAAAAAATATGCAAGTTACATTTTAATCAGTGGCCTTTATAATACTCATCTACGACAAAAGTTTAGAAAAAAAAAATGAAACATAGGTACAAATCTACAGATGTAATTACATAAACAGATATATATCACAAATTTTAGAAAAAACAGTAAATTTATAAACAAATGTGCAGCTATATTACCCGTTATTACCTATATGTCACGTATACGTTCCTATACTATTTACCTGATTGCGGTGAAATCGTTAGACGCACGTCTATGAAGTTTTCTAAATTAGTGTAGCCAGTTAGCGATAGATGGCGCGCGAGTCGTTTCAACCAATTAGAGTGCTTCGTATCGTTTAGTAGTAATTTGTATGTTTTGAGTTGGTATGGTCGTCCCATGTTTCTTCAGATTTAGCAAAACCAGTAATAATGTTAGGTTTTACAATAAAGTCCCAAAACATATTACCGATTTGCCGGACTGTAAATTTAAGCACCATGTCAAGCGGGTTTTTAAAAACGGTATTGTAACGTATAATGTATTTGAAATATATACGAGTATGTTAAAAAGATGTACCCGATCGAGTTTCTTGCCGGTTCTTCTCGATGACTGGGTTGTTTCTAAACCGGTGGTAGTTTTGACGTTCATAAGCGCCTTATTAGGGCCTAAACTGAATAAAGTATTTTTGATTTGATTTGATTTGAGTGTGGAATATATACATTTGTAGCGTGTATCGCCGAAATAGCGTATGGTGGGTTTTTGCTACTCTGGGGAGACCCAAAGAGAACCTTTAAAGCTTATGTTCAGATCCAGCTAACAACAGTAAAGATACAGTGCACGTATCTCATGATTTTGGTAATAAGAGTTGTTGATACTGATCACGCACGATATCCCTTTGTTGTAGAAGCCCTAGATACTGACGTGCATTCGTCTCAAGCGTTTGCTTGAACGGAGGTATACCACTTTTTAATCGATATTGAAGTGCATGACGACCAAAAGTTGGCGTCTCGATGCTGCTAATTAGCTGATATCTGAATCTCAATAGTCTACTCGTATAAATACGTTTTATTTGATTATGCAGACAGTGGCTAGTGGAATGTGCTTAAAAGTATGTTAATTGTGTTAAAAGGTTGGTTATGCATTAAAAAAAAAGAAATATAGTTAAAGAAACGTGCACGTTTCGCACATTCACAAATTACATAGAAAACAATAAGGAAAACGTAATTGAGTTTTGTCTTGCAACTACGTTTTACTTATATAATAGGTTACGTGTTGGCATTCATTAATCTTAAAACGAATTGGGATGAGGGTTTTTATTCTATCATTGACCAATATATGTGTATATTATATATTAAAATTAATTAAAATATTGTTATTTAGAGATTTGATAATATACACATATCAAAGTATATACATAAGTTAGTTTTAGTATTTGGTATCTATGTTCATCGCTTTATGTGATACGTTGTCACATTAATTTTAATTCATAAAAAAAAAACTATTGTAGAATATACGTCAATATTTATTTTTAAGCCTTAAACAGTGATATTATATCGCTTCGACAGGGCTTTGTTAAAACTTGAATAACTAGCTTAGTTTTGACGGCTCCGTCAATCCGCCCGCATCTAAGCAACATATAACTATTTCTTTTTCACCACCGATATTGAGAATATGCCATCTTACTTCCACATTTTATTCAAGACAGTGTGGCGTTACAATATTACTTATGTGTGCGTTACCATGCCCACTGTTTTGTTAAAATATCATGTACGTATTTATACCTTTTTACTTATAATGTTATTGCTTCCAAATGTTAAGTCATATATTACATTTTTCATCCATTTCATTGCTAGAACAATGACAAAAAATAGATCTGCGATGTTGATTTGTCGCTTTATAATTACTCTAGAGGGCAGTAGTGGCACCGAAGAGTTGTAAAATGTATTTATAATCAAACGTAGTAATACGTTAGAAACCTTTACTTACAGTAAATACATTGGTCAGAGGAAGGCGTTTAAAATTTATAGTATTACTGTTATTTTTGAAATAAAATGAATAATAAATTTGTCATAGGTATGATAATTGTGAATTTATATTACTGTTATTTTATTTAATGTTACGAATTAATTTGCTGTGTCCTATTTATCTATACCAATATTATAACTATAATAATCTTATTATAAAAAGGTAAAGTTTGTGACGTTGTGAGTTTGTGACGTTGTGAGTTTGTGACGTTGTAGGGGGTTATCTCAGGAACTACTGGTCCGATTTGAAAAAATCTTTCAGTGTTATATAGCTCATTTATCGAGAAAGGTGATAGATATATCATCACGCTAAAACCAATAGGAGCGGAGCACCAATGAAGAATGTTTCAAAATCGAGTTTTTGAGAGCATCCGCTGCGTGTTAGCGATAGCCCAAAGTAACTATTTCACGCGGACGAAGTCGCGGGCAGAGGCTAGTATTTTATATAGTAGATCGATAAGTCATGAAGAAAATTCTCCGTCGGGAGTATCAATATATATATATATATATATACCTTTTTGTTATTAGGATGTCGTATTGTGACTGTAGATATATGTATATGTACTGTAGATATTAAAAATAATAATCTGGAGGCCATTTCTACGTTGTTGAAAAAAAAATTGCGTAAAACCCTTTTCTTTTAAACTTTTTGTTTATATGTCAAAAGGCGGCAAACGAACAAGTGGGTCACCTGATGTTAAGTGATCACCACCGTTCATAGATACTAGAAACACCAGAGGAGTCGCAAACTTGCGTTGCCAGGCTGTGTATGGGGGAGGGGTAGGGAAAGGAGGAAGGGGAAGGGAAAGGGGAAAGAAGGTGGGCCTCCGGCGCTCTCACTGACCGAACGAAACGCAACAATGCAAGCATAGTTACTTCACGTCGGTGTTCTGCGAGAGGGTGGTACTACCCCGGGCGAGCCGACCCATTCATGCGGAAACTAGTAATAGCTACAGCGTGGCTCTACCACCTTCAGAAATATATCGTCTGTGAAACAACAGAAAAATGTATTGCCCTGCTATAAATTATTTTAAAATAGCTATCATATCCAGAACTAGCCTTCGTAAAAATAAATTTCCATATCAATCACACAAGTCGTTTCTTAGAAATATATTATTATTATTATAATGTAACAGTGAACCTTGACATTATCGATTAAGCGATATATCCATTCAATCTGGCATTTCACGTTTCGTATTTTTGTTGCTATGTTAAATCGGTTACATCACATATTAGGTTATGACATTAGGTCATTATTATTACATTAATAGGCTAATGAATAATGACAAAAAGTTATGTTAACCTAATTTTAACGCTAACATATAGATAGAATTTCATTTCTTTGTGGTATTTCAGAGTTTCTTCACGTAACTAAGTATAGTTCCGAAGTTTCGATATCCCATAACACATTTATCATGTCTTACATGTATTTAAAGCCCATTTTAACCTATAAAAAACCAACAAATGTTTGTTGTATGTTTGTTTGTTATAATGATCTCATATTATAACTTAATATGCGTAGTCCTCGTCAATTTTTTTCGACGCTATGAATATAACCGCTAGTTTTTTTAAATGTAATAACTGGCAAACGAACTTGTGAGTCACCTGATGTTAAGTGACCACCACCGTCCATAGACGCTAACAACACTAGAGAAGTCGAAAGTGCGTTGCCAGCCTGTGTTTGTGGGAAAAGGAGTGAGGGGGGAGAGGAGAGGGGAAGGAAGGTGGGTCTCTGTCGCTCTCACTGACCGAACGAAACACAACAATGCAAGCACTGTTACTTCACGTCGGTTTTCTATGAGAGGGTGGTACTACCCCAGACGAGCCGACTCATTCATGCTGAAACCAATAATGCTAGTTTATGATTGCGCGTAATATAGTCAACAGTTAATACTAAACAAAGTTAAAATACTATTGTAGGAATCTAAAATTATCATGTATTTACACCCTTACATTGTCTCGATGTGGTACATATAATATAATACGTATTTATACCTAAACTAGCGACCCATCCCAGCTTCGCACGGGTGAAATGCATATATCCATTTTAATAAAGATAAAAATGGTTACTGTGGGTTATCCTTTAGAGATAAATATATACCACCGGGGACTTTTTATCGATCTTTTTAAGATTTGCAATTCCGTAGTACAATAATTTGTTATATCTCGTAAGGTTTAGCCAGCGTTTGCGATTTAAGCGAACAAAAATGTGTTTGTTACGACATCACATTACAAATCTTTAAATTTTTCGGATTTCCTATTCTATAATATGTATATATGTATGTACCTTCCTCTTGAATCACTCTATCTATAACTGTATTAAAATCCGTTGAATAGTTTAAAAGATCTAAGGGAACAGACAGCGGAAGCGACTTCATTTTATATTATGTAAAGATTACTTTTCTGCGTAAATCTTTAGAGCGGTCAAAAAGACTGGCGAGGATTATAGTTGACAAGTTATAGGATGTTATATTGCCAGTGTGATAACTTTTACCTAATCTCAACCGATAGTTTTTAGATTATTGCCATATTTTTTCAGTATATAGATGAGTTATACGTGTGTAAAGATTGTTTCTCTTTGATGATGGAAGCTTATATATTCTACGTGCAGTGGCTTCTACTAAAGGACGCGAGTCTATTATAAATTTTACATTTAGTGTTGATATTAATTTATTGAATTGCAAATAATGTTATGTACGTTTCAGTGATTATTAAAAAATTAAGGTGTTGTCTGTTATTCAATAGAAATTTCTTCTTTATGAATTATGCGTGTAGGAGAATATAATTTGGTATTATAATTTCCGGAATTATAATTCTACTATGTATATATAAGAATATGTTATGTGCATTTTCCGATAAAATATTCTATATTAAAATACATTTTATATTCAAATGGAATCGATAATACTAATTTATGATGACTTGTAAAATGGTAAGGTATCATGGAATTCAATTAATCAGTTGTTATTCTTATTCCAGGTGGAGACAGGTCGTGAAGAACTGAAGAAAGAGCGAGAGATCATGCAGTTGGTGGCCGGCCTCCAACTAGGATCAGACGAGGTCGAACGACGGGAGGTTCCCCCGCATCTACTAAGACCGAGACATGCACCTAGGTAATATATATTTTTTTTTTTTATAGTAGCACGGCAAAGCGACTGCACTATGCCTGATGGTAAGCATAGTACAATCTAAAAAAAATGGCGACCAACGAGTACCGGCCTGCGAAAAGCTGGATATGCACAGGCTGATCCCGAAACGCGACCCGCAAAAGCGAATCACTATGACGGGCTTTTTCACCATATACATGGTGGTTGCGACCCAGTCAGGCTGTAAAACCCTACCACCCCGCTATCGCCATTGCCTCGTTCGTTATTCAGCAGGGTGCACCACGTGCAGGTGAGGTTGGCTTGGATGTCTCAAGTCTTAGATGTTATTTGACACCCCTTACACCCCAACGCCTCAAACGCCGCAATATCTCAAAGCCTTACTATAACTCATGTCAGTAGGATTACATCAGTTCTATTGTATCTATGTAATTGTAATTTATACAGTACCAGAGGCTGCCCGCGACTGCCTTGGTTTTAGCGTTTGATCACAATGCCATCTAGTGTTGCCCAAAATCTTGCGTTTTTGCAAAACCAAGACTAATACCAAGACCGCCGAAGTTTAACAAGACCAAGACCAAGATTGACCCATGCAAGACTTGCCCAAGACAAGACTGAGTCTGCAAGATTCTTGCGGTCTTGTAGTTAAGATATACCTATCTGCTACATTGTTCTAATGTCTAACCTAAAGAGTTTAATAAATAATAATAGGCTAATAAGTAAATGCAAAATTTGCAAGACACTTGCAGGAAGATTAAAACCAGGACCAAGACTGAGAGCGCAATACTAAGATTAAGACCAAGACCGAGCCAAGTCTCGTCTTAGTTTTTTTTTTTTAAATGAGATTATCACCGTCCATGGACACTAACAACACCACAGGAGTCGCAAGTGCGTTGCCACCCTTTGGGGGAAGGGTTAGAGGAGGGAGAGGGAGAGGATAGAGGAGAGGGGAGGGGAGGTGGGCCTCCGGCGTTCTCACTGACCGAACGAAACGCAACAATGCAAGCACTGTTACTTCACGTCGGTTTTCTATGAGAGGGTGGTACTACCCCGGGCGAGCCGACCCATTCATGCTGAAACCAGTAATGGCTTCAGCGTGGCTCTACCAACATAACAATGGTCTTGTATTTACGCAAATGTTAAATGGCAACGTGGTCTAAGGTGGAATATACGCTAAAGTTAGAGAGGACTGCTATTAAATGCAGCTGTCGAAACACATCAACAGGTGCTTGATGACAGATTTTCAACTTAAGGGTCTACCACCCTTTGCCAGGCTGACTTAGAATAGCGTTTGACCACAATCTCAGATGAAGTTAAATAATGATGTTATCTAAGATTATTGTAGGTGGTAGAGCCACGATGAAGCTATTATTGGTTTCAGCATGAAAGGGTCTAACTAATTGGGTTAAAGGGTCTAATTGGGGTACAATTAGTTCGGATAACACTGTATTTTCTTTCGTATAAGTTTAAGGGTTTATGCAGCTCACGTTAAGATAGTTCTGTGATGGTAGGATCTTTTTTTACTTATTGAAAGAGTACTTTCGTCTAATAGTAGCAAATATGCATGCCTCCACATAAACGTTCTCGTCTGTAGCATTAATATGATTATTATCAGAATATATTATTTAATTATTTTAATAATATCTTTCAGATAACACCACGCCTCACGTGCGGTGGCGTCACCTGTCGGTTGAGAACGGACATTGCAGCGCTGCGTGTGCGCATCGAACCGGAAATAACTCTCCATTTACCTCGATTCGAGCTCGAATTACGAACAGGACCAAATAATAACATGTGTGGAATTATATTAAACTTTAACAGGAGTCCAAAATAATTATTTTTATAATAATTCTGGTTGGTATTGTTGGTACTACAGTATTGTAAATTGCATAATTGTTACAAACAGCGTTGCCTAATTGAGTTCTTTAATCCTAAACAAGTTATAGATTTGGAAATAATAATTATATTAGCTTATAGACCCCATGTTAGGAAAACGGGGAAATGTAGCTAATGCTCAAATTGTTATAGGTATATAGCGTAGCATAATCAACACTAATTATGTAATTAATTATTTTAAATTAAAACAATGTCTTTGAAATTGTTTCCGAAGGAATTACGTAAGTAATTAACTATCGGGCATAATTTTTACATTAAACTAATTAATTGCATATTTACAATTAGATTCGTTATTTTGTGTTAATTAGGTTGCGTTGTAAATTATATATATTCTTGCAATTAAAGTTCGTTTTATACATTTTCAACTTGATATGGAACTATGGATGGATTAAAGTCGAAACGAACAATTATACTCAGTTACGTTGTAAGCCGTTTTGTAACCACGTTTATTTCTGTCGGTCTACAAAGAAATTTATCATGCATTCTATTGTGGTCAATTTAATTATATAAGGTTAATATGTTTATAATTCTTACTATTTTATAATATAATCAATTAATAACAAATTAATAAGTTCAATTACGTCAGATGTAGATATATTATTAGATTATTTTTGGGGTTTTAAAATGATAAAAATAAAGAATTTGTTGTATTCGGTTAATTATTTTAAGTAATTCTAACGGTATTTAGTCATTTTACCTATTTAATTGTGCCTTAATATCTTATATTGAATAAATCACGACCGGTTGATTTGATAAGCTACATTGTTATGGGATTTAGGACGTGTAAAAACGTGATGATGGACTGAGGACTTCCTCCGTGTTATTACAAATAAGTTAAATACGTATTAAATATTTGATTTAAAAGGTTTCGTAATAAATGCACCGCGTCCGCCTGAGGCAAGTTCGCATTATCCTTTTTCACAAGTCTAACCAAAGCGAGACAAAAGAGCAAGATGGCGAACATTAAGCGACCGCGGTGCACTTAATACGAGAACTTTTTAAAGTCAGGGTTCAATACAGGTGATAAAATTTGTATATTCAATTTTAATTAAAAAAAAACTATACGTTCATCACGTAAAATATCAAATCAGAGGTCGCGTATGAATAAGAGTGTACAAAAGTAAAAGTTTTAGTCAAACATATTCATAATCTTTATATTGTATCATAAATGAATTATTTAGATTTATTTTTTATTATTATGCGGTATTTGTTTTAATGTAACACATCAATTATTATATTTTTTATTTACCCGTATATAAACTCTATAGTTAACTGTGTCTGAAGAGAAGAGAGAACTCTGTTTAATAAGTAATATTATGTAATCTGTGGAATTTTCAAACAGTTTTTTAAGTAAAACTTCTTTAGGCGCGACTAGAAGGTAACTGGACGACAATGCAACGGAAGTCCGTTACGGCAATATGGCGGCAAGTTCCTGTACCATCCGGTTTTTAAATATTTTTGATTTTATCGATAAATAGTTTATAAACAAGTCAATAAAAAATTATGAAAAAAAAGAAAAATTAATAAATAATACATACAATAGAATTAATTATGTATATATAGGCGCGCAACTGTACTGCCATCTGGTTTCAATGTAAGTAAGTAACAAATTATATCAAAGCTTAATTATCTGTATTGCCATCTATCAGCTAATTCGGAACTTAAATAACAGAAAATATTATTAACAACTCTTTGTTATAAAGTAAATAAAATATAGAAAAGTACGACCAGATTACTATGTAACGAATTAAATTAATTATGATTTAATAGAAGTTTTGGTTATATTCTCATATGATCTATTTATTTTGAACTTAATCGTCGTAGTCCGGTGAAGCTGTTAAGACCTTGAGGGGCAATAGCGTAGTCAGTTCGAAAAAAAAAAACTTAATCGTCATCTCTTATAACGCTAAAGAAGTTTTACTTAAATCGCGTGTGACGGTTACACGCACTAATTTTTTTTTATTCTTGTATCTGTCAATTAATATTCTAGGCTCAGAGTGCCATTAATTTTATATATATGTACACAGTGTAGAATTATTTGTATAACTACATTTTGTGTTTTTAAATGTGTTTAATCGAAGTACTTGTACATTTTGTTATATTTCTAATCACTTTAATACCGTACCTACTGATACGATTTTAACTTAAACAACGAGTAAACAACGATGTATCCATTTTTTAAGATAAATATAAAATGTAGTGTGTAATGTTCTTTGGATAAAGATCTTTTATTTCGTCGACATCTCCATTCATATGTAAAAAATCGGCACAATTTAAATACTAGAAACTGTAGCAAACTTGTTGTCCCACGTTTTAGACTTAGTAAAATCAGTAACAGTTTTTTGGGAAATAGTGTTAGATTTTACAACAAAGTCCTGAAGAATATTACCGATTTACCGGATTGCGAATTTAAACGCCATGTCAAGCGGGTCTTGGTGTCAAAAGGCTATTATAGAGTGGATCAATATATGAATGATGGTGATGGCTGGAATTAACTCATCTCTTTGCATCCATTAAAAACGTTTGTGACATTTACCTAATATATTCTAAATATTATATATATTTGTTAAAAAGATAAACCAGATCCAGTTTCTTGTCGGTTCTTCTCGATGACTGGGTTGTTTTCCGAACCGGTGGTAGTTTTGACGATCATTAGTGCCTTCTTAGGGCCTAAATTGAATAAACTGTTTTTGATTTGATTTCATTCATAGACCTACATAGGTAATTCTTATTAATATCTATAGAGTCATTATTATAAAGCAAACTAGACCCCAGAGTTAGTCTCCCATTGATAGGCCTTGGATACGACTTTCGACCTATATGTTTTTATCAGGTTATATCTAATCTTTAAAAATCTCGTGTCACGGTATTTGTGGCCTAGCTCCTTCGGAAAGGCTGGACCGATTTTTAAGAAATTATAAATGTGCGATTGGTAGGTATGAGAATAGGTCGTAAAGTAAGTATATTTTATACCTCTAGCTGTCCCTATCTAGAATATTTTTTTCCATTTTTTTCACATTTCTTTTTTATTTTCCATCAAACAGTACCTTTAACCCCACCCTCCCACTTTTATTCGCGATTTTAGTATATTCGTATGAGCAAAATCCAAATTATTCAACGGTCGTTCGTATTTCAAACAAAACTAAATTATTGGTGTTGCTGAATGACAGATGGCGCTAAGTCCGCCTCGTCGAAGTTTCTTCCACATATGCCTAAGTCATCCACTAAACCACCTAGGTATGTGTTTGAGTGAGTCCCTGAATTGTTCGCTGTCACCATTGGAAGCGGTGAGAGTGGCTGTAACTGGGTTGTAGGTATTTTAAAATTATCCGAGTTTGTATATACAACTAGAACCTGTAGGTAACCTATTTCACGCAGACGAAAACTACGCGGGTCAGCTAGTATATACATAGCGTATATATAAATCAATAGCGTAGTCAAATCAAGAAAAAAAAGAGCCTTATTTCTATAACGGCCCCATAATACCGTTAACTTAATCTATAGATTAAAAAATAAATTGAAGAAAAACAGTTTCTTTCTTAAAGACACATGATTTAATTGACATTTTTGTATTAAAGGGAAACAGTTTTATTACAAAAATACAACAAAAAGTCAACGTCATGCGGTGTTCCCAGGTCGCCCATCTAAGTACCGACCGCGCTCGACGTCGTTTAATTTCAGTGATCGGACGAGAACCGGTGTTTACAAAACTCTACCCCACACAGAGTTTACCGCCACCACTTTCGTCACACAAAATGTTTGCCGATCAGAGTTTTAAAACACTTCTATTAGAATTATCACATCATAAAATGGATAATTAAAAAAAGATATGAAGGAGATATAAGAAATACAAATTAAGTACCAGTTCCTGACAACAAACCATTAACAGTAAAAAAGGGAATGCCTATGAAGGAGAAGGAGAAGGAGGAACGATTTAAAAAGATTCAGTGTTTTATCATTATTAGGGTTTACACAGCAACCCTCTAAAGAAATTGGGTTTCCTGTAAATTCAAATTGAATTTTCAAAATTTTGAATTAGCAAAATACGTACACTAATTGTAAATTGGACGAGTTATTTTTTTTATATCATAGGAGGCAAACGACCAGATTGGCAGACGACCACTTGCAAGATGAGGAGAGTCACAAGTGCGTTGCCAGCCTGTGTTGGGGCGGGGGAGAGGAAGGGAAGAAGGAAGGGGAAGGGGAGAGTAAGTGGGTCTCCGGCGCTCTCACTGACATATTTATAACCAACTTTTACTCGATCTTGTAATAGTTTGTTTACTCCTGACTAAGCTCCAGAAGACTGAGAAGAAAAAGGCAACGTACTGACCGCATCCCACGTTGTTTAACTTCGGAGATCGGATGAGAACAGATGTTTTCAACACTCTACCCGACACAGTGCTTATCCCCAGCACTTTTCGTCACAGAAAAAAGTTGTGAATTTCACTTCTTAATCTTTTCACGCTTAATTTGCCGTAATTATTAGTTTACTAGCTGTGTCTGTGTGGAACCTAATGTAAAAAAACAATGAAAAATAAAATCATCTCAATGTATTAAGTCCATTTACTTATTTACTTTTCCCTCGTATCTAAGTCGTGTCGTCATTAACATTACAATAACTTTGATAGAGTGAACCGATTTTAATGAAACAAAGATTAAATGTTACTCGAGGATATGATTCCCTTGGTTTTATCGTGAACGCAGTACTTTAGCAGTGATGCGTGTTCAAAGAAACAGACAGACATTTCTATAAATGATTGAAACGTATTTTATATAATAAGACACCTGCAACAATGTTTTTCACAAATATCCAAAAATACAGACACGTCACATTTACGTTGTATAGATTATTAAATACTCAAAATCTTGAGAAATAAATATTTAAAACATTGGGACAAGCTATTAAAAATATTTTTATAAGTAATGTTATAATTTAATCAAAATAAAGGATATAGTGAAGGCAAATTACAAATTTATAGACGGTTTAAGTTATGTATTTACTAGTTATCATGCAAGGTTTCATTTTTGATGTGTTAAGAAACACGAAGGCAATAGCCCCTATAAAAACATCATAATTTACAATAACACATATAACAAATTGGTATTTGTTACATTTGTTATTAAAATTATAAGAACAAAATATAATGTGTTCTAGAACAATGCCATCTGTTGTTGACTTGTAAAATTAAATACAAAGTAAGTTTACATTATAAGGCTACTTGATGCAATAATTAACTATTCCACATATCTTGTAAATGATTGTTAGCTGTTGCATGTAATATTTCATAGATGGCAGTTTTTTTATGAAATTGTTCTATATTTTTTGTTATTGTTTTTTAATTCACAAACCCTTATAAAAACTTTTATTACCAAATACAAATAAAACCTGTTTTTATTATGGCAATGATTACTTCTTGATGGACGTGGGCACGTCCGTCGCCCTGCCAGCAATTTGCCAGCAATGAAGTTTGAAAGTGTTCAACCCTCAGATCGCAAGAGGAGGCCCCTGATGAGGGGCCGACACCCACCGGTTCGAGGGGATGAAGACTATGGGGAACACTATGGGGTTTTTAGTCAGTAAGAATCTGTCATACCCATCTCCGCTGCCCGGCGTTGAGGTTCAAAATTATCCAAGATTTTCTCCATGTAAAAAAAAACTTCCACAACTAGGCTCGGTAATCGTATTAGAATGAATGATAGATCTGAATGTACTGAATAATATACTTGTTAAGTTTCAAAGAAGTCAATATTTACGAGAAAACTATCTCTTAATCTAATCTTAATAATGTATGTTACGTACAGAGGAAAAATCATAAGAACATTGATTGCACCACTTCTCCACGGCAAGAACACACACATCGCTAGGATACGTAGAGCTTATAGGAATAGTAGCTTCTTAAACTTCTAATAACTTTACATTAAATTAAGATATCGTGTATTTTTTTTAGATTGGAACCCCAAGTGGATAACAAATAAAATTAAAGGAAATCTATCGAGTAGTTTTTGTGTGATGCTCGAACAACGGCAAACTTTTATCATTGTATTTATATCTAAGATACACAAGGTGATATGGGCATTTAAGTAAAGTGTTATAATAGTATGTTATTTACTTACTGTACCCCGTGACGTCACGGTCTGATTAGCAAATATAGTAGTAACAAATATGACATTGTTTACAACAATGTGACGATATGAGTAAAATTTATATAACCGTTTTGCTTCTTTTGTCGTTAAATAATCGGAGATGACGTGAGTAGAAATAAATGTCTTGTGTTTCATGAACATGAGAAAGACCAATGAAGTATGATTGTTTCGAATCCGGAAGAATAAAGACTGTCAAAATACTTTACTGGTTTGTTTTAAGGCTAACTACCAGCCCCGGCTTATCACCGGTGTATTAACGAAGAAAATGAGATCAAATCTTCATTATACATATAGTACGACGATTTAATTACAAAAAATGGCAAATGAACGTCAATAAGGGTCAATCTGTTGAGTGTTTTAAAACTTTCGAAGATCTCTGTACTGTTTCCTTATGCCCTAATGCCCGGTTTCTGAGATACTCGGGTAAACTATCAATAGTTATTGACTCAATTAAGTTATCTATAAGATAAACTGTTAATTGGCCCGTTGGGTTTTATTGACATTTATCATTTGATTGTGTGTTCAGAAGCGCAATTTGACAAGTTATCGAACCGATGCCACTATTGAACAGATAAACTACAATTAAAGTACCTTAGAAACCGGGCATCAGTCAATTATTTATATGGAAATTTTTGAACCCAAGTACACTTTCCGTATGATTTTTCAAACACTTTTCCCATTTAGACCGTTTGTTTACAATTAAATTCTAAAATTATTAATATTGCACAATTATATCGCTGTTTTCAGACTTTCGGTAAACAAATTTGACGAATATAATAAATAAAAGAAAAACATACAGACATATTCCAATTACTTCTTATTTTAATATTGAAAAAAGAACTAAAATCGGTTTTGGAGGAGGAAATATAAAATCATGATTTTGTTTATTTTATATTGGTATATACAGTCCGAACTGTAGTTGTCTCTGTCGTTCTCCGTTTGACAGTCCAAGCAGTGTGACAACAATAAGCTCCCATTTTAACCTATTCAAATTTCTTTCAAACCGCGTTCCCTTTCAATTAGGTAACAAACCTATGAAATGGCCCATTTTGAATACTGGCTAGTGTGAAGATATATGGTTCATTCTATTCCTAATATCCAAATTAATATTAATCTTAACAGGTGTTTCTTATTCCGTCTTTCAATTTATCTTAGGGTTTCTATGATTATGAATAAGTCTGAATTTAGATTTTTGAATATGTGTTTCCTGATGGTACCAGCACAACATCGATGGTATGCAAAATATTAATGACGTATATGGACTAAGTACCGCAAGTGAACGCACGATGCTTCTTTGGTATGATTGCTTCCGTTATGGAAATCTTGGTCCCAACAATGAGTCTTGCGGCCGACCGGAGACGAAAGTTGTTAATGATCCTGGGGGCCTAGCCAAGTTATTTATCTACAATCGCTAACACCAGTAGAAAATGGAAAAATTTTTGGAGATGACATATCTGAACGCTATGTCACGTGATAATTATTTGTTTTGATCACGTGATATAGCGTTCAGATATGTCATCTCCATACATTTTCGAACTGACTACGCTATTGACCCAGCAAGGTCTTAACAGCTTCACCAGACTACTAAGGCGAGCGCTTAAGGCACTCAGCCGATTTTATTTTGACGACTACCTCAAGGGTGCGCGGCACACCTCGGCTTTGGATGTTGCCTGATACATGCAATTCGCGACCTATCTGAGCTTTTTTTTTTTTTTACGAGGGGAAAATCCTACATGGATACCCTCACGCCGTCGGGGGCAGCGTGAGGGTATGTCAGACTCCTACTGACTAAAAACCCCCCGGTGTACCTCTGCCGCTATAGTCGGGGCGACACGCGATCTCTAAAGATTTCAGCGTGCCGCCCCAGCGGTTGGCCCAGCAGCGAAAGCGCCGCCGCCGGGCCCCGTCCTGTTAGGAGACAGCCGGGTACACACCGGCTGTCTCCTCCGTCTGCCGAACCTGTGCAATGGGAAGATGGGCCCCCGACCCATCCTCCCTAGGTCCGGCTACGGTGGGAGGAGGCGGTCAAACTGCCGCCTCCTCCTGCCTGTCCTCCGTTGGCGGAGACGGCCACTTAGAGGATCGTCCTCGCGGGCCCTCTCCGCCGCCTCCTTCTGCGAGACGACTTCCTCGCAGAAGGAGGCCATTGCTGTCCATACTTCCTCGCTACCGAGCATGGCCGCAACCACGCTCGGCAGCGAGAGATCCTCTCCTACCGCCGCAGCCAGAGTGCGGCGTTGCTCCTCCCACGCAGCACACTCAGAAAGTGTGTGCTGCGCGGTGTCCGTCTCAGCGCCGCACTCGTGACATGCGGCGGTGGGCTCCCTGCGAGCTATCCGGTGCAGGTACCAACCGAAGCACCCGTGCCCGGTCAGCACCTGCACCAGACGGAACGTCAGGGAGCCCCATCCTCGGTTACACCAATCCCGCAGGACCGGGCGGACGGCGTCGATAGTATATCTACCGAACTGCGCGTCCGCCAGGTCCTGCCTCCATCTCTCCATCCTATCTTCCCTCTCATTCTTCCTTTTCTCCTCTATTTCCCTGGGAGCCAGAGGCTCCCCCATCCGTTTTTTAGCCGCCGTATGCTCGTATACGGCGGCCAGCACCTCCGCCTCTAACTCCCAGGGGAGGGAGCCGGCCAGAACCATGGCCGCCCCCGAGGACACCGTGCGGTATCCTCGTATCACCCTCAACGCCACGGTACGCTGCGTAGCTCGCAGCGTACGGATATTGGTGGCGCTGAGGGCGTCGACCCACAACGGTGCCCCGTAGACGGCCATGGAGCGAACGACCCCCATGTAAAGGCGGCGGCAGGCGGCACCCGGCCCCCCCGTGTTGGGGAGGAGTCGTCCGAGCGCCGCTGCCGCCTTGACTATGCGCGGTCCGAGCCCCTTAAAGTGGGGCTCGAACCGCCAGCGTCCGTCCAGGGTGAGGCCCAGGTACTTCATGTGGGCCCCCACCCTGATCCGGACGCCCTCCACACAAATGTGGGCCCCCGGAGGTGGCCCCCGCCGAGGCCCGTGAAACATTAAGGCCTCGGTCTTGTTGAGGGCCACCTCGAGGCCCAGCCTTCTTATGCGCCCGACCACGAGAGTTACGGCCTCCGTGGCCAGGCGCACCAATTCGGGGAATTCCCCGCCCCGGGCTACGACTAGGGTGTCGTCCGCGTAGCAGATGAGGCGCGCTCCAGAAGGGAGCGCGCCGCGGAGCACCCAGTCGTAGCCCATGTTCCACAGGAGCGGGCCCAAGGCCGACCCCTGTGGAACCCCGCACGCCGTGTTGCGTCGGACCATCCGTCCTCTGGCGTCCACGAAGGCGACCTCTCTACCTTCTAGGTACGCCTCCAACAGCCGCCGCAGATACGGGGGCACCCCGAAAAAGCGGAGCGCCTCCCGTATGACAGCGTGCGGCAGGCTGTTGAAGGCGTTGGCGATGTCTAAGGACACCGCCAATACCCTATCCCCCTGAGAGGTCGCCTCCGCGGAGACCTGTTTGAGGAGGGTCAGGGCGTCCAGCGTGGAACGCCCCGACCGGAAGCCGAACTGCGCGTCCGACAGGTTCGGCCCCACTTCGTCTAAATGCCGGACGACCCGGGAGGCAACGATCCTCTCGAGCGCCTTCCCGGTGTCGTCCAGCAACACTAGGGGCCGGTACGCGGACGCGCAGTCCGGGGGGCGGCCTTCCTTCGCCATCAGGCAAAGCCGCCCCGTCTTCCAGGGCTTCGGGAACTGTCCGACCGCAAGACAGCGGTCAAACAGTTCCCGAAGCCACCCCCCTAGATGGTCCGGCGCAACGGCAATGGCCAGCACCCGACCCGGGACCCCGTCGGGGCCGGGTGCCTTCCTTCCTCCAGTGCGGAGGCGCTCAATCGCCCTCCCCATCTCGTCCTCCGTAACTGGGGGAGGGTCGATCGGCACCTCCTCTACCAACCGAGGAGGAGGCATGGGAGGAGGGAGGAGTTCCGGAGGGTCGGGGAATAGTGCTCCCACGACCCTCTCAACCACATCCGGCTGGAGAGTCTCCGTTGCCGGGGGCGCCTGGCCGCGGAATTTCTTGCGGGCCACCTTGTACGGGCGCCCCCACGGATCCCTCTCCAGCTCCTGGAGCATCTCCTCCCACGCCTGCTCTTTCGCCCGGCTGATGGCGACCTGCAGTGTTTTCCTGCAGGTCCTGTAGTCGCCATACAGCCGGGCCTCCTCCTCGGGGTCCCTGTTGGACCTTCTCCGGCGGCTGCGCCCGTACAGCCGCCGTGCCGCGGAGCAGGCCGCACGAAGTTCGGCAATCTCGTGCGACCACCAGTACACCGCCCTCCTCTTCGGGCGGTGTACGCTCCGCGGCATCGACGCGTCGCAGACTTCCGTGAGAGCATCACGGAGGCGGGCTGCGGACGCGTCGATATCTTCGTCCGGGGGGGCCATGACCCATCCCTGGACGATGGCCGCCTCTTTTGCTCGCTCCGAATCGAGGCGGCTCACCGTCCAGCGGGGGAACTTCGCACCGCTCCGGGGGCGGGTTGTCGGCTCGTGTTGGGAGGTGGAGACCTCAAACCTGATATATCGGTGGTCCGATAGGGTCTCCACCTCTTCCATTACCCTCCACCCCCGGACGCGGCGTGCGACCGACGGGGAAGCAAACGATAAGTCTACAATAGATCCCCCGTCCTGTCGCACGCACGTGTACGCGTTCCCCCTGTTGAGGAGGGACAACCCATGTTGGGCTGCCCACTCCTCAAGCGCCTCGCCGCGCGGGTTCGTGGCCACCGCTCCCCACGCCCTGGATTTGGCGTTAAAGTCACCCAGTACGACGATGGGGAGCGGTTCGAGCCGCCTCACCACCGGCCCCAGGGAGTCGAGAAAGGACTCGAACTCGATGAGGGGCCGGTTCGGGGAAAAGTACACCCCGAGGATCGCGAAACCCTGTGAGGCGACCGCCACAAACCCGGCGCCTCTCTCCCTGACTGAGAGGGGCAGTCCCCCCCCGGACAAAACAGCCACAGAGCCATCCGTGTCTCCGGCCCAGTGAGGCTGGTCCGGAACACGGTACGGTTCCGCGACCACCACAATATCTATATCCCACTCCGCCACCGCCTGCAGGAGAAGGTCCTGGGCAGCAGCGGAGTGGTTTGTATTCGTTTGGAGGTAGTTGCTGTGGATGTAGTCCATTGACTATTTCTCAGCAACTACCTCCATTTCCGCCCCCTTCAGAAGGGGCAGTTTTCCTCTCACATGGGGGGGTCGGCATTTAGCCCCCCCCATAATGTGGTCCGCCGGCTTACCGGCGTCTGAGCATACAGCGCATCGCGGCTTTGCGAAGCAGACGTCCGCGCAGTGCCCTCCCTCCCCGCATCGGAAGCAGGTCGTCTTCCTGTCTATGTCCGATGGACATTTCGGCCGGGTGTGGCCCAGGCCCATACACTTGAAACATCTTAGTGGCCTGCTTTCCAAGTGCTGGACCCGAGCCGAACTCCAGCCGATCAGGAGACGACCTGCTTCCACCAGCTTTCGGGCTGCATCCACGGGGAGAGAGACAAACAGGGAGTTGCTCCCTTCCCTGCGAGGACGAAGCTCGCCTGCCCTCATCTGGGTGGTCGGACAGCCGGCCACCCGGGAAATCGCCTCCACGGCTTCGTCCCTTGACACCGAGTCGTCAATTCCGACGACTCGGATGTCAGTCTTCTTGACCGGCTGCACAACGGTGGCCAGTCCAGCGAGCGCCGTTCTGACACCCGCTGCAAAGTTTTCGACCTGTGCAGGGGCCAAGGTGCCAGGTACCGCCAACAGCCTCGCTCCACTCACGCTAGGCCGCACCTTGACGCTGGGGATGCCATAATCAGCTAGGCACACGTCCGTCCTTGCCTTCAGGAGTGCGTCGCTGTATGACACCCCCTTCGCCTCAGCTTCCGGCTGCAGTGTAATTAGCACTGCGGCCGTGCGAGAAGGAGCGAGTCTGTTCTTGGCCCTCTTCCTTTTTCTCCTCTTTCGCTTAGCTCCAGGTGGATTTGGAGCCGTGGGTACTGCAGCCGCCGCTGGAGTCGCCTTCTCTTTCCTTTTCTTGCGGCGGACTACAGTCCAGGCCTCCGACTCCGACGGGGCCGAGGCTGCTGGAGGCTGCTCAGACCTCAGGAATGGGTTGAGGGGCCTTGGGGTGGTGGTCGTCCTGGGGTCGCTTTTAACTATTGCTGGTTTCAGCATGAATAGGTCGGCTCGTCCGGGGTAGTACCACCCTCTCACAGAAACACCGACGTAAAGTAACAGTGCTTGCATTGTTGCGTTTCGTTCGGTCAGTGAGAGCGCCGGAGGCCCACCTCCCGTCCCTCTCCTCTCTCCTTTCCCTCTCCCTCCCATAACCCTACCCCCCAAAAGGTGGCAACGCACTTGCGACTCCTCTGGTGTTGTTAGTGTCCATGGACGGTGGTGATCACTTAACAACAGGTGACCCACTTGTTCGTTTGCCACCTATGACATAAAAAAAAAAAACCCTTTCCACGGCTGACCGGCGCGCTATGACCCCCCGAGCTGGTTTTGGCGGGGCGGGAGCAGCTTCCCTCTTATCGGCCGCGAGTGTCGGCCTCAGAACCTTGGGCGGTAGAAGCCGGTCGTCGAGGGCAGCCAGTCTGGCATTGAGCATCTCTCCAACCGAATTCAGTAGAGAGTGCTCAAGCCTGCCCACTGTTGAAGCCAGCACCTCCTCCCATTCCTGAGGCTGTGCCGTCGAAGGTCGCGGAGGGGCGACCACTATCGTGGAGGTCGCCACAAAGTCGATGCATCTGAAGGGAACTTTTATCAAGGCCCTGAAGACAGCAGCCTTGACCCTCCAGGAGGTGGTCGAGGTTTTAGCCCTCCGCACAGAGGCTGAGGAGACGAGGCGCCTACAGCGCGAGGCTCGGAATCTCCGGACCCAGGTCGCGCAGCTGAAGGAGGAGAATCTCTCCTGGCGACGCGAGGCGAATGAGAGGAAGAAGATGCCGCCTCCTCCGCCACCTCCTCCGCCGCCTCCTCCG